>JANVAS020000230.1:3600000-4085950 GCA_027563935.2 Costus lasius
TTACCCTAACCGCCTCTTGCCCTATAAATGTGACCCTAGTCGCCCCCTCTTGTAAGTAATCAATCCTTGAAGGCGTGAACACAAGGAGAGGGGCGAGTGCTTGGAGCAAGGGCGCATCTTCCATAACCGCAAGCCTCTTCCTCCTTTCCTCTTGGCGCAAAGAGATCTAAGGCTTGGCGGCTTGGGTAGTTTTCCCTCTTCACTTGGCGCATCTTTTCTCTAGGTGGCACAAGAGAAGTAAAACATCTTCCTAAGGCATGGATCTTCTTCCCGAGGCTAGCACCGGGCGTGGAAGAAGAGAACTCAAGAGATCCGTGTGTGCGAGACTGCAGAGGGCGCACACTTGGACGCCTACATCGGCATCGCTCCACATTGCTCCTAAGGTACTTACTAACTCATTGTGTCGACTCCCTTGCTTGCGATCTTCACTGGGTTTTTGGGACCGGCCTGTTTCGGGGACATTCTTCCGCTGCGTAAAATGTATGTCCATGACTCTGAAAATTGTAAAATGTCCTCGGGGTTTCCCAACACCTGAGGCCCCCTTAAGGGAAGGGGGTCGAACCCCTTCTAGGTGCTTCACAGTAGAGGGCTGCAACTGAGGGATCTCCAAGGGATTCAGATGCTGCACCTTCAAGTCTTCAACTCCACAAATGAGGATGATTATCGTGAGCTTCAGCCAATCAATGGAATAGTAGCGGTAAGGCATTAATGGAGCGTGAGGGGGAAGATGGTTGACGACAGGAATAGGAGGAAGAGAAAGAAGAGAGAAGAGAAGATGGTTGGCATATCCTTAGTTCTTCTCAGACACTTCAGGATGTTCTTTACAGCCACCCAGTGCTGCAGACTTGGATTGGATTGGTATCGGCTGGTTATGCTCACAGCATAAGCCACATCTTGTCTAGTACATAACATTGCATACATGATCGAGCTACTACCGAAGCATAAGGCACTCGACTCATGTCATCCCTCTCAGCCTGTGTGGTGGGACACTGGCTCTTCAAGAGAGTAAGACCATGTCTCACTGGAAGATATCCTTTCTTGGATTGCTCCAAGTTAAACCTCTCCAGGACCTTATCAATATAGGTACTTTGACTAAGGGCCAAAAGCCTCTTGGATCTATCCTGGTAGAGCCTTTCGCCTAAAATATAGGTGGTCTCCCCTAAGTCCTTCATCTCGAAACACCTCCCTAACCATGTCTTTATAGAGTTAAGACTAGGGATGTCGTTTCTGATGAGTAGTATGTCATTGACATACAAGCTCCCACTGAATTTTCTATACACACAGGCGTCATCTTCACTTTTGATAAAGCCATAGTCTCTCACAGCTTCATCAAATTGAAGATTCCAACTTCGAGATGCTTGCTTTAATCCATAAATGGATCTCTTTAGCCTACAGACCTTATTGGCATCTGTAGGATGGATGAAGCCATCAGGTTGTGTCATGTACACATCCTCAGTCAGTTTCCCATTAAGGAATGCTGTCTTAACATCCATCTGCCATATCTCATAGTCATGATATGCAACTATAGCAAGCAGAATCCGAATGGATTTGATCATGGCAACTGGCGAAAAAGTTTCATCATAGTCCACCCCATAGACCTGTTTGAATCCTTAAGCCACAAGTCTTCCTTTATAGGTAACTATATTGTCATCCATGTCAGTCTTCCTCTTGAAGACCTATTTACACCCTATGGGTTTTACCCCATCAGGTAGCTCAACCAAATATCATACTTGGTTAGCTAACATAGAATCCATCTCGGATCGCATGGCCTCAAGCCATCTCTCAGAATCTGGTCCACTGACCACCTCATCATGGGTCCTGGGTTCATCTTCAATGATGAAGATCCTGTCGTGTTGAGTCGGCAGCGACCCATACCTCTCAGGCGCACGACGAATCCTCCCAGACCTACGTGGGGCCTGTGTTTGAGCCTCAGGTTGCCCAGCAACTGGTGCAGGTGGCTTAGATTCCATCTCTGTGTCTTGTGGTTGTACTTGGACCTCGTCCAAGTCAAACTTCCTCCCATTAAGTTCTTTCATGAGAAATTCTTTCTCTAGAAAGACCGCACCCCGAGCAATAAAAATTTTCTTCTCGGTGGGAACATAGAAGTAGTATCCTTTAGTTTCCTTAGGATACCCCACAAACACACATTTATCAGATCTAGGCTCTAGCTTGCTAGAATCCTGACGTTTGACATAAGCCTCATATCCCCAGATTTTGATAAAAGAGAGGTTAGGGTGTCCCCTACTCCATACCTCGTATGGTATCTTGGAGACACTCTTAGATGGAACGTTACTCAGTATAAGAGAAGCTGTCTCAAGTGCAAAACCCAGAATGAGGGTGGTAGAGTTGCATGACTCATCATGGATCGAACCATGTCGAACAAGGTTCGATTTCTCCTTTCAGACACACCATTCCATTGAGGTGTTCCAGGAGGAGTGAGTTGGGATAAGATCCCACACTCTCTCAGATAGTCAAAGAACTCACTGCTCAGGTACTCTCCACCACGATCTGATAGAAGAGTTTTAATGGATCTACCAAGCTGGTTCTCTACTTCATGTCTGAACTCCTTAAATTTCTCAAAGGATTCAGATTTATGTCTCATCAGATAGACATAACCATATCTACTGAAATCATCATAAAATGTGATGAAGTAGTTGTACCCTCCTCTGGCTTGTTTACTAAATGGCCCACACACATCACTGTGTTTAAGATCCAATAAACCTCCTGCCTTCTCACCTGTCTTGGTGAAGGGTGCCTTTGTCATCTTCCCTAATAAACAAGGCTCACACGTATCAAATTCCTCCAAGGAACTTGAATCTAACAACCCATTTATGCGATTCTTGTTTATATGGGCTAATTGACAATGCCATAGGAAAGCACCAATTGAACCACTTAGTTTGGTCCTCTTACTATTTATGTTACAAATAGAGCTATCCATGTCCAAGACATATAAACCATTGCATAAAGTACCCTTCCCATAAAACATATTTGCAAATGAAAAAGAACAAGTGTTCTCTTTTATTTCAAATTTAAAACTTTTCCTTGCTAAACAAGGAATGGATACAATATTTTTGGTAAGAGAAGGTACATAATAGCAATTATCTAACTCTAACTGAAATCCAGAAGGCAAGGAGAGAGTCAAAATTCCTACAGCAACAGTAGCAACTTGTGCTTCATTTCCAACCCGTAGGTCAATCTCTCTAGGCCACACCGATCTACTTTTCTTGAGCCCCTACATATTTGTACAAATATGAGCTACACATGCAGTATCCAATACCCATGATATAGAAGTAGAAAGGTTGACTTCAGTAACATAAATATCTGAGCTTGAAGACGAAGCCCTGCCTCTCTTCTTCTCGTTCTGAAGTCGCATCATGTCCTTTATCATGTGAGGTGGTCCTCCACATAAGTAGCACTTGTTATTCCTGATCCTTTCCATCTTTAGTTTCAGTCCCTTGGTCAAACCTTTCGGCTCACCACACTGAATATCTACTTTAGGAGGATTGAGCCTAACTAATTCATCAAAGAGCTGCTTTAGATTAGAAATAATCTCAGAGGCACTCTTAGATTCATATTACCCTCGAAACTCAGGCGACATGTTGGTTAGCATCAAATTAGCAACCTCCAAAGTATCAACCTGATGCTTATTATAAGCATCCTTCTCAGGCGCTAAGGCCGAGCATGGAAGTGGCTCAGGAATAGGCTGCTCAAGGACATAAAGCTTCCTCTCGAGCTTGATCACGATTCTCAAGTTCACATACCAATCCATCAAGTTGGATCCAACCAACTTGTCCTTCTCAAGGATTGATCACAGTGACCATCCGCTATTGTTTTTCGCCATTGTTCTACAATAGTCAAGAAACAGCAGATTAGTACTACTTCAAATCATTTAACTTGGACTTGTGTTAAATGATTATGGCTCCCACTATTTTAATCGAATTGACAACCCACAAAGTCAATCGGGAAATATGAGATTTCCTAGTGAGATGGGATCCTTATTCCACATGAGGTTTCACGTCCCACGAGGGTGGGATGAGATGCACAAAGTGACCCATGCTTCTTAAGGTGGGCACACCGGCCGATTGCACTTGGCAATTCCCCTTATTGAGATAGTCTAGGCATTTCATGTCCAGCGAGGGCTGGATACAGCATGAAACCCTAACCTCTCAATGATGCCTCTAGAGTTCCATTATGTGCCCAGCACATGTGAAAATCTAGTCAAGTCTAGTCCTAACCGTTATGCCCCGGGCCAACGAGTTTCCTTCCGAAAGCATGCCTAGGGTAAAACTGGACTGGGGAAACCATTGTCACCACACACCTTCTAAAGATAAGTGGGTGTGTCCCACGAGGGTGGGAAACAGTGCACAACACCACTGATCGATAGCTTGATGAGGGCTACGCGTTAGAAGGCTACTAGACTTGATATATTTGATTGAGGGTTTTTGATGTCTCATCCTCTTCTTAGTTTTATCTTATGTCTAACATTACAAGCATGCAATCCTACAGTGAGAACATAAAGATAAAACATTATAGGCATGCTTTAGCAGATAAGGAAAATAGTAAAAGGATGATGTGATCATGGCCCATTCAAGACATTGAACAAGCCCATGCCAAAAGGGGTTCAATTCTTGACCTAGGACTCAAGCCCCTAAAAACTAGACCTAGCCTAGCTGACCTCTAGCTTGATCTTCAAGGATAGCTCCAAGGTCCACCACACCATGGTTTAGCTCTCAAACCCTAGAGGTAGTTCTAGAAAAACCCTAGAAGCACACCCCATGGTTCGGCCAATGCCATGGGTCCTCCTCCAAGGAAGATGCACCACCTTTGTTGAAGCTTGTTGCGCCATCAATTATGTAGGATGCGCCCCCTTAATCTTCATCTTGAATTTTACAAAATAAAAGAAAAAGAATGGTGGCATGCAGGCCTCACAAGAATACTGCAGGCATGCAATTGGGGCTTGACTAGTGATCATAACATCATGCAAAAACAAGGTACTTACTCATGCAATTCTATATGCTCATGAAAAACCTAAAATCTGAAATTTTAGTTTCTTATAAAACATGTTTTTCTTCCTCTTCTTCTTATCACAGATCTTTTGATTATCTGAGATTATGTTTCATCATGATTTTATAGATCCTTTCAGCTGGCAATTTTGTTAGATCAAGAGACCCGGCCAGTCCGAAGACACAATGCCCGTCCTACTTGATAAAATTACGTGCGCCTTCGATCTTAAATCAATCAAAAAAATAATCATCCCATAATCAAAAAGAAATTGAATAGAGGATTGGAAGCAAAGACCTACAATTTTTCCTACTTAGAAAAATCGTGAGCATGGCATACACAATTTGCGAAAATTAGATATGGCATGTGAGCATAGAAAAGCATGAAAAACATCGTTTGAGGCTCGCAAGTCACTATGATACCACAGTTGGGAACCCCCGGAGATATTTTAAAAAAAAATTCATAGAAAGCACAGCGGAAGAATAACCCCGAAATAGGTCAATCCCAAAAACCCAGTGAAGATCATCATGCGAGGGAGTCAACACGATGAGATGAGAAGGTTCCTTGAAGCAATTTGAGACGATGTTGATGTAGGCGCCCAAGTGTGCACCCTCTGCAGTCTCACACACACGGATGCTTCGAGTCTTCTTCTTCCACGCCCGATGCTAGCCTCGGGAAGAAGATCCACGCCAAGGGAGTTCCTCTTGAACACTTGCGCCAATCGCCAAGGTGGGGAAGCGCCAAGGGAAGAAGAGGAAGAAGATCTCTTTAGTCTTGATGGAAGAAGAGGAGAAAATCTCTAAGAACCCCAAGCTTTCGCCCCTCCACTTGTCTTCACGCCTCCAAGAGGAATTAGTGCCATGAGAGGGGAGGGCTAGGGTCTCTTTTATAGAGATTATGTGTGGCTTGGAGAAGAGTTAGGAGAGCATGATTTTAGGAATTAATTAATTAAATCCTAATCCAATTAGAACTCTAATTAATTTAAATAAAATCAGCCCTATTAAATCTCCACAAAAATAGGACTCTAATTAATTAATTAATTAGCCCCTATTTTATCTCAAATGATTAATTTAAAATTAACTTTAATTAATCACATGATATTAATGAAGGCATAGGCGCTAACCCTAGTCTAACTAGGGTTAAATATGCGCTTATCTTTTCTTCTCCTTAATCCCAATTAACTTATCAGTAAGCCCAACTATATAATGGGCCTAGCCCAAGGTCCATTATGCATGTTAATCAACCCATTGGATCCAATCCAATTTAACCCAAGGTCAAACGAGGTTAACCATGGTTAATTTGGTCAATATGCCAAAAATGGAAGTTGGCCTTAATAAGTTTCCTCCATCTCATTAGGCCCATTAGCGCTGATGAATCTCCCAAATAGATCTGAATTAGCCAATAACTCGATCCAAAGGCTATCCAATCAATACGAAAACTCGAGCATCAAGGTGTGCGACCCTATAGGTTCCTTTGACGTTGGCAGTGCTGACCTAAGGTCACCACAAGCAGTGAGTGGCACCTAGCAGTGCATCGCTGCTACCCAAGTCATCGGAATGGATATTGACATCGACATCCCCATCATCGCAACTAGGCATTGATGTATTATAGTCCCTTTGCCAAACTGATATCCGATTGGACAAGTGTGTCACCACTTGTTTTAACCCAATCACATGGTTATGACTAAATCAGGTTCTCACCTGGGTATGGCCATACACTTTCAGTCATAGAACCATAAGGGACCCTGTGGATATCAAGCTTCCCTCAGGAAGGGGCAAATCCTCTATCTGTCAATTGATCTTCTCATATGGGTCGTGACATAATCAATGACAACCGTTATGACCTCCCAACTACGGCGAGATGTTAGGTTGTATCAAAGCATGTCCCTAACCACATAGAAGAGTCAATGACCTCAAGTCTAGAGATCAACACATCTCCTGTCACTTGTTAGGATAACTTATGACACCAAGTCATTGCCTTACAGCGGGTCGATCCAGTATATCTACCACTGATATACCCATATGTATGCGTTAGCATTTTGTACTTAACCAGCCCATATATCAATCTCTCATGTACCATAGCTGTCTCATATCTACTAAGGTACTTGACTGGGGACAAAAAGTTTGAGCACAGATCCAATCTGTCTCTAGGGACATTATCACATAAGTACACATTCGCAGATGTAAACAAATGATGATAACGACAATGCCAAAATGATATATAAATATCAATATTAAGTAGTATAATAATGGACCAATATTAGGTCCTAGGGCATATACACCAATAGTAGTCTTGATGTATCATGCGCAAAAGCAACTTGTTGCTTTCCCCTTAAGCCGAATCTATTTTAAGTTGTTTAAATTAGATTTCAATTCTAACCAGTTCTATGTCATATTAGGTTGTTTTTAGTGTTGTATTATTAATCTAATCTAATATTTGTAGTGTGATCTGATTTGGATCTATGATTCAAATTGGTGATATATTACAATTAGTTATGAATATTGCTATTAAAGTAACTCTTTAATATTATGTTAAATATTTCTGATAATAAATCATTGCCTAATTGTTTGTCTCTTCAAAATCACAAATATTTGATAGAATTTTTGTTGGCTACGAAATTGTTCATAATATTTCTTAGATGCTATACTAATGTAAGATGTTAGGCACAAGTTACTTAATTTTGTATTTTGTTGCACATCTCTATAGTTGTACATAAATGCCTTAAGAATTTTGGAACCACTTATGCATTGTTAATTGCATAAGTAAGAATTGTGTATCCATTGCTGTCGCAAGAAACTTGATCCATAATTCTTAAAAATTGTTTTGCAACAATATTGATTCATTTTGAATTATATGTTTACAGTAAGCTAGTCTAGTACTTGATTCTCAAATCATTTGAATTATTTGTATGCCATAAATGTATGTAAGTCTCTTACCATAATTATTAAATTTTAAGTTGTTTAGGTTTAATATGTCTATTTATCGTAATACAAATTTTGACCATTTTTCATAATGGTTTTATTAATTTATGGCAATGTTAATGATTTATTTTCTACTCATGACATTGATGACATACTATATTATAAACATTTGCTACCAAAGTGGTTTATTCATAGCATAATTTTTTATATTTAAATGTTTATAAAATAAAATTATTTTTATCCTAATTATATTAATTAATTTACTTGCCCAATGGGGGTAATTAATTAGTATATATAGGATAATTTTTGTAATAGACATGTCTTAAGAAAGAATGTTATGAACATTGGTTTAATTTCAACATATAGTTATGTCATTGTTATTACATAAATATATTTTATTATAATTATTATAAATGTTTGGCTACCAAAGTAGCTCATTTATAATCAATTATAATAAATTCAATATTTATGATATGGATACATTTTATCTTAGTTATATTAATTAATTTGTCTGCCCAAAGGGGGTAATTAATTAGTATACATAGGATAGATTATTGTATAGACATATTAGCATTATTATATAATACATTAAAATTATAATTGAAAAGGGGGGGTGAAACCCTAAACGCATGCACTTCTAAAATTTTGCATGGGCGGAAATAAGGATTTCATGAAGATCGCATGTGGCATGAACATATGATCAACTTAATGTCTACAAAGATCAAGTTGTGATCTTACCATTGCCATTGGTCGGAAGGCGACTTGGAAGCAAGAGGGCGATGCGGCTCTCCTCCAAAGTGGACGCACACAAGATGGCGATGGCTTCCTCCCTTGGCGTGAACCTTGTGCTAGCAAAGCTCTTCAAGGTGTCCTTGATGCGTGAAGGAGATGAGATGATTTCTTTCCTTGGCTGGCCGAATCCCTCCTTCAACACTCGTGGAGGCGAGTCACACGAGAGGAAGAGCAAGAGAGAGGCGAGAGTCTTCGAACGTGGAGGCGTCTTCAATTTGGAAAACCGATTTCCAAATATAGTAAGCGCTCATGCGTTCAAGCGTTCACTCCAAGTGAACCGTTCGCAACTCCTTCTCCCTTTGAACCATGCGCTCATATGATGAACCGGTTCAATTGAATTTGGTTCAAAGACCAAATCAAACCAAGCCTTGGTCTAGACCTTATTAAACCGAAAGGCTCAAGATCTAACCACACATCTCTTGATGCTCTTGATCTCATCGATCTAGCATCAATTCTCTCGATCGAAGCTTACCGATCTCAAGCCCTAATCAATCAAACATGATCAGACCAGATCTCACTTCCAATCAGAGTTTAAATTCCTTTAAACTGAACCAAAACAATTCAGTCCACACAATCTGACATAAGTAAGCCATATCATCAAATTGTGCGACCCTAAGGGTTTCCTTTAATGTCGGTAACGATAACTTACGTTATCACGAACAGAGAGGGGTATCTAGCAACACATCACTGTCTCCCGATATAAAGGAAAGAGTCTTCCAAGACTACTCCCAAACCATAGCATAAGTGTGAACCCAAGTCACTTGACATATGTGTTTCCTTTGCCACTGGATGTTCTCGTTGGACAAGCGTGTCAAGCCTGTAACTCCAACATGATGAGAGTGGTTAGATCAGATGAACATAGTCATCTGGGTATGGCCATACACTTTCTCAACCATCTCATACAGGGGGCCCCTTTAGAACATCACACTCCAACTAGGAGAGGCAATCCTATATCTATCACTAATGCCCTAACATGACTCATGCCCATTATCCAAGATAATCTATAACCATTATATTTCAAATGATATTGAACTACCTCAAGACAATGCCAATCATCATTTAGAAACACAAGTGATCTCAAGTCAGAGGAAATACGCCACTTGTTTGCATATAAGGATTATTCACATTGCGACAAACAATCGAACATCCTTAGTAGGGTCTGTCCAGTACATCCAATGCACCTATGAGTCTACATCTTATTCCATGCTCGAAGCATCCTATAAGATTAGAACACATATTAGTCTCAATCATATCAAGGCTGTCTCATGTTCACCAAGATATCTCGACTAAGGACTATACTGCATGTCAGCCAAGCTGAACACCATTGAGACATTATTCAGAAGTATACATGTAGCAGCAGATAATGCAACAACCTGAATAACAACCATTGCCTTTATAAACATAGTTTATACATGATACTGATAATAACCCAAGGCCTCAAACATTAGCCTTAAGGGCATACTCCAACAATAATTACTATAAATGTTTGGCTATCAAAATGGCTCATTTATAGCTAATTATAATATACTTCAGTATTTATAAAAAATGATGGATTTTATCTCAATTGTGTTAATTAATTTACTTGTCGAAAGGGGGTAATTAGTTGATATAATATGAGATAATATTCATAATGGTTGTTTTTCTTTTATTTAGATAATATTTCATATTATATGTCCAAAGGAGAAAACGTGATAATTGATCTTGCTTTAAAAATATTTGAGTTATATGTTTACACTTTTGTTGTAAAATACATTGACTCATATTTTGCTATTTCAATTAGTTTCCTTCTTCGTTAATAGTAATCAAGTTACTATAGAGATCTTGACTTACTAAAACTTTAAAAGATGGAAAAAAATATATTTTATTTGCACTTGGCATAGGTGACATTGACTTTGCACTTAGAGAAAGTGAACCACCAAAACCTTCCCTTGATAGTTCATCAGATCATAGGAACTATTTGCAATGTGGGGGAGATCTAATAGATTATGTTTATATGCAATAAAGAGATCAATTTCAAAGCATTTGTTAAGTGGTCTACCATAACTTCAAAGTGCTAAGAAACTTCTTGAAATATTAGGGGAGAGATTCTTGACATCTGACAAATCTAACGCAGGAAATCGCATGAACCTTCTGAGTAGCATGAAATATAATAATGAGAGAGGTGTCAGAGATTTTATCATGAGGATAGTGCATATTCAAGATAAATTTAAAGCTTGTGATATTGAGTTAGGTGACAAATTTATTGTGCATCATGCCTTGAATTCTCCACCTTAGTTTAGCCAGATTAAGATCACTTGCAATGCACTGGATGGGTCATGGTCTATTAATGATTTGATATCTAAATGTGTTAATGAAGAAGATATGTTTCAAAGGGAACTTTATAAGACCACTCTGCTTGTTTCTCACTCTAAGTCTTCACAATTGGAAGGAAATTTTAATGGTAAGAAAAAGGTGCAAAGTAGTTATAAATATACTCCAGGAGTCAAGTCTCATAAACAACAAGTTGAGAATTTATTCTACAATAAAAAGAGATTTAAAATGTTTCTTTTGTAGAAAGAAAGGTCATGTGAAACAGAATTGTCTCAAATTTAAGACAGGGTTAGAAAAGAAAAAAAGTCAAGGGGTTCACGGGCAAATGGAAACCAAGCAAGTAGGAGACAAAGCATAAAGTGAGAATTGATTTGGCTATAGTAGTCTAATTTATTAGAACTCTTAGTGTAATCTCATATCCTTGTTTTTGTACAGACATTTTATATTTTATATGTTTTTCTTTCTAGAGAAAATTGATTTTAATATCTATAATAGATGGTTTTGATAATATTGCAAAGTTAATTCTTATTTCTCAAGTTGTTGATGATTGCATACTTGTTGATAATCTACAAAGATTGTGTTTGAATCATGGTAAAAGGGTTTTAGTTTATGGTTCATATAATCTTCAAATAGATTGTATGCCTATTGGTCTTAAAAGGTGCAAGATAAGCAATAACTGTAAGCTATATAGCTTAAGGATTTTATCACAAGATTTGTTGATGGTTGATTCTAATTCTAAGCCATATAAAGTTTTGCATTGTTTTGACCTAGATCAATAAAGGCCAAGTGCAATAAATCATGAGATTAAGTGTTATATAGTCATGGATCTAATTAAGAAAAGAGACATAATGATTGAATATATTAATGTTAATAATACCATTGCATATCCATTGATCAAGAGTTCAACATCTACTATTTGAGAACCATGTTATAAACATGGGGTATTGTAGAGTCTTTTCATGTATTTTGTTAGTGGGAGTTTTATGCAATATAATGTTGAACCCAATTATTTGATTCACATTTCTTATTTGTATCAATTAGAGTGCACATATATTGTTTTGAATAGATACATGTTATGTGATGTTGAGTTCATGTCATATCTTTTAATTTACATTGTACTCTTTATGTGCATAACATTTGCAATTGTACAATATAAAGTCTTAAAGTTAGTCTTAAGGATAATGTAACCTTAAGCATGATGGTTTGATATATAATATGTCTTGCTACAAAATTTTTGAGTTTCTTATTTAGTTTAGAGAAATCATAAGGTGGATTTCTCATTTGGTTCGAGAAATCATAAGGAGGACCAATAAGAAAATGATATTGAATATACATCATTTTAGTACACAGTCATATTGTGATCCATGTTGTTGTAATCTACTAATATTTGTGACAATGGAGAACTTGTATTGCATATTAATACAATGTTTCATCATGATTCAATATTAGTAATTGCATTAGACCGGGTTGAATGAGGTGTTATCAGTATTAAGAAATGCATCTTTCTTTTAAAATTATTTTTAATATATATTACAAATGATTATTATTTTATAAAAAAGTTTTTTTTAGATGATAAATCAATTAATGTTGACCAAGTAGGAGAATTTTAGAATTTTGTTCTAATATCAATTGATTTGTGAGAGTATTTGTTAATTGATAAATAAGCTCATAATATCTCATTATTGAATGTGAAAGACGGTTTGTGTAGCCCGCGGGTTTTGAGAGGAATCACTATGAGTATTGGATTCTGGACCCTGGGTTTGAGAGAGATCCTTATTGGATTATGGATTTCGCACCGAGAACCCAAAACTCTTTTATGAGGGAACTTAGGGTTTTGCTACTATAAATATGGGCTAGGTCCCCACTTGTATTCTGAACTAAGTTGTCTCTACCCATTAAGAGCCATCTAAAAAGGGATAGTGGTGGAAGACTTCTTGCCCGATGTGTGGACATTAAAGTATAAAACAATTAATGGCCCAATTAGATATATGTTAAATATTTTATTATCATATTATTTTAATTATTTTAAATTAAGTTTGTGTTAAATATTTTATTATTATATTATTCTAAATCTATGCAATTCTGTATTTATAAAGACTAAATTTCTTAAATTACAGAGCTGTACAGCTAGCAGCATGAACGTTGTGGGATGCCAAATGGAATATCTGTAACTACACACGCGGCCCAAGGGAAGGATGATTTTTCCTCTCCTTGGTGTTCATCTTTCGCCGCATGCATGCAAAGCATAAGCAGACGCGCAATGCGACGGCGCCGTGATGCTAACAAACACGCCACCACAATCCACAAACGAAAAGAAAACAAAAAGATTCCGCGTCACCGGCATGATTCCAAGAGCTCGGCCACCGTCGAATGCTTGCTCATATGAGACGATGGCGGCGCACGCGTCATCCACCTCCTGGTTGAGAGGCCATTCCAGACTTCCAGTGGTGGGGCGCCGCTTCGAGTTCACACGGTGGACACGCCACCAACCGAGCTTGGTGCAAGTATAGGAGAAGACGCATAGTTTAGCGCGTACAGCTGATTGCCAGCATAGTGGTTGCTCGTTCTAAAGCCATATTATGCAATGCACCGAGGAACTCAATCTCGGAGGCCACGTTGCATCTGTGATTTATGAGCTGTCTGTCTCAAAAATGAGTGGTGAGTGGGGTCCTCATCACGTGGCCTCTCCTGCACTGTCAGCCGTGGTAGGTCCAATGGAAACTCACAAAACTTTGAATGCTTATTTTGCCATGGCTAAAATTGTTTGGTGTGAAGATGAAGCTGTAGATGGACAACAATCAAAGATGAAGTTGTAGATCCTAAGGAATTGAAATTATCATCTCAACATGTGCTTCAAAGATGAAGATCATAAAGATTTTGATAACCACTTTCACATTTTCAGATACATATACATTAAAGAGGGACAAAAGACAAACAAAGAGTACACATCATGTTCCACTTGCCACCAACATCATCAACTAAGCCTTCTCAATGGTAAACAACTTAAACTTAACTCGACCCGATTTACATAAAAAAAACTTAATTTAATTAGATATCAACTTTGGGTTTTTTATTTTTTTGGAAAAGTCAACTAATATAAGTTGGGTTGAAATTAAGTATGAGATTTTTAAAACATACGTGGAACCCACCTAATAATGTAAAGTTACTATACTACCCTTTTTAAATAAATTTATTCTAGAAAACCCTACTCCCTATGTCTACCACTCGCTGTCGGTTTCCTGTGAGTATGTTTTTCCCAATTCCCTACCGGGAGACTCCAAAGGTGCACTTTCAATGTCTAGTCAACAAACCAAAGATATTCCCATGAATGAGTTCTATACCATTAAATGCATTGTAGCTTAAATCTAGTCTGCCTGTAAGCCTCACCTTCTTTTCCAAAATTGAAGGCCTCTCTCCCTTCGTGATAAAAATTTTTACTCAACTTTTAATAAAAAATATCGATCTTACAAAAGACTATGAAATTAAATACTAATTAATTATATTTATATAATCTAGGCAAATTAATTTATCAAGTAGTGTTAAAGGACAAAATAGAGAGGCAATCGGTTACAAGAGAAATTTACTCTAAGTTACAAGATGTTTCTTTTTAGTAGCTCATCCTAATGTTTAATTAGTTCAATAACTATCTGTCACTTTGATTATCAATCCTAATAAACATCATTAAGCATAAATTATAGATAGTTAATTCCCATATAACCTAACTAATTTCATAGTCTATAGTTATAAGGTTAATTGTAGAGTTCTAAAACTAGAAGTCACCTTTTAGTTCATATCCTAATTTATGTAGCAATTTAATTAAAAAGATCTAAGATATCACATATAAATCAAGTTCCACTAATTAAATTATATAATTTAGCTACTTTCATAGTCTAGTCTTTATATGTTCAACTAGTGAGTTCTATGATTAAAAGTCACATTTCAATACATGCCCTAACTCCCATAACATGCAATAAATTAAATATAATTAATTAAAAGCAAATTATTATCTACAATCAACTTCTACAAACTTAAAATAAAATAACATTTATGCTAAATATCAATTACAAAAGGAAAAATTAGAGGATTACTCCTCAGAGCCCGAAAACAAATTTAAGTAATGATAATTGTCATAAAAACTATCTTAAACTCAAGTAAAAAAATTTACAATTAGTCTATAAAAGAATAAAATAACAAATATGACAACTCCCTAGTGAAAATTAGCCCAAAATTATATTTTCTCTCTCCTAGTGGTAATTGATAGGTATCTGCAAGTGCACGGATTTATCGAAGTAATAAAAAGATATCGTTCCCAACGAGGACTACGTAGTTAAGTACTAACTTCTTAATATATTTGAATTTAGGCGAAATCAATCTTTGGTTGATCTAACTTCTACGCATGACAGAAATTCAAAAACAGCTTTTAAGGGTCTTGAATTCTAAAGCATCGGGAATTCATGGGTTCGCCACACTGATAAACATAAATCGTGTAAAAATAACTCAGTCAATAAACTTATCTATCCTGAAAGGTACTTTCCCTAAGGTACATATCACTTCCTCCCAGAGCATAATACGGTATCTAATTAGATTAACTCCCTACTCTCGTGAGAGTTAACCTAACTAGACCCCTTAAGTTCTGTGGAAAGTAGGTTAATTTCTTCAAACGAATCCGAACTACTCTCGTGATCGGATTCGTAAGTTTAATCAAAATGGGTCAGACGTTAGCGATTCACCTCTCGGTCCTTCTCGCAACGTCTAAGGCGTAAAGTTACTTGGCCAAGGTAAGTTACAGGATACATGCAATTTCAATCAAATCAGAAAGATAAACTTGTATTAAAAGAGCAGGATAATAAATCGATCCATATAAATCAGTGGGCTAGGCCCAATCAATCCCGAAGAAGTATCTACTCACTCATATTATCAAGAAAATACATGTTTTTCGATGAACAAGAAAGATCTCTTAAAAATCGCAAGAATTCACAAAAAGAATGATGTAACCGTCTTCTCCTCGATCTATAGATGAGGAAGAGTGGGTCAATCGTCGAAATCGTGTGAAATCTCGCCCTTCGAAATCAGGTTGTCGCCCTTGTCGCCGTCGCCGCTCGTGTTCGTCTGACCAGAAGCTCCCAAACCCTCCAAAAATCTAATCTTTTATAGTTGGACCGGTTTAGAACTCATCAAGGAACGGTTCTGCGAAGTTTGGTTCAAATCTGGTTTGAATCGGGTGAAAAACACGTCGAGCGGAAGTTATTACGGTTGGTGATGGAATCACGGCTGAGGCCGTAAATGTCTCTGTGTACATCTGCCTTCGGCCATAGAAAGTTTCACGGCCCGTGATAGAATCACAGCTGAAGCTGTGAAAGTTTCTATTCATTCCGACACTTAGCCAATTTTCCTTCTCCGCTTGACGTTAAAATTACGGCTGAGGCCGTAATTATCTCGTTCTTCACCCTTTTCGCCCCAAATTCGACGTGAAGGCTCGTGATCTCCTCGGGAATCATGCTTTGGCTTCAAAACTCTCGAAATCCTTCATTTTTGCATCATTTTACCTACATTTTCATAAAAACTAAGAAAAGTGAAGATTCTGTGCAAAGTAACGCGAAAGCACTAAAAATAGCACAAAATCATGCAATTAAGCCAAAAATATGATCTAAAATATAGGTGAAAACATGGTGTAATTGCAATGCATCAGTAATATAAATCAATGAATATTGCTTCTTCCTTATGTGCGTTGTTGCTGTTCTGACCCAAATATCTTTCAATCCTTGATAGATTTTAAAGAGATTCGAAATAGGAACTCTTCTACACTCTCGTATCTTCCTTCTAAATGAATTTCACAATTCAAATTTCTTGTATCCTTCCGGCTACAATCAATGGAAGGTGAAACTAGGGTTCTATTGTCGCCGGCACTTTATTGGCTTCGATTCGACGCGAGGAAGCAACAAGAGTAGCTCAAAATTGGTGGAGCTATTGCTTTGTATGTGCTCTCTCAAAGCTCTAAGGTTTGAGTTTGTTTAATAGTTTAGCAAATAGTTTAGCGGAGGAGAAATTGGGGAAGATTTGGTCACCTGCCATGCACTAGACTCGAACCTACTATGTTGTAATCATAGGATGTGATTTTCAAGTTGATCATCTTGGCTTCAAATTTGATATGTAGATTTGTTTCTCTTTGGGAAGTAGTATTTGGCTTTAATGTTTGCAAAATCTTTCATTAGCCAAGAATCACCGCTAGTGATTATAATCACTATCGATAACTTTTGTTCGGCTTTGGGCTCTGAATTTTTGATAAAGATCTCTTTTGATGCCCTGAATATTATTGTGATAAAATATCTTCAATTTTGCCTATTTTTAAACTCTTTTTCCTAAAAATTCATTAAAAAAAAGAGAGAAACAAAGGTCTTTTTTTTTGCAACATATAATAATTTTTAACTAATTTTAATACAAGTAGAGAAAATATGACACAAACTTATAATAAATATGCATAAAAAATACTATAAAATTTGGTGTCATTAGTATGCTAGAAACAAAAGACTCTTTATCAATAATTTCAAACAAGTTTAAGGGAATTTGTCTTAATATCCAAGTTGTTCCCTCTCAGTAGCCCAACCCAGTATTTATTTGAATTAACCTTCTACTCTTGTGATCTAAATACACAACTTTAATTATAGGAATTTCAATATTGTAATTTACCTCTCAATAACAACTATAATTAAAATACTTCAATAAAATAAAGTAAAATGTTCAAATCATAAGTAAAAACACAATGGGCTACATGGCCTATGCTCCTAATCCCAAAGTTAAGTTTACACTATGATCATTGTCATAAGCATTGCAAAAATCTTGAAAAAGGGTGAACAAATCATATTTTTTATGAGGAAATAAATCTAATAACTTCCCCTAACAAGGATTGCCAACAATATCTCCTTCCATGCTTCCCATTTTGTTTCCTCCCTCTTCCTTTTTTCTACATGCTCAGTCGCCATAGAATTCATCATGGCCTAGGCTTGTAGTCGCTTCTTCCACTTCTAGATCACCTTCTTTCCATCCTTAATGCCTTTGCTATGTTAAGGACTTGTTTATGTATAGCTTGTACTGTTCTCATGTTGAGAACTTCTATAAACGAGGTCAAAACAGCACAGAAATCATATCTGGCAGAAGTTGTCACAAGCTGTGATGGTCTTCAAGGGTATAGCATGATCTCTTCTATGCCTCCTTCTGAGTGTTGTTGATGGAATCACTGGTTGTGATAAATGTCATGGCCTTGACCATGATCTCCTCTAGCCTGGAATTATTCCATTATATAAGGAACCACTGACTATGATGAGGGTTACAACTTCAACTATGATTGTTACTGCATAGCTCGCCTTGCTTTCGCAAAGTCACACCTTGTGATCATGGTCATAGGTATGACTGTGATCTTCTTGAAAACTCTGATTTGCTTGAAATTTAAGGGTTGAATTTGTCTCATCACATGAAGTCATGTCTTAACATCAAATTTCTTGAAATCTATCAATTTTAGGCTCTTATATCACAAGGAAAATTATATATTCAAAATAAAAACAGATAATTAAGACAAATTTAATGTAAGAGTATATCTAACTATGACTCAAATTAGCAATTTAAAACACATTAAAAACTATATATAAATTTGAGATGTCAAATCACATAAGGCTCAAAACTTTACTTGTCCTCAAGCAAATAGAAATCAATTATTAGTGATACATGATAATTCAATAACATACAACCAATCCATCAAAAATGTTTTCATTCTTCACTCTAGTTTTAATCATCAAACTTGAAAGTAAAAAGAGACAACCTTTAGGAATCAAATTTAAGATCATGCAATCCAAGACAAATAAAATATAACACTGCCATAATGAATTGATTCTCAACTCATTGAATAGCACCATACTCTTGTTTAATCAATCTATGTTTAGCTATTAGATGCAAAATTCCAATTTCACTTGTAGGCGATGTTGGGTCATTTTCGGTCATTTTAAATATGTTTTGACCTTTTTAAATTCACCTTATAAAATAAGATTTTTTTTATTTAAATGGGTTCTGGCTTCTAATGAGCATAAGCACTTATTGTTAATTACCCCTAAAAATTAAGGCACCTTTGATTGACAGATCTGTATTATGAAATAAAATAAAATAAATGACTGAATAATATGATTCATTAAATATTATAATGAAAATACACAATTAAATTCAAAAAGAAAATGTTGGAAGAGACAAGTCTTCACCAACTTGGATGAATAGCATTTGTCAAATACCCAGCCTTGCAATGGCTTATTGGATACTTTGGATTTAAGAGATATCCGGTCTCAACGACTTGTTGGATAATCAATTTGGAAAAGCATCCAGCCTCCATAGCTTGTTGAATATTTGATTTTAAAGATATCCAGCCTTAGCGACTTATTGGACGTTCAATTCGAGAAATATCCAGCCTCAACGACTTATTGAATACTTTGGAATTAAGAAATATCCAATCTCAACGACTTGTTGGATAATCAATTTGGAAAAGCATCCAGCCTCCATGGCTTGTTGGATATTTGTGAATTATCCGGCCTCAATGGCTTATTGGATACTTTGGATTTAAGATATATCTGGTCTCAACGACTTATTGGAAAATTAATTTGAAAAATATCCGGCCTCAACAGCTTATTAGATATTTTGATTTGTGAATTATGTGGTCTCAGTGGCTTGTTGGATACTTTGGATTTAAGATATATCCGGTCTCAACGACTTGTTGGATAATCAATTTGGAAAATACCCGGCCTCAACAGCGTATTTGATATTTTGATTTGTGAATTTGAATTTGACATGTGCTCGGTCTTGACGACTTGAGAACATTTGAATTTGTTACGTGCTCGATCTTGACGACTTGTGAGTATTTGAATTTGTCATGTGCTCGGTCTTGATGACTTGTGAGCATTTGAATTTAACATGTGTTTGGTCTTGATGACTTGTGAGCATTTGAATTTGTCATGTGCCCGGCCTTAACAGGTTATTGGATATTAAATTGGAGAAATATTCGGGAATTTGATGTTTTACAGTATGGAATAGGGTGGAGTGCCAGAGGAACACCGGCTGCTGCCGCTGCTGTTGACGAGCTTCTTCGTGCATTGCCAACTCCCACCATAGGAGTGAGTGCAACATGTATTGCTTTGATTGTTAGGAATAATGCAAATAACAGTCGATAAAGGCAACCATGAGGCATGAACAAACATCATTGTCCTAAAGGCTTATTTCAATCTCTAGCATTCACACCACTTCATTAATTCTCTAGTCATTTTTGGAGAGCGGGAAAAGGAGCAACGTTTTATCGTTAAAAGTAGCGATCCTTGAAGCAACTTTAGTCATAGATGAATCATGGAAAGTATGACCTTTTTATTGTGGTGGACTGGGATTTTTTTTGTTAAATCTTTCACTTGCTTAGCTTCGAGGATTTGATGTTTTATGGGATGGAAGAGGGAGGAGTGTTGGAGGAACACCGATTGCATCCCTGGTTGCGGCCGCTACTGTCGACGAGCTTCTTCGTGCATTGCCAACTCCACGCCGACTCTCACCACGTGAGCGAGTGCAGGAGGTGACAAGCGATCATTAAAAGATTTAAGAATGGAAAATCTTACGTGCAATTCTATCTGCAAATCGTTAACAACAAAACAAGAAAAAGATTAGAATTACCAGAGGTGAGAAGTGTCTATCCTAAAGTGAATTTTTGGGCCCTTCACGTAGGTTTAGATTTGGTCTGATGCCCCAAGATACATCCCACATTACCCCTCTATTGGCGTGTCAGTGAGGACTCTGTCTATAACAAACTTTCAATGTCGAATAGCCAAAGATAGAGAGAAACTCAGAGAATAATATGAAGCCTGAAGTATGTATAAGCCATCTACACGCCTCTCCTTATATAGAGGAGTTGTAATGGCTAGGACTACCAAGTTAAGTCCATCTAACTTTGGCATGTCTCAACTTAGCAAATTAATAATAGCATTAATTAATTAAGACATATTAAAAATAATAAAATAATTTAAACATCTTAATTAGGCTATTATTAATATTAAATAAATTTGGGTGCAAATAAAAAAATATAAATTAAATGCCCAATAAAAATAACAGGTGGATTTTTAGATTTTTTTTTCCTTAAAACTACTCCAATAATACCCTACAAAAAAACTCAAAAGTCAAATCAAATCAGAACAAAGTGATGCTTGACATTTATATTACACAGTTAGGGAAGAGTGATAGCTTTCCGCAAGTGCATGGAATTATCGAAGTAATAAAAAAGATATCGTTCCCAACGAGGATTACGTAATTAAGTACCGACTCTTCGACTTATTTAAATCTAGGCAAAACAAATGAGTGGTTATGATGAACTTCTAAGCACGAACAATTCAAAAGCAGCTTTTTAAAGGATTCAAGTTCTAAGAGAATCAAAATTTCTAGGTTTCACCACACTGACTATTATGAATCTTATAAAGATTCCTCAAACAATAGAAAATATCTATCATGAAAGGAACTTTTCCTGATGTATATATCACCTCCTCTCGGAGTGTAATACGGTATTTAATAAAGTTAACTCCTTACTCTTGTGACAGTTAACCTAACTAAACCCATTAAGTTCTATGAAAAGCTGTTTAGATCCTTCAGACGAATCCAACCTACTCTCATGATTGGATTCGAAGGTTCAATTGAAATAGATCGGACGTTGTGATTCACCTCTCGGTCCTTCTCGCAACGTCTAATACGTAATTATACATGGCCAAGATAAATTATGAAATGAACACAACTTCAATTAAATCATGATAATTAATTCGTATAAAAAGAGTATGAATAAAGATTAATTCATAAAAGTCAGCGGGCTAAGCCCTAAATCCCGAAACAAGGGTCTACTCACTCATGTTCGGAAAGTAAAACATGTTTGTACGATGAACAAGTAAGAATCTTATAAGAATTGCAAGGAAATCACTAAGACAACAATAAAACCATCTTCCCCTCGATCTGTAGATGAGAAAGAGTCGATCAATCGTTGCTTTTGCGTGGAATCTCGCCGGAATATGCTCTAAAACCTGAATTTCGCTCTTATCACCGCCGCCTCTTGTGTTCATCCAAAAAAAGCTCTCTAACCCTCTAAAAATCTGATCTTTTATAGTTAGACCGGTTTGGCACCCATCAAGAAATGGTTCAGCGAAGTTTGGTTCAAATCCAGTTCGAATCGATGGAGAATCGAGTGAAAAACTTGTCGGGCAGCAGTTTTCACGGTCCGTAACAAGTTTACGGCTGAGACCGTAAATGTCTCTGTGTGTACACCCTTTTGTACAGAGAAAGTTTCACGGGCCGTGATGGATTCACGGCTTCACCCGTGAAAGTTTCTGTGTATTCCAATACTTAGCCATTTTTCGCCTTTTGCTCGATATCAAAATTACGGCTGAGCCATAATTACGGCCAAGGCCATGAATGTTGATTTCTTCACCATTTTCGCTCCAAATTTGATGTGTAGGCTTGTGATCTCCTCAGGAATCATGCTCTGACTTCAAAACTCGTGAAATCCTTCATTTTTGGGTGATTTTACCTACATTTTCAATAAAACTAAGAAAAGTAAAGATTCCGTGCAAAGTGAAGTAAAAACATTAAAAATTACATAAAATCATTCGATTAAGCCCAAAATATCATGTAAAATATAGGCAAAAACATGATGAAAATGCAACGCATCAAAATACCCTAGACTTAGAATTTTGCTTGTCCTCAAGCAATATCTCGATATGTATAAAGAATGTAAAGATAAGGAACACTCATTTGTTTTTGCCCCTAATAACATCCTTTAGTCCACAAATTAAGTAATCAATCTTTCAAACTCAAGTAACTCAAGAAAAATCATAATAGAGATAAATTCTCAGGAGTTTACAATCCAAGAAAGATAAAATTCACAGTTCATGTCATAGTATTCATTCTTCACACACTAAATATCAAATACTTTCAACTTAATAAATCCATCTTACTCAATAGACAAAAATTTATTTTAAGAATTTTAGTGATATTAAAGATAAGAGATTTTTAAAGCAGTTTGATCTTTAAACTGTTATATGCTATTTACTATTAGCATCATAACATTGTTTAAAGTATACCATAGAGCAGTATAATTTAACTCATAGTCTCAATCATGAAAGTCAACGGAGTTGTCCACTTGACCTACAGCTTTCTCTTTTTCTCCATTTTTATTCTCTTCTTTTTTATTTCTTTTCTCTCTCTTTTTTTTTATTTCTGGAGAAAGTCGGTCAATGGCATGGTATTTAAATCATTGTTGATCTTTCTGTAAGAGGGATAGATATTTATTTTTAAGATTTTCCCTCTGTTATTTGATCGCAACAGACTTAAAGTATACCAATTTATGGTATAATATTACTCATGACTTAAGATTTCTCAACTAGAGGAGTTGGAGCAAATCTCAGTTTAAAGAAATATCACCAAATTCTATTCATAAAAATTCCTATCAAGCAAAAATAGATAAATTAAATTTTCAAGTAACAAGATACTATGCACGTGTCGTTCGAACATATAGCAATCTATGTGTAAATTTTATCAATACGAGAATTGAATTTATTCAACAATTTAAGTCCACATGAAATTTTAAAAATTTCCTAAGTCATCAAATCAATAACTCAAAATGTTTCCTAAGTCTAAAATTAAGGATGAAACAAATTTGATTATCCTTAACAATCATGAACATTCAAAATACATACCTTAGAGCTTGAAAACAATCAAAATACATGAAGACACCCTAGACTTAAATTGTTGCATATACATAACCATTAAAATCAATGAATGAGTTCAGGAAAAAAAATTGCAAGAGTTCCCTCTATATTATTGGCGAAACCCTGTACAGTTATATCAAAAGTGTGAAATACAGCTTAGAAAAATCCAGAAAATATACCATATCGAATATATTCAAGTTTTACATGGTAATCAAGTCTCAAATGTCAAATACCGTCATGTTTTATCGTTCAAATCACAGTTACCATATCAAATTACTATTCATTCAAAATATCAAAGAATATATATCAAAATCAATTTAAAATGCACAAACTTATCAACACAGGATCAAAAATCATCATATAGCATTCCAAACACATAATGAATACCAAATATATACAGGACCATCCTACCCACACCATGTCCAGCATCTCTAAGTCTAATACTGTCATGCATGCACAATATCAAGTCTAATGTCAAATACCAAAATGAACCACATAATATCTGGATACAACGCACATACACACAAAGAAAACATAAAATGTTGTGTGTGGTCGTATCGGCATCCACTCTACTAAATCATGTGTACATATAAGATAAATGTGAGATCTCCTATGCAATATCAAAGAATAACTGTAAATACATCAAACGAAATAAAGATACTCACAAGATCTATCAATCTGTCTCTGTATGCTCAGAATCCTCCTCCTCGTCTCTAGTATGTCGTGTCGATGAAGATGGGAGACGACGCCGTAATAGCTCCTCTATCGCGCATAAAGACTCGAGTGCCCTCAACTGTCCCTACTCAAGGCGCGATATGTCGTCACGCATCCTTCGCTGCTCGGCACACATCTGCTCTAGAGAAGGGTCTGGCCGTGCTGATGTAGATGGTCTATTAGTGGCAGATGCCTCGACTGGAGGGATATGCTCTGAAATCCTCAGCAGTGAAGGAGGTGAAGCTGCCTCTCTAGGACCTCCCCCACGAGTGGGATCCATGATCCAATTCTGCTGAACACAAACCGTAGTATGGTTCATGTTCGGCAGCCTCATCGTAACATCAGTACCTCTAAACATCAGATAATACGAGCTCCCAAGCTTCGTAATCATCTTAATGGCTACGCATGCATCCATATCTAGTCTGGGATTGCCCTTTGCCTCGTTCAACCCTAAGGGGTCAAAACCGAGGGCAAGGGCAATGGTGGTAATCATGCCTCCCATCACCAGGACTCCTCTCCGTGCTCTAGCAGCTTTATCCATTTGCTTCATGAGGTAGAACGGGGTGCTGAGGCAGAATCCAGTCAACATAGCCCATAAGAAAAATAACTCTGAGGATCTGACCATGCCATCGCTCTCTGCTCTCCCGAAAATAGTATGTGCAAGTACTCGATGCATATATCTGAAAACTGGGCTAGATAGGCATGTGGCTTTGGTGGTCCTCGGATCGAATCCTCCCTCACCAGATATATCTCGCCAGAAAGTCCTCTCAGTGTACTTGCGTGGGTGATATCTAGTACCGTCCGAGGGGAACCCAAATATATGACCAAACTGGTCAAGCGTCAGTATATGGTCCCGGTTAAGTTTAAACCGTAAGAACTTATAGTCCGTAAAGTCTTCACGGCTTCGGCTGTAATTCTCCTTCAATGTACAGTACCAGCTATATTTAAAATCACGGCTGCGCGATATTCACGGATTCGGCCGTAAATTTTGCATTTTTACCTTGGTCTCCTCCAGAAAAATCATAGAAAATTTCCAAAAAATTCCTGCATGCAAAACAATCAATTTAGAGTGTTTTTCTCATAGACAAGTTCATCATAGCATGCATATAAAATTGATTACAAAAACTGAAACCTAAATAACTAATCTCAAAAAATTCAAAAACTTAATGACAAAATGCTGAAATTAACAAAATTCAGAGTCTCTGGGTTGCCTCCCAGGGAGCGCTTATTTAAGGTCCTTAGCTTGACCAAAATAATGTTCATTGTCCTTCAGGTGGATATGAGGCACAGTGAATAATAGGCAGCATTTATTCTTCACGCCTTTCTAGATCGTTACATGGGTTTAACTTTAAAGTTTGTGATAACTCCCATGTTCCATCTTTTTTTTTCTTGTCCCTCTCATGCTTTGTCTGATATTCTAAGGGACGTTTATCGATTTCAAAAATATTTCCTTCATCGAATCTATCCTCCTTCACTTCAGGGGGATCTTCGGGAACCTGCAAAATAAAACATCCTACCCCTTAAAGAAAAATCATAAACCAATTTGCTATCGTTTAGATTCAACGTTAACTTCTCATGCAGCATATCAATTATAGCTCCTGTACTTGCCAAAAATGGTTTACCTAGAATAATAGGTGATTTAGTGTCTTCTTCCATTCTAACAATCATGAAATCAGTCAAGATAGAAAACTTATCAATTTTAATAGACGCATTTTCTAAAATTCCTAGAGGTTGCTGAATAGATCCATTAGCAAATTGAAGGCAAGTTCTAGTAGGTTTAAATTCTCCACTACCTACTTTCTCAATCATATATGAAGGCATCAAAGTAACACTCGATCCTAAGTCAAATAAAGCATTCTCAACAAAAAAACTTATCAACTTGGTAGGGAATTGAAATATCTCCAGGATCTCTTACCTTTGTTATTTCTGTGTCCATACTTACCTGGTCACCTTTTACCTCAGACTCTCTGATATTAGATTTTCTTTGATCTGCTCCAAATAGCCTCTGGGGAAAAGGGATTGGAGGAACATATGCAGGGGACCTACATATTTCAGCTCCTCCCCTTTCTCCTCATTGTTTTCTAATTCGAGAGTAATGTCCTCAAGTTTGTCCATAGAACCCTCGATAGATTCTCCAGGTGCATCATTGTTTTTGCCACTCACAATAGTGACCGCATTACAATGCTCCCTGGGATTCATCTCAATCTATCCCGGTAGTCTCCCTGTGGGTCTACTAGTACAACTCGCTTGCTGAGCTATCTGGTTCTCTAACATCTTGTTGTGGGTAGCCAAAGCATCCACACGAGATGTCAGCTGCTTGACCGCATCAGCGAGGTTGTTGTGATCAGCAAGTGCATGGATACTCGAAGTAATAAAGAAAGATATCGAACCACAGAGACCTTATTGTTAAGTACCAAATAGTTGTATTCTTACTATCTAAGCAATCGATTAATAGCAAAGCAATGATCGAAAACACATGAAAAGATAATCAGAGAGAAAACTGGGACTAGGCTTTCATCCACCTTAATTTCAATGACTAGACATAAATAAAAGGTCATCAGACTAATCTTATCACGATAAAGATATAATTTACTTCATAAAGAGATCATCTCACTCTCGTGCAGACAATCATGCAGGGATCAATCCTCGCTTTCGTGCAAGATCTATCCCAACGCTAAAGATAAGTAAATCATCAATCAAATAATTCAAACATCACTTTCGTGTATCCGAATTCTAAGTTGATTGTCTCAAGTGGAATCTCAAGGATCACTTTCGTGCATCCGAGACTCAACACAAGTTCTACTTATGGTTCTCCAACATTCCGATCCTCACTTTTGTGCAAGATCTCCACGTTTGACAACTCGACTCTACCCTAGATTCAAATTATCATCATGGCAATAAGATCACTAAAATCAAATAATTAAGAACTAACCTAAGAGAGTTCATAACATGCAATTCTAGGGTTCCAAGTTCTCAAGCAAGTCACCTTTCGGTCCTTATTGCGAGAACTCTAAAACATGAATAATAACATCAATCTATGGAGAATCAAAGACAAACAATCACATAAGTAGAATCATCATAATAAAACTATTCTGACGAAAATAAGAGTTATCTAATCATTAAGAAATCAAAGTGAATTACACCCATGTCCCAAAATATGATTAAGCTAGCATGGAAAGTGAGATACAATAAGCCATAGTATCAAAGTGTTCAGAAATCAAAGAAGAAGAAGAAACAACGTTACAACACGGCTGTAATAGAAATTACAGCCGTAATTTGCCTCCAAAACACGTTGTGAACAGTGCCGCGCCCCTTCTTTCGTTGATTTCTTCCTCCGATTGAACTCCTTTTCCTCTAAAACTTCTGGGATTTTGTTTCCTCCTCCAGGCAAAGCTTTTTCATGAAAATCACTACCTGAGGTGGCCTCCACGCCTCTCGGCGCAAAGCCAAACCCTAAGTGCCTTTCTATCTATTGCTCTCTCAATACTGGATAAAAATTCGTTCTTTCACTTCGTGTGTCTTCTTCTCTTAAAGACGAGTCCGCAGTAACTTTCGGATTTCAATTTGGAAGTCTGGATAAAAAGTTATGGTCCGCGTAAGTTTCAGCCCGAAAAACTCACGCATCCACGTATAAAATACGGTACCGTATTGTAAAATACAGTAGTGCCGTATTTTCTTTGCAGTTTTCTGGTCAAAAATTGCCCAAAATACAGTACCATAAAATATTTTATGGCTGTGCCGTAAAATCAGGGAAACTTTCTGATATGAAAATCCACTAAATTACGGCAATGCTCCGATATTACGATATCGTACGAAAATACAGTACCGTAATATAAAATACGGCACTACCGTATTTTGGTCAGTTGCTCCGATTTGCATGAAATTTGTCGGGTGATCTCCTCTTGATGATGGTAACTCTTCTATGTCTTCGATTTTGCTTGAAAACGCCTCAAAATACTGCCTTTTTACCTAAAAATCATGAAAAACCAAAATAAAAGTAGATTTTGCAATATTTGATAATTTGGGCATAAAAATAAGCAAAAGATCTTCAATTGAGCATGAAAATATATATAAAATGATACAAAATATACTATATATTTTGGTGTCATCAAAAATATGAGGCTCAAACTTTGCTTGTCCTCAAGCAAAAATCAAAAATTGATTAAAAGAATAACCTTTTCATGCTCAATAAATTTCTAAAATGCAATCATCAATAAAAAATTCTATCAATTGTTTCACAAAACTTCAAATAAACATATCATTCTTAGAATTCAATCCTCTAGATCCACAACTCAATCAAATAAAACTTTGCAACTTGTATAATAAATAGAATTTTCAATCTCATGATTTCACCCAATTTTTAGTTCAAATCTATCATGCTTTTGTTTACAGGAATTAGGTTTCCAATATCTTTTTTCACAAATAATTTTTTTCCCTTTTTTATGTATTTTGTTTGTTTTTGTAAAGATGGCATGTACCCACTTAGATACACTCTTTTTATTTTTGACTTCAACTCTTATCTTCGGTACCACTATCAATTTTGCATAGTGCCAAGTAGAGGAGTCTTATTCTTTTTATCTCTCATTATTTTTCATGCATAGACTTCAACCCATGTCTTAGGTACCACTATCAATTTTACATAGTGCCAAGTAGGGGAGTCTCTCACTATTTTTATGGATCTTGGATTCTTATTTCCCAACAAATAGCAAAAATAGACTAAACATCTACTAGGTTGATCAATTGATCTCAATTCTCAAATCATACTCATATACTCATTTTATTCAAAGGAGTAGTTTCACCTTTATATCTTATTGCTCAAATAACACATCTACCCAAAATTTCATGCATCAACCAATGTCAAATTTCAAAAGATAGATATGCATTGAAGAAATAAATCTAACATGATAGGTTCCTTTCTAATCATGAATACAGGTTTATTCATCATCAAGGAAGATATTTATCAATAAAAATATTTTGAAAATAGAATCACATCACAAGATAGTAGAAAGTGGATCATGAACAATCATACCATCATACAACCATATCAAAGAAATATCAGTGAGTGATACATCTAAAGCAAATCAAAGATGCAACCATATGAAATAATCATGAATACAAGAGAGTGCAAACGATACTCACAAAACTATATAGCAAGCTCTGACCAAAAATACATAAGGCTCAGACTAAAAATAGTGTCGGGGCAGATGCTATTAGATCCATAGATGTGCCTTTTGAAAATTTTTCCTGTACAATTTAAGATACATAAGGCTCAGTCTAAAAATAGTCTCTAAAAATAATAGTGATAAAAAATAATTTTCTATAGAAAGAATCAGAGATATCATCGATGATCCAGAAAAGTGCTGGTGGAAAGAGCTGATGCAAATAAGAAGCAAAAGTTGAACAGAGGCTCGCTGAAGAGCTGCTAGCAATGATGATGATGGTGCCGACAGTAGAGTGAGTAATCTCTAGTGGCCTGCTAGAGACTACAATCCTGGAGGTGAGATCGTCGGTCGGTGGTGCAAGAGATAATGCTGCATAGATAAAAAAAAATCAGTCACTAATGAAGAGTCTGCTGCATAAATCAATCAAATCAATGGAATAAGAGGCAGTAGAGGAAGTAAGAGTCTGCAGATGGTATAATCCAGTGTCGACGGCTGGAAATAGTGATGTCAGAGGCAGATGCAGTGGTGGCTAGAGGTGGAAGACAGTTGCTCTTGAAGATTTCTGGATCTGGAGCCAAAAGAAGCAATAACAAGTAGAAAGCAAACTAAGCAGTTTTTGAATTTTTTTTATGAAAAGTAGCCATACCCAAAAATAAAATTTAATAATCCAAATAGAAAATGGACAGAACCATGTAATAAAATAAGATATATTCTTTTCAGATGTTTGAAAATCAAAGGATCAAAATCTATCAGGAATTTAGGGCATCAGTAGAAAGAAGGCTACTCAGATTAAAAAAAACTGCACAAACAAAAGTTAATCAGATTCTGGCACTGGCGAAGATTTGGATGACGGCTTGGATGATTTGGAAAATCTAGTGCTCGACTCCCCTGGGAGCTTGCACCACCGGAAATCTTTGAGTAATGACATAGACCCATCTGTCTCAGAAGATTTTGTGCTTGTGAATTCCAAGAAATCAAAGAAAAAGAAAAAGAAAAAGCACTCAATTGCCGCCTCCTCTATCTTGGACCCTAAGAGCAAGAGTCCTCCTCAAAACATCCCATGAACCCCCAGCTGGCCCCAATGGTGTGTTAGAATGTGAGAGGTTTAACGCACTAGCCAAGAGGAGGGAGTTGACGGCCCTTGTAAATTCCTATCGCATAAAATTGTGCGCCATCATGGAAACCCATGTCTGTGAAGCTAAAAGTGTCAGCATTTTTAACTCGGTGCTGCCTGGGTGGATTTTCTCAAACAACTATCATAAGATTTCTAGAGGAAGAATCTGGCTAGCTTGGGACCCTGCTGTCTATAGCATTAACATTCTTGACGTGACTAACCAAGTAATAATTGGGAATGTTTCAAATATCCATGGTGAATTTCTTTTTTATCTAGGTGTGGTATATGGGGTTTATTCGGCCATTGAACGTAAGGAGATCTAGGAGACTGTGTCCAACTGGTCTCACATGGGACCTACGGTGCTCCTAGGAGACTTCAATATGTTGTTCTCCATGGAGGAAAAGAAAGGGGGAACTTTGCATAATGAGGCGGAAATTCTTTATAATATCGAAAGGTGCACCACCCTTGACATCGTGGATATCAAATCCAGAGGCGCTTTGTATACTTGGTCCAACTCTCAAATTGGACCAAACCGGATCTGGAGCAAGTTGGACCGCATAATGGCAACGAAAGACTGGACTGAAAAATTCTCCTTGGCTGAGGCAATTTTTCTAAACCCTGGCTTATCTGATCATTCCCCGGTGCTCCTCGTTTTCAGCGCCAACTCGTCTCGGAAGGGCCCTCGTTTTAGATTTTTTAACAAATGGCTTCTAAACCCGAGCTTTGAGCAAGTTATCCAGTCCATTTGGAGATCCAAAAGCAAGCATGGTACCCTTATGTTCATCCTTTGCCACAAGCTCACTATGGTCAAGAAAGGCATTAAGCATTGGGCACAAAAGATACGGGCTGAGAAGGAAGCGGATCTACGAGAGAACTCCAGTAGGCTGGCAGCCATTCAAATCCAGCTTCAGGATAATATGAATGATCCAACCCTTTGCGCTTTAGAGAGACGTTACCAAGATGATATTAGAGGGTATTGGCTTGAGGAGGAGTCTGCTCTAAAGCAGTGTTCTAGAGATCAGCTTATTTCTCTGGGGGACTCAAATACAGCCTATTTCTATAATCTTATGGAAGCCAGGCGTATCAGGAATTCTATCTCCACGATTAGAGACTCTCAAGGGATCTATGTTTCAGGAGAGGATATTAATAATGAGGCAGTGCGCTTCTTCAAAGAGCTTTTAGCCCCTTCTATTACTCCTGCGATTTTAAATGTCCACGTGCATAAATCGCTTTCGCCCTGGGAGGTTAATACTCTTGGGGCTAAGTACTCCGCGACTGACATAGAGAATATTATTATGAGGGCCAATATCTCCAAGGCTCTAGGGGTTGATGGGTTTAATGTGTTAGGTCCCCTTCAAGGGGAGCGCAAGCGGATAAAGCCCCTTTCTAGAGGGGGGCGCAAATGCAATTTTAGGGGTGTCACCCTCATGATCGCATGTAGATCATATGGTTAACTTATGTATAAGCGAAAGGATCTTTAAAGGGATCATACCAACGCCATGAAGTTGGATGTCGGCTTGGAAGAAGAGAGCAACTTTGATCTCCTCCAAAAGTTCACACACAAGGTGAAGATCTCTTACTTCCTTGGCGTCACTTGTGCTAGCAAGGCACCCAAGGTTCCTTGTCGAATGGAAGGAGATGATGAAAGCTTTCTTGGCCGATCCTTCTTCTCGTCAACCTCTACCACCCGAGAGTTCGAGTGTCGTCGAGAGCCAAAGGGGAGATGAGCGTTTTTCCAAGCTTGTGATCGAATGTGGAGACATTCATCACTATGGCAAAACCGAAATGCCATAAATGGTAAGTCTTCAACACATGCGTTATGCGTTCACATGAAGTGAACCAAACGCATATCTCATCTCACAAATGAACCAGGCGCTCACATATGAGCCGGTTCAATGTAGTTGGTCCAATGACCAAACCAAATCAGCCCAAGTATTGGTCCAGACCAAAATAAACCCTAAGGTTCAAGATCTGACCGTTCATCCTTTGATGCTCTTGATCTCCCAGATCTAGCATCCACACTCTCGATCAAAGCTTACCGATCTCAAGCCCTAATCAATCAAACATGATCAGACTGGATCTCACTTACAATCAGAGTTTAATCTCCTTTAAACTGAATCAAAACAATCCAGTCCACCCGATCTGACTCAAGTAAGTCATATCACCAAATTGTTCGACCCTAAGGGTTTCCTTTAAATGTCGGTAACGATAACTCACGTCATCACAATCAGTGAGGGGTATCTAGCAACACATCACTGTCTCCCGATATAAAGGAAAGAGTCTTCCAAGACTACACCCAAACCACAGCACAAGTGTGAATCCACTTCACAAGGCATACATGTTTCCTTTGCCACTGGATGTTCTTATTGGACAAGCATGTCAAGCCTGTAACTCCAATACAATGAGCATGATTAGATCAGATGAACATAGTCATCTGGGTATGGCCATACACTATCTCAATCATCTCATACAGGGGGGCCCCTTTAGAACATCACACTCCTTGAACAAGGAGACGGCAATCCTTTATCTATCACTAGTGTCCTAACCTGACTCATGATCATTATCCAAGATAGTCTATAATCATTATGTTTCAAATGATATTGAACTACCTCAAAATAATGACATTCATCATTTAGAAACACAAGTGATCTCAAGTCAGAGGACATGTGCCACTTGTTGCATTCAAGGATTATTCACATTGTGACAAACAATTGAATATCCTAGTAGGGTCTGTCCAGTACATCCAATGTACCCATGAGTCTACATCTTATTTCATGCTCGAAGCATCCTATAAGATTAGCACACATATTAGTCTCAATCATATCAAGGCTGTCCCATGTTCACCAAGATATCTCGACTAAGGACATATGCATGTCAGCCTAGCTGAACAGCTTTGAGACATTATTCAGAAGTACACTTATTACAGCAGACAAGGTAGCAACCTGAATAATAACCATGCCTTTATAAACATAAGAGTTTATTACATGATACTTATACAATCCCAAGGCCTCAAACATTAGCCTTAAGGGCATACCCCAACATAATGCCGCATTCTTCAAATCTTGCTGGGGATCATTAAGGATGATGTCCTTAAGGCTATTTTGGATTTCATGGAGCATGGGCGCATGTTAAAGCGGGGTGAACATCACATCTCTTACTCTTATTCCTAAAGTCCCTAATCCTTCTTCTTTTGTAGAGTTTCGGCCTATCTCGGTGTGCTAGATGATTTACCGTTTTATTGCAAAAGCACTGGCCCTTAGACTTCGCCTAGTGCTTCAGGAGATTATCGACACTAACCAACACGCTTTTATTCTTGGTCGGTCCATTCAGGAGAATATAATGTTGTGCCAGGAAATCATGAACGGTTTTCATACAAAACTCGGCACACCCCACATGGCAATAAAGTTGGATCTCCATAAGGCCTTCGACTCAGTTAGATGGGATGCCATTGAATTCTTCCTAAACGCCTACAATTTTCCTACATGGTTCTCTTCTAGAATCATGATTTGCATCTCTGCGCCATCCTACACGATCAATCTTAATGGAGAAGATGTAGGTTTATTCCATGGCACTCGAGGTCTGCGCCAAGGTTGTCCCCTTTCTCCATATCTCTTTATTATTATCATGCAGCATCTTTCTGACCTTTTATCAGCGGAGTGTGAGAAATGCCTCCTTATCCCTCACAAGAAATGCGCAGGCTTGGGTATCACGAATCTCCAATTCGCTGATGATGTAATTATCTTTTGTGACTCCTCTGAAACTTCGGCCAAGGCCGTTAACAATGTGCTTGAGACATTCCACCGAAACACCGGCCTCATGATCAACAAAGCCAAATCCCATATTTTTTTCTCGGCTTCTTCAAATTCCGGGTTGCAATCACAAATCACCTCAATTCTTGGGATCCAAAAGGGGAGTATGCCCTTTCGGTATCTGGGTATTCCGATTACTAGTAAGCCTATCAAGACCAGAGACTGCATGCCTTTGATTGAAAAAATATCCAGATACCTCACTACTTGGCGAGCTAAGTGTCTTCCATATGCAGGTAGAGTTGAATTGATTAAATCAATGTGCTACGGGAACATTAACTTTTGGTGCAGTTCCATCAAACTTCCTGCGGGTGTTATCTCCAAACTTAACTTGGCCCTGGCAACCTTCCTTTGGTCGCGGGGGTCAAAGAAAGGGCCTCGCAAAGGTCGCCTGGATAAATATCACTAAACCCATGGCTTTAGGCGGACTTGGAATCAGAGATATTGAAAAGTTAAACCGGGCTTTCCTCATTAAAAATATTTGGAATATAATCCAGGACAAAAACTCTCTTTGGGTGAAATGGATTCATGAGAAGTACTTAAAATCAGACACTATATGGTCGGTCAAGCTGTCCAGGCATGCCCCGTGGCCTGTGCGGAACCTCCTCACCGTCCGAGACACTTGCATGCAAATGATCAATTACAAAATTGCAAACGGTGAGTCCATCAGATTTTGGCTCGATCCTTGGTTTGAGCCTAGACTCCTCTTGGAGCTCGTAGTAAATCCTCCGGGAAGAAATATTCGGCTTAACTCCATAATCACGGATCGTGAGTGGACCATCCCTAGACCTCGCTACTCTAGTCTCATTGATATCTATGCTGAGATTCCTAAAAGGCAAATTCACTCCAACCTCAGCTCGGATCTTGTTTACTGGAACCGTACCCAACATGGAAGATTCACTATCCAGTCTGCTTATGAGGGGCAAGTACAGGGCACGAATGTTACTTGGAAGGACTATGTGTGGTTCAAAGGGAGGATACTGCGTCATTCTGTCTTCCTTTGGCTACTCTGCCAGGGTAGATTATGTACCAGGGCTCGTCTCCATGTTTGGGGGCTTGTGCAGGATCCTACATGTATGCTCTGCAACTCTCACCCTGAGACAATTAATCATTTGTTCCTAAATTGTGAACTGCTCACTGGGTTTCGGCAATCAATTACAAGGAGATGTGGTATTAGCTTTGACTCCAACACCTGTGAGGGGGTTTTCATCCAATTAGCTAACAACCAAGGGCGGCGTTCGCACCCAATCCAAACTTATATGCAAAAGCTTATGATCACCAGGGCGTTTTTGTTGGGAAACCCCGGGGACATTTTACAATTTTCAGAGTTATGGACATACATTTTTCGCAGCGGAAGAATGTCCCCGAAACAGGCCAGTCCCAAAAACCCAGTGAAGATCGCATGCAAGGGAGTCGACACGATGAGTTAGGAAATACCTTAAGAGCAATGTGGAGCGATGCCGATGTAGGCGTCCAAGTGTACGCCCTCTGCAGTCTCACACACACGGATCTCTTGAGTTCTCTTCTTCCACGCCCGGTGCTAGCCTCGGGAAGAAGATCCAAGCCTTAGTTCTCTTCTTTAATGCTTGCGCCACCTCCAAGGTAGAAGCGCCAATTGAAGAAAAGAAAGGAGAAGGGAGAATGCCGCCAAGCCTTTCCTTCTCTTGCGCCAAGGAGGAAGAAGGGAAGAAGCTCACGGTTATGGAAGAAGATGCACCCTTGTCCCAAGCCTTTCGCCCCTCCTCTTGTGTTCACGCCTTCAATGAATGATTACCCACAAGAGGGGGTGACTAGGGTCATATTTATAGGGCAAGAGGCGGTTAGGGTAATGGCTAGGATCATGACAAGTGTAGGGCTAGGATGAGGAGGTTTGAGATAAGGAAAGTCTTCAAGACATTTCCATAATTCTCATTCAACCTTACCTTTTGTTCCCACGCCTTTCCTTGTGCGCCAAGGCCTTGCCTTGCGCCTCAAGCAATGCCATAGAGGCATGCATTCCATCCTAGGAAGAGAAGGGGAGGCGCCCTTTACTTCCATAATGAAGCAAAGGCGCCAACATGACCCCATTATGCCCCTAGGCGCCTAATGGTTCATGTTTCTCCCCATTATACCCTTTTAGTCTCTCATCTCTTCATGAGAACTTGTTATTGGGCCTCATTGGATAATGAGTTAGCCCAAACATCATTGCATAGGTTGATTAAGCACTTGGATCCAATCCAATGCAACCCTAATCCAAATGTGACCAACCATGGTCAAATACGGGTCAACCTACCAAAAATGAAGTTTGGCTCCAATAACATTCTTCCATCTCATCAGGCCCATTGGCGCTGATGAAATCTCCCAATTAGATCCGAGTTATCCAATAACTCGATCATAAGGCTTCCCGATCAATACGAGAACTCAAGTATCAAGGTGTGCGACCCTGTAGGTTCTTCTGACGCTGGCAGTGCTGACCAGAGGTCATCACAAGCAGTGAGTGGCACCTAGCAGTGCATCGCTGCTACCCAGGTCATTGGAATGGATATCGACATCGACATCCCCATCATCGCAACTAGGTATAGATGCATTACAGTCTCTTTGCCGTACTGATATCCGATTGGACAAGTGTATCACCACTTGTTTTTATCCAATCTCATGGCTATGACTAAAACAGGTTCTCACCTGGGTATGGCCATACACTCTCAGTCATAGAACCATAAAGGAGCTCCATGGATATCATACTTCCTTAGGAAAGGGGCAAATCCTATGTCTGTCCATTGATCTTCTCATATGGGTCGTGACATGCTCAATAACAACCGTTATGACCTCCCAGCTACGGCAAGGTGTTAGGTTGTATCAAAGCAAGTCCCTAACCATATAGAATGATCAATGACCTCAAGTCAAGGGATCAATGCATCTCCTATCACTTATGAGGATAACTCATGACACCAAGTCATAGCCTCATAGCGGGTCTATCCAGTATATCCCCAATGATATACCCATGTGTCTGCGTTAGCACCACGTGCCTAACCAGCCCACATACCAGTCTCACAAGTACCATAGCTGTCCCATATCCACTAAGGTACATCCACTGGGGATTATAATTCGAGCACAGATCCAATCTGTTTCCAGGGACATTATCATGTAAGTACACAATCGCAGGTGTAGTCAAACAATGATAACGACAATGCCAGAATGATATATAAATATCAGTGTCAAGTAGTACATAAGTTGACCAAAACTAGGTCCTAGGGCACATACACCAACAATCTCCCACTTGCACTAAGACCTAGAAGTTGAGGAATCTCAACGCCATATCTCTAGCGTGACCATCATGCTTCTGCTGCTCCAAAGCCTTGGTCAATGGGTCTGCCAGATTGTTCTCTGTGTCTACTCTGCTAATCTTGACATCACCTATGTCAATGATCGCTCTGATCAGGTGAAATCTTCTGAGTATGTGTTTGGATCTTTGATGAGACCGTGGTTCCTTGGCTTGTGCAATTGCTCCATTGTTGTCACAGTAGAGTTCAATGGGATCCATTGCACTAGGTACCACTTGAAGATCACATAAGAACTTCCTTATCCAAACAGCTTCCTTGGCTGCCTCAGAAGCAGCCATATACTCAGCTTCAGTTGTAGAATCTGCTATGGTGGATTGCTTGAAGCTCTTCCAACATACAGCGCCTCCATTTATCTTGAACACATAGCCGGCCTGCGATCTAAAGTCGTCAGGGTCAGACTGGAACGATGCGTCAGTATAGCCCTGCATACTGAGCTCTTCCTGTCCCCCATAGACCAAGAACAAATCCTTAGTTCTTCTCAGATACTTTAGGATGTTCTTTACAGCCACCCAGTGCTGTAGACCTGGATTGGATTGGTATCGGCTGGTTATGCTCACAGCATATGCCACATCTGGTCTAGTACATAACATTGCATACATGATCGATCCTACTGCCGAAGCATAAGGAATTCGACTCATGTCATCCCTCTCAGCCTGTGTTGTAGGACACTGGTTCTTTGAGAGAGTAAGGCCATGTCTTACTGGAAGGTATCCTTTCTTGGATTGCTCCATGTAGAACCTCTCCAGTACCTTATCAATGTAAGTACTTTGACTAAGGGCCAAGAGCCTCTTGGATCTATCCCGGTAGATCCTCACGCCTAGAATATATGCGGCCTCCCCTAAGTCTTTCATCTCGAAACACTTCCCCAACCATGTCTTCACAGCTTGAAGACTAGGGATGTCGTTTCCGATGAGCAGTATGTCATCAACATACAAGACCAAAAAAATTACCAAGCTCCCACTGAATTTTCTGTATACACAGGCGTCATCTTCGCTTTTGATAAAGCCATAATCTCTCACGGCCTCATCAAATCGAAGATTCCAACTTCGAGATGCTTGCTTTAATCCATAAATGGACCTCTTTAGCCTGCAGACCTTATTAGCCTCTGCAGGATGGATGAAACCATCAGGTTGTGTCATATACACATCCTCAGTCAGCTTCCCGTTAAGGAACGCTGTTTTCACATCCATCTGCCATATCTCATAGTCATGATATGCAGCTATAGCAAGTAGAATCCGAATGGATTTAATCATGGCAACTGGCGAGAAGGTTTCATCATAGTCCACCCCGTGGACTTGTTTAAATCCTTTAGCCACTAGTCTACCCTTATAGGTAACTATTTTGCCATCCATGTCTGTCTTCTTCTTGAAGACCTATTTACACCCTATGGGTTTTACCCCATCAGGCAGCTCAACCAAATCCCAGACTTGGTTAGCCGACATGGAATCCATCTCAGATCTCATGGCGTCAAGCCATTTCTCGGAGTCTGGTCCACTGACCGCCTCATCATAGGTTCTAGGTTCATCCTCAATGATGAAGATCCCATCGTGTTGGGTCGGTAGCGACCCATACCTTTCAGGTGCACGACGAATTCTCCCAGACCTACGCGGGACCTGTGTCTAAGCCTCAGGTTGCCTAGCAACCGGTGCAGGTGGCTCAGATTCCATCTCTTTGTCTTGTGCTTGCACTTGGACCTCATCCAAGTCAAACTTCCTCCCACTAACTTCTTTCATAAGAAATTCTTTCTCTAGAAAGACAGCATCCCGAGCAACAAAAACTTTGTTCTCGGTTGGGACATAGAAGTAGTATCCTTTAGTTTCCTTAGGATACCCCACAAACACACACTTATCAGATCTAGGTTCTAGCTTGCTAGAATCCTGACGTTTGACATAAGCCTCACATCCCCAGATCCTGATAAACGTGAGATTAGGGTGTCTCCCACTCCACACCTCGTATGGTATTTTGGAGAGACTCTTAGATGGAACATTATTCAGTATCAGAGAAGCTGTTTCTAGTGCATGCCCCCAGAATGATGAAGGTAGAGTTGCATGACTCATCATGGAACGAACCATATCCAATAAAGTTCGATTTCTCCTTTCAGACACACCATTCCATTGAGGTGTTCCAGGAGGAGTGAGTTGGGATATGATCCCACACTCTCTCAGATAGTCAAAGAACTCACCACTCAGGTATTCTCCACCTCGATCTGATCGAAGAGCTTTAATGGATCTTCCAAGCTGGTTCTCTACTTCATTCTTGAACTCCTTGAATTTCTCAAAGGATTCAGATTTATGTCTTATTAAGTAGACATAACCATACCTACTGAAGTCATCAGTGAAGGTAATGAAGTAGTTGTACCCTCCTCTGGCTTGTTTATTGAAGGGCCCACACACATCAGTATGTATGAGATCCAATAAACCTTCTGCCCTCTCACCAATCTTGGTGAAGGGCGCCTTTGTCATCTTCCCTAATAAACAAGGTTCACAAGTATCAAATTCCTCCAAGGAACTTGAATCTAACAATCCATTTGCATAGAGTTGTTGGATGCGATTCTTGTTTATATGGGCTAATCGATAGTGCCATAGGAAAGCACCAACTGAACCACTCAGTTTGGTCCTCTTATTGCTTATGTTTCAAATAGAACTTTCCATATCCAAGATATATAGACCATTGCACAAAGTACCCTTCCCATAGAACATATTTGCAAATGAAAAAGAACAGGAGTTCTTATTTATTTCAAATTTAAATTCTTTCCTTGCCAAGCAAGGAATGGATACAATGTTCTTAGTTAGCGAAGGTACACAAAAGCAATTGTCCAGTTCTAATTGAATTCCAGAAGTCAAGGAGAGAGTCAAAACGCCTACAGCAACAGCAGCAACCTGTGCCCCGTTTCCAACGCGTAGGTCAATGTCTCCAAGCCGCACCGATCTACTTTTCTTGAGCCCCTGCATATTTGTACAAATATGAGCTCCACATGCGGTATCCAATACCCATGACATAGAAGTAGAAAGGTTGACTTCTGTAACATAAATACCTGAGCTAGAAGTTAAGGCCAAGCCTTTCTTCTCCTCATTCTGAAGCTGCCTGCAGTCCCTTCTCTAGTGGCCCTGCTCGCCACAGTGAAAACACCTCTGTTCCTTTGACTTCTTCGCCCTTTTCTTCAGTGCTTTGGTAGGACCTCTGGCACTGTTCTTAGCACGTGCCTTACCCTTCTTCTTTATCTTCTTGGTCGCAAGGACCAAAAGAACAGAATTGGGTTTGGTCTTACCCATCTCTCGCTCGGCTGTTTGGAGCATATTCATCAATTCCTCCCGTGTGCACTCAATCCGGTTCATGTTGAAATTGATGATAAACGGACTGAAGCTAGGGGGCAGGGAATGAAGAATAAGATCCACAACCAGCTCGTTGTCTATGGTGTGTCCCAGTCTCCTGAGATGATCCACATTCCCAATGAGTTTGAGAACATGGGGTCTCACTGGTGCACCTTCAGACAACTTGCACCGAAAGACTGCTTTGGCGGTGTCAAATCTCTCAGTTCTAGCCTGAGCCTCGAACATCTGTTTCAGACGAGTAATCATCTGAAAAGCGTTCTGCTCCTCATATTGCACCTGCAGTTCAGGTGCCATACTGGCTAGCATAAGACATGCAACCTCCAAAGAGTCATCCTGATGCTTTCTATAAGCATCCCTGTCTGCCGTTCGGGCATTAGGCGGAGGAGCCGCAGGAAGAGGCTGTTCAAGGACATACAGCTTATTCTCGAGCTTGAGGACTATCCTCAAATTCCGATGCCAGTCCATAAAGTTAGTTCCAACTAACTTATCCTTATCAAGGAGTGATCGCAGTGATAATCCGCCAGTGTTCGTTGCCATTGTTCTACAACACCCAAGAAGAACAGATTAGTACTACTTCGAATCATTTAAACTGGACTTGTTTTAAATGACCATGGCTCCCACTATTTTAAATTCGAATTGACAACCCACAAAGTCAATCGGGAAGTTTAAGACTTCCTAGTGAGATGGGATCCTTATTTCACATGAGGCTTCGCGTCCCACGAGGGTGGGATGAGATGCACAAAGTAACCCATGTTTCCTAAGGTGGGTGCGCCGGCCGGTTGCTCCAAGCAACTCCCCTTGTTGAGACAGTCTGGGCATTTCATGTCCAGCGAGGGCTGGATACAACATGAAACCTTTACCTCTCAACGATGCCTCTAGAATTTCACCATGTGCCCAGCACATGTGAACTTCTAGTCAAGTCCATTCCTAACCGTTATGCCCAGGGCCAACGAGTTTCCTTGCGAAGGCACGCCCAGGTTAAAACTGGACTGGGGAAACCATTGCCACCACGCACTTTCTAAAGATAAGTGGGTGTGTCCCACGAGGGTGGGAAATAATTCACAACTCCACTGATCGATAGCTTAGTGAGGGCTACGCGTTAGAAGGCTACCAGACTTGATATTTTAATTGAGGGTTTTTGTTTAAGGTCTCATCATCTCAGTTTTATCTTATGTCTATCATTACAGGCATGCAGTCCTATAGTGATAACATAACGGTAAAACATTTCAGGCATGCTTCTGCAGATAATAATAAAAGCAGTAAAGGATGATGTGATCATATCCTATACAAGACATTGAACCAATCCATGCCATGAAATAGGTTCAACTCTTGTCCTAGAACTCAAGCCCCAAAAACTAGACCTAGCCTAGCCGACCTCTAGCTTGAACTTCAAGGTTGGCTCCAATGTCCTTCTCTCATGGTTTAGCTCTCAAACCGTAGAGGAATACTTTCGAAGTTCCCCATAGGTTCGGCCAATGCCATGGTCTTCCTCCAAGGAAGATGCGCCACCATGCAAGGGGCCAAGACCTTTTGCGCCACCAAGCAACCAAGCACCAGCTTGCATGCGCCACCTTGCATGCTTGCGCCATCAAGCAAGATGCGAGCATCAAGGTCCAAGAAGGATGCGCCTAGCCCTTAATCTTCCTCTTAATTTTTACAAAAATAATGAAAAAGATGGCACGCAGGCCGCACAAGGATACATCGCAGGCATGCAAAGGGGGGGCTTGACTAATGATCACAACATCATGCACAATCAAGGTATTTACTCATGCAATTCTACATGCTCATGAAAAACATAAAATCTGAAATTTTACTTTTTCACAAAACCAGTTTCTTTTTCTCATCTTCTTCTCACAAGCCTTTTGGTTTATTGCGATTTATTTTTCATGATGATTTCAGAGATCCTTTCGGCTGGCAATTTTGTCAGATCAAGAGACTTGGCCAGTCCGAAGACACAATGCCCGTCCTACTTGACAAAATCACGTGCGCCTTTGATCTTTAAATCAAACAAGAAAAATAGTCCAAAAATTCGAAAAGAGATTGAGAGGATGATAGAAACAAGAAACCCTAATTTTTCTACTTTTAGAAAAATTGATTGCCATGCATCATGCTATTTACGAAAATAGAGATATGGCATGTGAGCATGGAAGAAAAGCATAAAACATCGTTCGAGTCTTGCAAGTCGCTCTGATACCATTGTTGGGAAACCCCGGGGACATTTTACAATTTTCAGAGTTATGGACATACATTTTTCGCAGCGGAAGAATGTCCCCGAAACAGGCCAGTCCCAAAAACCCAGTGAAGATCGCATGCAAGGGAGTCGACACGATGAGTTAGGAAATACCTTAAGAGCAATGTGGAGCGATGCCGATGTAGGCGTCCAAGTGTACGCCCTCTGCAGTCTCACACACACGGATCTCTTGAGTTCTCTTCTTCCACGCCCGGTGCTAGCCTCGGGAAGAAGATCCAAGCCTTAGTTCTCTTCTTTAATGCTTGCGCCACCTCCAAGGTAGAAGCGCCAATTGAAGAAAAGAAAGGAGAAGGGAGAATGCTTGCGCCACCTCCAAGGTAGAAGCGCCAAGCCTTTCCTTCTCTTGCGCCAAGGAGGAAGAAGGGAAGAAGCTCACGGTTATGGAAGAAGATGCGCCCTTGTCCCAAGCCTTTCGCCCCTCCTCTTGTGTTCACGCCTTCAATGAATGATTACCCACAAGAGGGGGTGACTAGGGTCATATTTATAGGGCAAGAGGCGGTTAGGGTAATGGCTAGGATCATGACAAGTGTAGGGCTAGGATGAGGAGGTTTGAGATAAGGAAAGTCTCCAAGACATTTCCATAATTCTCATTCAACCTTACCTTTTGTTCCCACGCCTTTCCTTGTGCACCAAGGCCTTGCCTTGCGCCTCAAGCAATGCCATAGAGGCATGCATTCCATCCTAGGAAGAGAGGGGGAGGCGCCCTTTACTTCCATAATGAAGCAAAGGCGCCAACATGACCCCATTATGCCCCTAGGCGCCTAATGGTTCATGTTTCTCCCCATTATACCCTTTTAGTCTCTCATCGCTTCATGAGAACTTGTTATTGGGCCTCATTGGATAATGATCTAGCCCAAACATCATTGCATAGGTTGATTAAGCACTTGGATCCAATCCAATGCAACCCTAATCCAAATGTGACCAACCATGGTCAAATACGGGTCAACCTGCCAAAAATGAAGTTTGGCTCCAATAACATTCTTCCATCTCATCAGGCCCATTGGCGCTGATGAAATCTCCCAATTAGATCCGAGTTATCCAATAACTCGATCATAAGGCTTCCCGATCAATACGAGAACTCAAGTATCAAGGTGTGCGACCCTGTAGGTTCTTCTGACGCTGGCAGTGCTGACCAGAGGTCATCACAAGCAGTGAGTGGCACCTAGCAGTGCATCGCTGCTACCCAGGTCATTGGAATGGATATCGACATCGACATCCCCATCATCGCAACTAGGTATAGATGCATTACAGTCTCTTTGTCGTACTGATATCCGATTGGACAAGTGTGTCACCACTTGTTTTCATCCAATCTCATGGCTATGACTAAAACAGGTTCTCACCTGGGTATGGCCATACACTCTCAGTCATAGAACCATAAAGGAGCTCCATGGATATCATACTTCCTTAGGGAAGGGGCAAATCCTATGTCTGTCCATTGATCTTCTCATATGGGTCGTGACATGCTCAATAACAACCGTTATGACCTCCCAGCTACGGCAAGGTGTTAGGTTGTATCAAAGCAAGTCCCTAACCATATAGAATGATCAATGACCTCAAGTCAAGGGATCAATGCATCTCCTGTCACTTATGAGGATAACTCATGACACCAAGTCATAGCCTCATAGCGGGTCTATCCAGTATATCCCCAATGATGTACCCATGTGTCTGCGTTAGCACCACGTGCCTAACCAGCCCACATACCAGTCTCACAAGTACCATAGCTGTCCCATATCCACTAAGGTACATCGACTGGGGATTATAATTCGAGCACAGATCCAATCTGTTTCCAGGGACATTATCATGTAAGTACACAATCGCAGGTGTAGTCAAACAATGATAACGACAATGCCAGAATGATATATAAATATCAGTGTCAAGTAGTACATAAGTTGACCAAAACTAGGTCCTAGGGCACATACACCAACAGTTTTATTATATTTGGCGATACCGTAATAACCAGATTTTGGGCACTCACAAAAAGGGGATTATGGATTTTCTAAAAAGCTTGATCTCGGATATCACTATCAAAATCAAGAACTATATTCCTTGCGCAAATCATGATCCATATGTCCTGGATTTCGCAAATAGATGGGATGATATTGTTGGAATTTAAGGGGGGGAATCTATCCATACGCTTTCTAATCCCATGCACTCTTGCAAATGTTGCCATGTGCAGGTCATTCGCGGCGGATGTGATTCGTGTCTGAGAAGGCGCATATGTATAAGAAATTTGCATTTGCATATGTTGGCATGGTTTCCTGAAGCGAGCAGGATGCACTTTCGCAACTTGCACTCATATTTGGCTGTAGATTGCTACAAGACGGATTCTGCTGCTCCATTGGGTCATCGCACCAAAAGGTCATTTATATAGGAGGGAGGTGATGACTCTCATCTCTAAGCACAATTGATGCAAAGAACATTTGTATCACTGATCCTGTATTGTATTTTGTTTTCTATACTGTGTGAGGATGTGTTCTTTCCTCTTGATGAGTACTGGTGTTGTTAGTGATGTAGCAGGGATCCATGCGACCATGTTTATAGGGGAGACTCTGTCAAATTTTTCTTGGATCCTAGGATGAGGAAGATGCTAGGGTTTGTACATTTCTTGTAACATATTTTTTTGTTATGTTTTATAAAATCTCTTACTTGCCTTTGGCAAAAAAAAGTTAATCAGATTCGAAAAGTTGCAATGTTTCCTAGAATGGTCAGAAAATATTTTCATAAAAACAATTAATCCACAAGATAGAATGACACATGTTCTTCATATTCCATGCGAAAAATCTGGGTTTCAAGTTATTTAAGCATCCTAAAAACTTGCAGCAAAAGTGCTAATTAGAATAGTCAAAAGAAAACTGCTGCATAAATAAATCAGAATCGAAAAAGTGCTATGTGTTTTAAAATGATCCATGAACTTTAAAATTCAGCAAAAATATCCAGATGATAGACAAAGATGAGTACTTCAATGTTGTGCCAAAGATCAAAATTTTTCCTAGCCCAGTTTCTTAAAATTGCAGCAAGAAAACACCCAGTCAAGTGAGCAGAATGCAAAAGGCAGGTTTCAAATTACGGCACCGTAAAACACATTACGGTACTGCCATATTTTTCAAAAAAAAACTCTCGGGGAAGAAATCACTCAAAATTACGGCACGTGAAAGACGTTACGGTCCTGCCGTACAAATTACAAAACTTTCTATCATAAACGGACCGAAAATACGGTACCGTAAAACTAATTACGGCGGTGCCGTATTATGCCAAAACTTGTTTTCACCTACAAAAAGAGAAGAAAAATTAGTTCTAAAAATAAACTAAAATAAAAGAAACAAAGCTAAACTAGAGTGCTTGGGTTGCCTCCCAAGAAGCGCTAATTTTTAGGTATATAGCTTGACCAAAAATCAAATCTCATGGTGAAGCAGGTGAATCAGTTCCAAAGTAAAGAGCAAACAATTTTCTGCATTTCCTTTGTCCAAAAATTTTAGCCACTAATCCAAAAATCCAGAATTGCATATAAATCACAATCAAAGTGGCTTTCTCAAATTTGCAGAAATCAAAATCAAAATTTTCAATGATTTTCCTATGTTTGTCAGTGAGCAAAATCATAAGTCCTTTCTTCAAATTTCTATCTTCAATTGCAATAGGACTTTGATCAAAAGATTTAAGCATTGGATCATCAAAATAATGTCTATGTCTTGAATTAAGTTCCTCAATAAAGCATAAATTCTCAAATACATCAGAAGAGTGAATATCAGATATGGGCAAAGCATCATCATGAGGTTCATCAATATTTGTAATATGCAAATCCTTTTCAAGTTCATCATGTCCACAATCAAATAATTTATTAATTTCAAAATTATCATCCAAATCGAAGTGAGATTTGTCAAAATCAATTTCCTCATGCTTTTCCACAAATAATTCATCATCAGAATCAGAGTCAAATTCATCAAATTTCACAAAAGAATTAATTTGAGAATCAATTTCCTCATATCTATCAATAAATAGCTTATCATCAATTTCAAAATTTTCACCCAAATCAGATTGAGGTACATGAATATCACAATGTTCAAACTCATCAGATTTAACCATAAATGATACAACATTAAAAGAATCAATTTCATCAAAAGAGGGTTTTTTAAAATCAATTTTCTCAAACTTTTCCACAAACAAATTATCAGATGAATCAATTTTACAATCATCAAAATCAAAGTGAGATTCATTAATATTCACATAAGGCTCAATCTCAAAATAGTCATAATCAGAGGGGGATTTTTCTAAATCAAGTTTTTCAGTTTCCAAATCAAACCCAAATAAACAATCTTGTTGTGCTATCTGGGTTTCTAACATTTCAGTATTAGCACATATATCATCTAGTCTATGTTTATGGGTCTCTTGTGCCTCCTCACTTTGTTTCATGAATTTTTCAAACATCAACTCTAAGTTAGATTTTTCAGTGTCCTTAAAGTATGGTTCAGAGACATGATTTGAGCAATCATTAGAAAAAGAAGTTTGATGATTTTTCCATCTAGAATACAATTGATAAGATTCTTTCCATGATAAATTGGGATTTAAAAATTGGCAATCAGAGGTATAATGATCAAAATATCTACAAATATCACATCTAATAGAAGAAGAGGATTTCATAGAATGATGCATATAAGAGTTAAATTGATATACAAGAGAATTACCTTGTGGCATGAATACCTCACCTCTTTCAGTTGCCCACGAATTGTAATTAAAAGACATATTTTCAAATCTATCAAGAACAAAAAGATTATCCAACACCAAATTTTTTTTTAACGAATATCTAAAAAAATAGAAAAATACAAGTAAATTCAAAATTTTCAGATATCACAGTTCTGTTACAACTGTGACAAGCCAAAACCTGCAAAAACAAAAAAACAAAGTTAAATCTAAAACAAATAAAACTCAGTATAGCAATACTAACAACTATTTTGATATTAACAAAACTAAGGTCCCCGGCAACGGCGCCAAAAACTTATTGTATCCCAAGTTGTTTTTCTTGTACCTAGGACTAATCTCCGGCAATGGTGCCAAAAACTTGTTGTGATCGTCAAGTGCACGGATACTCAAAGTAATAAAGAAAGATATCAAACCACAGAGACCTTATTGTTAAGTACCAAATAGTTGTATTCTTACTATCTAAGCAATCAATTAATAGCAAAGCAATCATCGAAAACACACGAAAAGATAATCAGAGAGAAAACTGGGACTAGGGTTTCATCCACCTTAATTTCAATGACTAGACATAAATAAAAGGTCGTCAGACTAATCTTATCACGATAAAAACTTAATTTACTTCATAAAGAGATCATCTCACTCTCGTGCAGACAATCATGTAGGGATCAATCCTCGCTTTCGCGCAAGATCTATCCCAACGCTAAAGATAAGTAAATCATCAATCAAAGAATTCAAATGTCACTTTTGTGCATCCGAATTCTAAGTTGATTGTCTCAAGTAGAATCTCAAGGATCACTTTCGTGCATCCGAGACTCAACACAAGTTCTACTTATGGTTCTTCAACGTTCCGATCCTCACTTTCGGGCAAGATCTCCACGTTTAACAACTCGACTCTACCCTAGATTCAAATTATCATCATGGCAATAAGATCACTAAAATCAAATAATTAAGAACTAACCTAAGAGAGTTCCTAACATGCAATTCTAGGGTTCCAAGTTCTCAAGCAAGTCACCTTTCGGTCCTTATTGCGAGAACTCTAAAACATGAATAATAACATCAATCTATGGAGAATCAAAGACAAACAATCACATAAGTAGAATCATCATAATAAAACTATTCTGACGAAAATAAGAGTTATCTAATCATTAAGAAATCAAAGTGAATTACACCCATGTCCCAAAATATGATTAAGCTAGCATGGAAAGAGAGATACAATAAGTCATAGTATCAAAGTGTTCAGAAATCAAAGAAGAAGAAGAAACAACGTTACAACATGGCTGTAATAGAAATTACAGTCGTAATTTGCCTCCAAAACACACTATGAATAGTGCTGTGCCTCTTATTTCGTTGATTCTTCCTCCGATTGAACTTATTTTCCTCTAAAACTTCTGGGATATTGTTTCCTACTCCAGGTAAAGCTTCTGCATGAAAATCACGACCTGAGGTGGCCTCCATGCCTCTCGGCGCAAAGCCAAACCCTAAGCACCTTTCTGTCTATTTCTCTCTCAATACTGGATAAAAATTCGTTCTTTCACTTCTTGTGTCTTCTCCTCTTAAAGACGAGTCTGTAGCAACTTTCGGATTTCAATTTGGAGATCTGGATCAAAAGTTATGGTCCGCGCAATTTTTAGCCCGAAAAACTCACGCGTCCACGTATAAAATACGGTACCGTATTGTAAAATACGGTAGTGTCATATTTTCTTTGCAGTTTTCTGGTCAAAAATTGCCCAAAATACAGTACCATAAAGTATTTTACGGTCGTGCCATAATTTTAGCAATTTATTCTGTTCTGAATGCGCTCCAAACTACGACAGTATAATATTTCACGGCAGTGCCGTAATTTCGGAAAAATTCTCTGGTCTCAAGTTGTCTTGAAAATATGACACCGTAAAATGCTTCACAGCACTGCTGTAAAATCGGCTGAACTCTCTGGTCGAAAATGTCTGAAAAATATGGCAGTGTAATTCTTTATAGCGGTGCCGTAAAATCATGGAAACTTTCTGATCTGAAAATCCACCAAATTACGGCAGTGCTCCGATATTACGGTATCGTATAGAAATACGGTACCGTAATATAAAATACGACACTACCATATTTTGGTCAGTTGCTCCGATTTGCATAAAATTTATCGGGTGATCTCCTCTTGATGATGGTAACTCTTCTATGTCTTCGATTTTGCTTGAAAACGCCTCAAAATACTGCCTTTTTTACCTGAAAATCATGAAAAACCAAAATAAAAGTAGATTTTGAAATATTTGATAATTTGGGCATAAAAATAAGCAAAAGATCTTCAATTGAGCATGAAAAGATATAAAAATAATACAAAATGTACTATATATTTTGGTGTCATCAAAGGTCATCAATGCTCTTCTGCTATTTCATAAGAAATCCCTCTAGCATGGTCTCCAAGTTTAACTACTCCAAGTTTGACTTCTGGGGTTGTCCATATTGTCTTGATTGAAAGCCCGGTGGTGGCCTATTATTCTGCTGAGGATACTGAGGAGGAGCTTGCCCTTGATTGTTCTTGTAGGATAAGTTGGGGTGGTTCCTCCATCCTAGATTGTAGGTTGCAGAATATGGGTCATTCACTGGTCTCTGATTGAAATTCCCCAAGGCATTAACTTGCTCCTGATTAAGATTTTCTTGAGACGAAGCAATAAACTGACAAACAGATGAATCATTGTAAGATCCGGAAATTTATTAGCAGGTAAGAAAAATGAAAGTTTATTTATCTAGCAGTTTTGTGGAAGTTTTCTTTGAGATAATGTGTTGATTTATGTATTTTTCCTGCAATGTAAAAATATGTGTCGCGGAGAGGATTCGAACCTGCGACTTAAGGCGTAGAGTGTGTGCTGTGTACCACTAGGCTAGTAGTGTCTTTCTTTTAGAAAAGGGTAAGAGCCCTTGATAAGGGTGAAGTGGAAAATATAACTTATACTAAAGGGTTATTGGATCTCCCACTTATGTTTGCTATTGGGTTTGGATCCTTTGGAGGTAGAAAACGAAAATTAAGAGGGTTCACTCACGTTTTTCCCTCTTTGCTTTCGTTCACGATTTCTTCCTAGAGTGAGGGTGGCGGCTTACCTCTTCTCCCTTCTCCTCTTCTTGTGGCCGGCGGCGATTGGTGGTGGAGGCGACTTCCGGCGGTCCTTGGGTGTTTCCGGCGACGTGAGTGGTGTGAGGGGAGGCGTGAGGGGGTTTGTGACTTGGAAGAAACCGAAATCAAGGTGAGTGGATTTTTCTCTTCACCTAGTTCACGCATATTAGTAGTATTGCTTGTTTTAGAGAAAATTAAGGGTTAGAAATATAACATGAACTCTTGCTTTCACATGTGTACACGTTTTCTTTGTTTTTCCCTAAATTTTGAAACCCTAGCTTGCATGACAATTAGGGCTTTTCGTTTTTAAGACTCCTAATCATCAATTAAACCTTGATTAAACATGTATGTAACTTTAGATTTTCAATTGCATGAAGATTAGGGCTTGAATGAGAATTTCGCCCCTTCTTCATGAAATTACGCCCAAATGTATGGGTAAAAATTGGGGAAAAACTGATATTTATGAAATTAGGTATATAAGGACTCTACCGTATTTTTTTGGGAATTTTTGGAAATAAAAGTTTCTGTTGACTGAGATTGACCTAGGGGTAATTGGGTAAATTTTCTAGTTAAAATTGCGGAAAACTTGAAATTACGAATCTAGGGATCATGAGGGATGTAATGACTATTTTTACGAAATTTTTGGATAAGTTTTCCTGCATGACTTAAACTTTGAACTAGGGGTATTTCTGTCTTTTGTTATAAGAACTAGGAGAAAACTATGAATCTGTGATATTCAGTATTTATGTTATTTGTGGATGAAATTGGTGAATTTTCTGTATTAGTATGTATTTTTAATTATTGATTGATAACCTTGAATGATAACCTAGAAAAGGTTAAACCATGCTTGCATGAAATCTAAGGACCTTTCTGAACCTGATTGATGTGATGTTCGAAATAATGTCTGTGTTAAATGCATTCGATAAGGGTCCTAGACTTGAGTGGACTGAACCTAAGGGTCAACTAGAGCACTCAGTGAACAGTCATTCTGACTTGGGGTTGGAGAATCCACCCAACCTATTCTGATTTGTTTCCGGTAATGGAGGGACTGTTCTAGAGTCTAGAGACCAGGTTAGAGGTTCAGGTTTCCAGTTTGTGTTGAGGGTATTTTTGTCCAAGTGGTAAACCTTTGAAGGAACCCCTAATAAAGGGGGGGGAAACCCTATACATGCGCATCTAGCATGCAATGCGGAAAAAGGGCTTCTAAAGATCGCATATGAACTATATAATCAACTTAAACCAACTTAAGATCATGATATGATCTTACCATTGCCATGGATGGAAGGCGCCTTGGAAGAAGAAAACAAGGTTGATCTCCTCCAAAAGGTGCGCACACAAGAAGACAAAGACTACTCCCTTCTCAACTTTGTGCTAGCAAAAGCTTCAAGGGGTCTTATCGCATGAAGGAGATGATGAACTCTTGGCCGATCTTTCTTCTCGTCACTTTCACCACACAAGAAAGTGTGTGTCGTCGACAGCAAGAAGATGGAGAGGAGCGTTAGCCAAACTTGTGATCGAATGTGGAGACATTCATCACAATTGTCAAACCGAAATGCCATAAATGGCAAGTCATCAAAGCTTGCGTTATGCGTTCACATGAAGTGAACCAAACGCATAGCTCTCCTCTCAAATGAACCAAGCGCTCACATGTGAGCCGGTTCAATTCAATTGGTCCAATGACCAAACCAAATCAGCCCAATAATCGGTTCAGACCAAATTAAACCCTAAGGTTCAAAATCTGACCGTTCATCCTTTTAATGCTCTTGATCTCTTCGATCTAGCATCCACACTCTCGATCTAAGCTTACCGATCTCAAGCCCTAATCAATCAAACATGATCAGACTGGATCTCACTTACAATCAGAGTTTAATCTCCTTTAAACTGAACTCGAACAATTCAGTCCACACGATCTGACTTAAGTAGCCATATCATCAAATTGTGCGACCCTAAGGGTTTCCTTTAAATGTCGGTAACGATAACTTACGTTATCACGATCAGCGAGGGGTATCTAGCAACACATCACTGTCTCCCGATATAAAGGAAAGAGTCTTCCAAGACTCCACCCAACCACAGCATAAGTGTGAATCAACTCACTAGGCATGCATGATTCCTTTGCCACTGGATGTTCTTATTGGACAAGCATGTCAAGCCTGTAACTCCAATACGATGAGCATGATTAAATCAGATGCACATAGTCATCTGGGTATGGCCATACACTTCCTCAATCATCTCATATAGGGGGGCCCTTTAGAACATCACACTCCTTAAACAAGGAGACGGCAATCCTTTATCTATCACAAGTGCCCTAACCTGACTCAAGCTCACCATCCAAGATAGCCTATAATCATTATGTTTCAAATGATATTGAACTACCTCAAAACAATGACAATCATCATTTAGAAACATAAGTGATCTCAAGTCAAAGGACATGTGCCACTTAGTGCTTACAAGGATCATTCACATTGTGACAAGCAATGGAATATCCGAGTAGGGTCTGTCCAGTACATCCAATGTACCCATGAGTCTACATCTTATTCCATGCTCGAAGCATCCTATAAGATTAGCACTCATATCAGTCTCAATCATATCAAGGCTGTCTCATGTTCACCAAGATATCTCGACTAAGGACATATAGCCTGTCAGCCTAGCTGAACAGCTTTGAGACATTATTCAGAAGTACACTTATTACAGCAGACAAGGTAACAACCTGAATAATAACCATGCCTTTATAAACTTAAGAGTTTATTACATGATACTTATACAATCCCAAGGCCTCAAACATTAGCCTTAAGGGCATACCCCAACAACCTTTTGAGAGTTGGGTGTTTGAAACAAAGTGCCACGTCTTGGTCAGACGAGGGCCACCTCTTGAATTCATTCACCTTCCGTTCTGTTCTGTTTGTGTTCCCGGTAAGGGGGTGTGGTTGAGTGTCGTAGAGCAAAGTGCCACGTCGTGACCTGGCGGGGGCCACCTCTTGAATCTATGCCTCACCATTGTTCGTACATGTTACTCTCAGTGCCTTGACGAAGGCCGGGTTGGACCCTCGGGGTCAATTCTGAAATCACTGGACAATAGTTACGTGAGTCTGAGTCTGTTAGCCGGTTAGGCTGTTTTGTGATCTTGTTGCCTGGGATGGTGGGTGTATTGTTGTATGATCATAATTGTGATTTATGGTTATCAGTTTTATTATGTATCATGCTTTGTCATCTTCCGTTAAAAGTTTTGAAAAGATATCTGCATCTATTTTTGATTGTATATTAGTGGATGGTCGAACGAGACTATCTACTCACTGAGCTGTGTAGCTCATTCCACTATATTTCCAGATGCAGGGCAGGAGCCTACAGCCTAGCGGATGTATTATTTTCTGACTTGATATTTTGGGGCCTGCGAGCCTGTGCTATTTTGAGGGCCGGATGTGGCCGAGGTTTTTATGATTTTATTCATTGACATGTTAGCCGGATGTGGCTGCTAGTTTTCGACTACTGTGATATTGTTGCCGGGTTGGCATTTGGTTTTGATACGCGTGTTAAACCGAGGGCTTAAGCCTGTTTTCGGTGAATTCTGTTCTGTTCAGTGTTATTTGATTAATGTGATTTATTAGTTGGATGTTGTGATAAGGATTGTGAATCTTGTTTTCGAAATGGTATGTTCAATTTGTGTATATGGAGCATGTACAGGAATTTCCTTAGTAATTCTGGGGACATGCTGCCGAAATTTTTTGAATCGTTTCTATAAGCTATTATTCCCTAGCATTTGTCTTGTTGTTTTGTGTGTGTCGTTCCCTATCTTCCGCGGTTTCTACATATGTTTGGGATTTATTCTGAGGGGGCGTTACAATCATGCCCTGTTACACCACACACTTCACATGAGATTGCATTAATGGCAACTGAGGGAAAGGAAAAGGAATCTAACTTCTGTGCAAATGAATCTACCTTTGCCGCTAGAGATGTCAAGGAATCATTATGGTACTTACCAAACCCAGTGGAAGTAGTACCTCGCTCACTTGACTAATGGTTATGGTTCATGGCCATATCCTCAAGTAGAGCTGTCACCTCTTCCACGCCTTTGCTCATGATTGTTCCTCCAGCCACAGCATCCACCATCAACTTGGTATTATAATCCAATCAATTATAAAAGATGTGGATGCTTGGAGTCCATGGTGTGGGCACATACGCTAGAGCTCCTTGAATTGATCCCAGGCGTCATACAGTGATTCTCCCTCTTGCTGTGCAAAACATGTAATCTTGTTGCGCAGTTGAACAGTCTTGCTAGGTGGGAAGTATTTGTTCAGAAAGGCTTTGGAAAGCTCATCCTAGGTAGTAATAGATCCTGCTAGTAGCGAATATAGCCAAGCTCTCGCACGGTCCCTGAGAGAGTGAACAATCTTAGTCTTATAGTGTCAGATGAAACTCCATTAACTTTAACAGTGTCGCAATATTCTAAAAAGACAGCTAGATGTAGATTAGGGTCCTGATTTGTGGATCCGCCAAATTGATTTTGCAGGACCATCGTCATCAACACTAGTTTAAGCTCAAAGTTGTTTGCTTCTACATTGGGTCGGACTATGCTTGAATTAAAGCCTTGTATGTTCGGTACAGCGAAGTCCCTCAAAGATTGATTGTTTGCCACCATTGCACCTTCTTCAGAAATCTTCTGAGTTTGAAACTGTAGTCTCCTTTGTAGACGGAATATACTCTCAATTTCTGGGTCTACTGGAACTAAAGTACATGTTCGAGAAATTCTGGGCACACAATGTGTAAGTCAAAACAGGAAATAAAATAACAGTCAAAAAGAAAAGAAAAGTAAAAACTAACACTAAAACAAAAGAAAGAAAGGTGCCTAGTCTCCAAACTTATCTAATAAGTCAATATTAACTAGTCGTAATCCCCGGCAATAGCACCAAAAACTTGATAGCTTTCCACAAGTGCACGGAATTATCGAAGTAATAAAAAAGATATTGTTCCCAACGAGGATTACGTAGTTAAGTACTGACTCTTCGACTTGTTTAAATCTAGGCAAAACAAATGAGTGGTTATGATGAACTTCTAAGCACGAACAATTGAAAAGTAGCTTTTTAGAGGATTCAAGTTCTAAGAGAATCGAGATTTCTAGGTTTCACCACACTGACTATTATGAATCTTATAAAGATTCCTCAATCAATAGAAAATATCTATCATAAAAGGAACTTTTCCTGATGTACATATGATAGGTGTTATTTTTATAGGATTTAGAGTCTTATTTATACTATCATTTTATGCTTAAGTTCTATTTTATGTCACAATTAAATACCTTTTCCTTTAAAGTATGGAATCTCTACTATTTTTTGTTTATTTTTGAAATGTGGGTCATTATCCTTAATTTTCATGAAGATTTTCAAGATTTGAAGTTATGGAAAGGGTCAGCACATTACAAGCATCACACAGGAAAATTTTTAGAATTTTTGGAATTTTTTATAGAGATCATGGCCTAGCCGTGCTTGCTATCATGGCCGTGATCAAATCGGTGTCCAGATTCGTGTTCAGCGGAGTCATCACGGCATGCCCGTGTCAACCGTCACGGCTATGATGGCCAAAATCCAGAAATTCTATGACTTCGTCATGGCCTGAAGAACGGGCGTGTTCAGCCACTTTCAAACTCATCACGGCCTAGCCATGATGACTATCACGCCCGTGACGACTTCGAACAAACTCAACATCGGCTACATGCACGGGCGTGTTCAGCTTCCAGGAATTTTTCGCATCCATCACGGCCTACCCGTGTCCAGCATCACGGCCGTGCTTACTTCGTTGCAGCATCCAGAATTAGTCATGACCTAGCCGTGACCGTCATCACGCCCGTGTTTGCTTCCGCTGATCCCGACCTTTCATCCATTTTTCATCAAATCCAACGCTCCAGATGCCTAGAAATTGGGGAAAACGCCCAATTAACCTTCCTAACCGCCCAAGGCTTCAATGAAGGTGTAAAAAGTTTGGATTTTGGGGGGTTAGAGGGTCAAACTTTCGAAGGAATGTGACTAGGGCGAAGAGGACGATTTTGCTAGTTCGAGGGCTTGATTCGACCAAATTTCTTTGGGGTTTTCGAGAGAAGACCGAAGAATTGTCATCTCTTACCCTTGTTCTGTAATTTTCCTAACTTTTGGTTGTATTTATTTGGGTTTTCATTGAGTAATTATGTGTTTCTTAGTGTAAAACCCTAGTTCGGGACTTGGGCGTAGCCCATTGAACAAATTTACTCGTGTAAAATATTTTTATTGAATCTCAGTGTTGTTTTTTAGTAAATTAACTTATTTAATCGAGTTATGCTTATTGCGTATGATTGTTCTGGCCAAACTTTTATATGTGTTAAGTGTTACGTGATGGACCGAGAGTTGAATCGTAACACTCGAATGTTCTCATTTAAACTTGTGACTTGAATTATGAGAGTCATTCAAAGTCACTCGAGGTTTTACGATCTTTCAAAGAGCCTAATGGGTCTCTTAAGTTAGTTTTGCTATGAGAGTAGAAGATTAGCTTAAGCTAGACACCGGATTACGCTTCGAGAAGGTAATCCGTATCTTAGGAGTGATCGCCTTAAGTTATTTACTATCGGAATGCGCTTTGAGAGAAGGAGATCCGTTTTCTAATTCGTTTTGATTCATTGATTTACATATAAAGCATTCAACGTGGTAAAACCTGAAGTTCCGAACACTTCTTAAACTATAATTTTTCCTTAAGTCGTTGATTCTTAGGTTCGATAAATTGGATTTCGTGTGATTCTTTAATTTCTATTTTTGATTATCTAGCTTTCAATGACACTTAAAGTTGGTACTTGACACCCTGCTCCCTTGGGATGATATTTTACTACTTCGATAGAAACCGTACACTTGCGGGGCTTATCAACATATCACCTCCTCTCGGAGTGTAATACGATATTTAATTAAGTTAACTCCCTACTCTCGTGACAGTTAACCTAACTAAACCCATTAAGTTCTATGAAAAGCTGTTTAGATCTTTCAAACGAATCCAACCTACTCTCGTGATTGGATTCAAAGATTCAATTGAAATAAATCGGACGTTGCGATTCACCTCTCGGTCCTTCTCGCAACATCTAATGCGTAAGTATACGTGGCCAAGGTAAATTACGAATTGAACACAACTTCAATCAAATCATGATAATAAATTCGTATAAAAAGAGTATGAATAAAGATTAATTCATAAAAGTCAGCGGGCTAAGCCCTAAATCCCGAAACAAGGGTCTACTCACTCATGTTCGGAAAGTAAAACATGTTTGTACGATGAACAAGTAAGAATCTTATAAGAATTGCAAGGAAATCACTAAGACAACAATAAAACTGCCTTCTCCTCGATCTATAGATGAGAAAGAGTCGATCAATTGTTGCTTTTGCGTGGAATCGCCGGAATATGCTCTAAAACCTGAATTTCACTCTTGTCGCCGCCACCTCTTGTGTTCATCTGAAAAAAGCTCTCTAACCCTTGAAAAATCTGATCTTTTATAGTTAGACCGGTTTAGAACCTATCAAGGAACGGTTCTGCAAAGTTTGGTTCAAATCCGGTTCGAATCGGTGGAGAATCGAGTGAAAACTCGTAGGGCGGCAGTTTTCACGGTCCGTAACAAGTTTACGGCTGAGGCCGTAAATGTCTTTATGTGTACACCCTTTTGTACACAGAAAGTTTCACGGGCCGTGATGGATTCACGGCTTCACCCGTGAAAGTTTCTGTGCATTCCAACACTTAGCTGTTTTTCGTCTTTCGCTCGACATCAAAATTACAGCTGAGCCATAATTATGGCCAAGGCCGTGAATGTTGATTTCTTCACCATTTTCGCTCCAAATTTGATGTGTAGGCTCATGATCTTCTCAGGAATCATGCTCTGACTTCAAAACTCGTGAAATCGTTCATTTTTGGGTGATTTTACCTACATTTTCAATAAAACCAAGAAAAGTGAAGATTCCGTGTAAAGTGAAGTAAAAACATTAAAAATTGCATAAAATCATTCGATTAAGCCCAAAATATCATGTAAAATATAGGCAAAAATATGATGAAAATGCAACACATCAAAGAACAATGCAAAACACAATAGTATACATAACTCCACTAGAAGATGTGTAGTGAACTAGGTCTCGAACTGCACCCCTTTTGACCCAGCGTTAAATGGTGCACACATGATATAGCTACAGTGATTGCGATGTGGGATTACTCATTTTTGGTTGTGCACGTGTATCTTGATTTTCATGTGAGTTTACTAGAAATATCCAATTTCTAGTACCATATACAGAAACTCACATATAAGAGAAGCCTTTATGAAGAATTGTGTAGAGCACTTCTTAAAATATACCTTTGGGTTTCTTTAAAAGTTATAACTCTTCCTACCTCTACATAGGAGTACATCAATCACCTTAGGAATAGGGTATTGGAGCTTTTAAAATACAACTTTAATTAACACAATAGTGTTTTTATAAATTTCAATTTTATACTCTTTGGCCAACTAGTCAACTTTTTATTACTCATTGAACCTCTTTCGAGGGTCTACCTATCACAAGATTGGGTTTCCACTATAAGAGGGCCCGTTACAAACAATTCCTCATTCCTCTTGATCCTCCAAGGATCTTAGTCCTAGGTAAGCCTTTGGTTAAGCTATAGGCTTTGTTGTGCTCAGTCAAAAGAAAGAGCTACAAACTTTTACGAGTCAAGCTATTTTATAAACAGTTGTTTAATATTAATATGACTACTCTTTTGCATGTTATGCTTATTTTTATCCAAAAAAATTAAGATGCCCATGACCATTATGTTATGCCCCAAAATATTATTATAACATTTGAAATAAATTTTAGGAATTTTCCTAAATTTTTAGAGATTTTTTTAGAAATTTTTAATGATTTATTTAAAGCAAATCAAAGTTTATTAAAATGAAAACAAAAAAAAAATGTTTTTGTGTGCGTGCACCCGCAGGAGCTCAAATCCGTGACTTGCCTTCTCGTGCGACATTTTTAGACACTGCTAACTAGTTGGTCAAGCTTGCATTTGTGAGTTATTCAGGTAAACTACTTCTTGGACTCAGGTTCAACTGATTCAGAGGTGAGCAGTTCGCCCTCATCTCTAATTTCTCCGATGACCCAAGATTTCTAGCGCGTTTCCTATCATGGGAACGAGGAGGTTTTTAGCATTGCATCTTGCCTCCTTGTGCCCCTCTTTCTATTGGAGAGTTGCCGAGGATGGAAGGAGGTAGCGCAGCGTCGTTCGGGTTCGCCGGAAGTGAAGTTGGAAGCGGCGACGCTTCTTCTTCCCTGAAGCAAACAAAGCTTTGTCCTTCATTTGAGACGTCTACCCATTGTTGCAGCTAGGTATTCCCTTCCCCCTTTTGTTCTGGATTGTTTTGTGAAGTTCATAGTTTTTGGTCTGTTCAATGGTGGAGGCGCCACCGTTTAGCCCAACCGCGCCTCGCCCAAAAACTCTGGGAATCATCTAGAGTTCATCGTAAGTCTTCTAGGACCACTGATCCTCTACTGACATTTGATCTCGAAGGATGGGAGATGATCATAGGTCTAGCATGCGTCAGAGACCTCATCGGTGCTGTCACGAGCTTCGGCTCCATCGGTCGCAGGTGGCGGAAGCCGGCAGCATTGTTGGGTTGATTAGGTTTAGAGTGAACTAGGTTCGGCTGGTTCAATTCATAAATTAAACCAGTCGAATCTAGGGCAGAGTCATAGTTGATTTGGACTGGGACAATAGTTTTACTAGTTCACTTTCTATTTCGACTTAATAGTAGTTTTAGAGCTAGTTAAGTTCAATTTCGATTGAATCTTGGCTAGTTCAGTGATAACACAAAAATTCATAGTATATTTTGTGTCATTTTATATGTCTTTTTGTGTCATATTCATTCTCTTTTGCTTATTTTTATGCCTTATTTATCAAATATTGCGGAATCTACACCTTTTCTAGTATTTGATCATTTTCAGGTAAAAAGGCATTATTTTAAGGCGTTTTCAAGCAATTCAGATGCATAGATGAATTCCCATCATCAAGAGAAGATTACATGTCAAATTTCACAAAGATCGAAGCCACATACCAAATTACGGTAGGGCCGTAATCAAGATTACGGTACCGTGGTTTCACTGAACTTACAGAACAAACCATGACACTACCATAATTTCCGAGCACTGCCGTAATTTGGGTTGATTTTCGACCAGAGAGTATTGCAGTTTTTACGGTACTACCGTAATGTATATTACTAGCCGTAATGTTAGGTGATTTCCTTACAGAATGTTTTGCGCGATCACGCACTACCGTGGTTGTTTTTATGGCACGTGTTTCTTCTCAGATTCTTCATAGAATGAAATACAGCACCGCCATAATCAAAATTACGACCGTAATTCTACTCTATGCGGCCGATTTTCCCGGTCATATTGAAGCACGATTTTTGCGCGGATGATTGCGGACGATTTAGACCACCAAATTGAGATCCGTAAAAAGGAGAATACTCTAGAGAACAAGGCGAACATCATCACACCAAAAGCCCTAATTTTGATTGACCACTCGGAGAGAAATCACAATCTTCACCGCTGTCCTAGGTTTCGCCATCGGGAAGCATATAGAGCATCTCCGGTCGTGAAATTTGAAGGGAAGCTACGTCTGGAGGAGAAGAACATACCCCCAGGAGTTTCAGAGTGAAAGGAGATTGATCGGAGGAGAAATCAAGGAAAGAAGTGTCGCTTGCACTTTTCACATACTAAATTACGGCTGTAATTTTTATTACCACCCTGTGTTTAGTAAAATTCTCTCTTGCTCTTCGATTTTTTATCATTCTAAACTATGGATTATTGTAATTCTTCAACCATGCTAGCTTAAACACTTTTTGGGACATGAGGGTGTAATCCCCTTAATTTCATAATGACTAGTTAAACTTTATTTCGTCAGGATAATATTACTATGATAATTCTGCTTATGTGATGATTCCCTTTTATTCTTTCTAGTTTCATATTATCAGCATGTATTGGAGTTTTTGCGATATGGACTGAAAAGTGACTTGCGAGTACTTGGAACCCTAAAATTGAGATTTAGAAACTCATCGTAAGAAATTAGGTTTGTTCTATTTTTAGATTTTAGAAGTTTATTGCCTTGTTGATAATTCTGATCTAGGAAGAATTATTGAAATAAACATGAAGATATTGTAAGAAATTAAGTATCGGATCATTGGAGAACCTTAAGTAGAACCTGTGAAGCTAAAGTATGAAAGTATTTAGTTTTCACTTGAGATGATTGATATAGAGATTGGATGCATGAAAGTGATCTTTGATTTCTTTGTCAATGATTTGCTTATCTTTAACATTGAATAAATCTTGTGCGAAAGTGAGGATTGGTTTATTGTAAATTGTCTGCGTGAAAGCGAGATGATTTCTTTATAAAGTAAATTATATCTTTATCATAATAAGATTAGACTGGCGAGCACTTATTTATATCTAGTCATTGAAATTAAGGTGGATGAAATGCTAGTCCCAGTTTTTCTCTCTGATTATTCGTGTACTTTCCGATCGTTTGCTTTAATCATATTCGATTGCTTAGTTAGTGAAAAATCAATTATTCAGTACTTGACAAACGAGGTCTCTGTGGTTCCATATCTTATTTATTACTTCGAGTATCCGTGCACTTGCAGATACAACATTAAGGTAGGCGTTAGAAAGGTCTTTTAATTTTCTATCTATTGGTGTAGGTTTGTGAAATTTTGTTTTGTATATAGGGAGTAATTTAAGGTTAAAGGCTTCGCTTCAGTTAAATCAGACTGGTTTAGGTGGATTTCTAGCCAGTTTAGTGGGAATCTGACCGATTCAGCAAGGTTTTGATTCAATGTTAGGAACCTAAACCTAATTAGAGTTTTTAGGATTTGATTTGAGGTTAAGGGAGTCCTTAATTATGCTAGAACTTGGTTAGGATTTGATTTGAGGTTAAGGGAGTCCTTAATTATGCTAGAACTTGGTACTTACTATGTTTCTTGCATGCTAATAAATAAATTACCTGAACGTTGCATTGACTCTAGATTTGCTTGGCTATTGTCTTTAAGAATCTTTAAGTTTATAAGTCCTTAAACCAGTTTTATGTAATTTTTATATTTTGGAATTAGTTTACTTTTAGTATTTCATTGCATAGTTTCACTCAGCTGGTTATAGTTTACTAAAGTACATGTAGAATATGGTTATCCATGATACCAGTAGAGCATTTTGTACATCATTTCTTTTTGTACTTTATGTTATAGCATACCAATATTTGGGGTCTAATTAGAGCATGCCTTGGACTCATGATACACTGTGACAGGTGTGTTTACCACCTGCAGGTGCAATTTCGGGTGATGACCCACATGCCAAACTAGTGAACTAGTTAACCAGTTTGTATGCTTATGTCATGTTTGTATTGGATATCACTATTTATTATGTCAGTATATTTTCAATTATAGTTAACAGTATCCAATGCAACATTTGGTTATAGTTGTTGAAGTTTTGGTTTATAGTTTCAAGTGATTCAGTTAAAGTTTCAGTTCTTATAGCTATTATAAATTCAGCTTATTAATACAGTTAACAATTTATTATCTGATTTGTACTTTGCTATTAAGTATCTTTTAGAATCACTAGAGAGAGGCTTACTTAGTATTATTGCTGAGGGTTTGTTGATTATTACAAGTACTAGTCTGGACTAAGGTGATCAGGTCAAAGTCAAGACGGTGTTGAACTTCTAGATAAATGTTGATTTTGTATGTATAAATAACCTCTTATGTATTTATGATATCTTGTGATAGTACAAAGGTTTATTTACAAACTTACATAGAATTTATTACAATGTATTTGTCTTATGTTTCAGATTTAGATAAGTTTCATTTATTTAGATTTATAATATCAGGTTTTTTCATTACATCTTGGTATGGATTTATTAGGGTGTAACACATTGTAACAATAAATAATTTACATGTGTAGTTCTAATAATTTTGCTAAATAGAATAAGTCTAAGCATGCAATCTTACTAAAGTAAGTGTAAAATTAATTAAATTAAGCCCCTCGCAAATTGGATTATTTTGCCCCTACAGTTTTTAAATTGTACAAAACATTATCATACAGAACTTGTGCAATTGTCTAATGAGCATTTATTATCTTCGGATTTAATTTTTCTCTTTTAGGTTTCTAACATATAAACCTCAATGAGGCACCCCCACATTCAAAGAAAATTAAGTCTTAACTTATAACCCTTTCAAAGTTGATGTGGTTTGATATCTTTATCTTTTAATGAAAATAGGAGTTTTGATTATATATAAAATAGATAGTAAGAACTCTTCAATAACTATGAAAAAATGCATTAAATATGAATGATTTGAGAATGTGTTTTTTTGGAGAGAGATATCTAAAGGAGGAAAGAAAAAAAAAGAGGGAAGAAAAAAAAATCGTGTGTTGCACATGATCACAGGGAACAAGAAAGCAGTGATGTGGAGAGGGGAGTAGGGGTGGCTGGCTGCACCGAAGCAAGGGCAAAGTGAGCTCAGGTGGTAGGGGCGAGGTGAGCTCGCGACGGTAGGGGGTGGGGCGAGCTCACAGCGGGTATGGCAAGGCAAGTTCATGGTGGCAGGCATGGGGCGAGCTCACGATAGCAAGGGCAAGGCAAGCCGTGGCGGCAAGCGCAGGGTGAGCTCGTGTCGGCAAGGGTGAAGCAAGCTCATGGCGGCAAGGGCGAGACGAGCTCGTGGTGGTAGGTGCGGGGTGAGCTCACGGCGGCAAGCATTGGGTGAGTTTGTTACGGCAGGGGCGATGCGAGCTTGCAGCGGCAGGTGCAGGGCAAGCATTGGGTGAGTTTTAGGCCCGTTTGGCCCCACATATGCACGGCTTTCAAGATAAAACCGGTGAGAAGTTAGAATTTTCAGCTTCCAACAGTTTCTGCTTTTTTACCTTACTATTGCGCTTTGATAAGCATCAGTCCTAAGATGAATTTTTGGCCCCTTTGTATGGGTTTTGATTTGGTCTAACGCCCCAAGATAGTTACCCCCTATGACAACACATTGGTGAGGAGTCTCTCTATAGTAGATTTTTAATATCAAACTCTCAAATAAGAGGAAAAACTCAAAGAGCAGTATGAAGTTTGATGTATGTCTAAGCCATCTACATATCTCTCCTTCTATAGAAGAGTTGTAAGGACTAGAACTACCAAGTTAAGTCTGTCTAATTTAGACGTGTCTTAACTTGGTGAATTAATATTTAAAAACATATTAAAAATAATTAAAATAATTAAAATATCTTAATTAGACTATTATTAATATTAAATAAATATGGATGATAATAAAGAAATGTAAATTAAATGCCCAGTAAAAATAACAGATGGATTTTGATAGTTTTTTCTCTTAAAACTCCAACAGTTTATACATGTATTGTTTTTCTGCAACAATCCAAATTTGATTATGTGGTGAAAAATTCTCTATCGTTTGAGTGGCGACAGAGGAGCATGATATGAATAGATTAGAATCCTTTTACTCCTATTGACACAAAGTTGAGGCCTTTCAATCATGTGCTAACATACTAGCAATACCATATTAGACCAACATATAACAAGATGAGAGCACATGCGTTGTACTCATGACAATTGCCGACATCCTCCTATTCAAGGAGTGAACATTATTTACTTAATTTATGTCACACATAGGGAATGGGCACCATATGAGTGTGCCTTACGTGTGAACTAGGTGCTGCATGCCAATAGATGACCTATGTATAGATTAGGCCACATGTGTGTCAAGCGCTGTCCTCTCAATAGATAGCCACACCGAATCGAGTAATAGCCGGTCTTCCCTAGGCTCCTATGCCCTAATTAGACTTAGTGTTTTGAGAGTTTGCGGTCAACCATACTAGTTGTGATGCTCCCGGGATTTAGCACAAATCCCAAAGCACACTGAGATGAAGCAATGATGGGACCCCTCGTCATTAGCCATGTTGGACGACTCGGGCATGAGATCGTGTCACTGAGGTTGACACAAGTCCATAGGGCAAGGGTCGAGTCGAACTAAGGAGTGTGTGTTCACACGTGGATGTGGGTTTCCGGCTCGACCCATGGACCCCAGACCCTCTCACGTGAGCTTGTGAGCGAGCACGATGGAGAGGGTCAACCGTGAGGCGATTCTGAGATTTAATCAACCTCAAACTAGCCTGAACCAACCTTCTAGGCTGAACCGAACTGGTTCAGACCGGTTCATGTAACACGCGTACGCGTGAATGGGGAAAACTCCCCTATTCCAGCTTCGTCCCCGCGAAGCTCACTGCCGCCGTTGATCCAGCCAACTAGAGGAGTGCGCGCCGGATATGGAAGGTGGCTGGCGGTTTGAATCGACGAGGCAGTGATGGCGGCGGCGATTGGGCGTGGAATCCACGTCAATTCCGACATGGACGAGCCCAGGGCGGAGATTCAATCTCGCCCCGGTGGACGCGTGATCTCCGGCCATTCGACGGCGAAGATCAACGCTTGTGTGGCAGCGAGGATGGTTTTTCATCCTCGTCGAGGGGTGGCTGCCTATCGAGCGATCAGAGAGCTCGGGCAAATCTGGCGAGGGTGAAAACTCGAATATGAAAACAGAGCATCTTTCTTCTGGTCGGCGACAAGGCTCCGGCCATGGACTCATCGACGCGAAGCTTCAGATCTTCTTTTCGGTGCCATGAGGTAAGGAGGGAATCATCCCCTCCGGCACCGGCAGCCAGACGCGGGAGAGGGATCAGATGTTCTGATCCCCGGTTCCATGCGAGCAGCACGTCCATTGGGTCCAAATACACGGCGGCCGCGGCTTCTCCGACGATGATTCTTCGGCGGCGACTTCTCCTACCATCGGTGACTAGGTCCCGACCAGCCGGCGTGACTCCGGTGGCTGGACGGTGATGGACAAGGAAGGGGACTTCTCCTCTGTTTCAACCGAGAGTCTCGGCCTTGTTCGGACACGAACCGCGAAGGAGAAAAGGGGAAGAGAAAGAAGCTTCGTCGCATGCGTTCATCCGCACATCTCGCTTCATTTTCAACCCGAATTTTCTGACACAGCTTTCCGGAGGATCTCGGTGGGCACAGCTTGTGGAGTGGTGGCACACTACAAGGGTAAACCCTCCCCGGATCTATTGTGTGTAGTGGTAGTAGGACGGTTTTCCTGTGTGTAGTGGATAGGAACCTTTACCGCCGTCCGGACTTCGTTTGGCATTTTGTCCGGACGGTTCTTTGCATTATTTGTGCCCGCATATGTGTAGTGCGGGTTGTGCTTGCCTGTAGGTGCTTACTGCAAAGTCTGGACATGTGTGCCGGCACCCTTGGAGGTGTTCGCCACCGTCCCCTTGTGATTGCTTGAGGTCGCGCCAGTGCCTATCTTAGTTGTTGACATTTCTATGAGTGCATAGCGGTCGGAGAGTCCCCGACGCATTATTGCACAAGCGTGAGATTTGTATCGTGTCCGAGGGGCGGTATTTACACCAAACCCTTCGCGCACGTGGGGTGTGATGACTTGTAGAGTGCTGGGCTAGCTTCCGCAACGCGATCCTAACTGGTCGCGAGCCACTCTAGTGTAGGGCTGAGATGTCAGTGATGGGATCTGCCGGTTGTGGTTCAGTTTATTATTAAAAACATAAATTGCCCATTACACTAGTGGTCCAGCCCAAATGAGACCTTAAAATTGACGTCCCGCTCGTTTTTTAGCACTTAATGTCAGGCCCTTGGAATAGTGGACCAAGCTAGGCCCAAGCCCAAACCCACGTAATCGGGACGGAGCCCGATTTGCCCGATCAACGGAACGTGTTGACCCCAAATCGAATGCAGCTTCTGATTTGGGCGGCGGCACGTGGCTTTCGTCCGCGTTGACAGCGGCATCTCCTTCACCGAGCAGATCGGACGCGGTGACACCTTCAGACAATAGCGTCAACTATTGCGGCGAAGATTTCAAGCGGATGGGGGCGACTTCCTTGGGCGCAGGAAGTGGGCGGCGGACGCCCTAAGAATGGAAAGGTTGAGGCGGTAGCTCCTTCGTTAAAAGGGAGAAGAGGGAGCACCTTCAGGGAGATCAACCAGAGCTTGGAGGATCATTGAGCAGCGACATCATAGAGGGCTCAGGGGAGTGAAAATGGTGAGTTGCTAGCGTCTAGGGAGACGCCAACGAGAGGATTCTGCTGTGGGACAAAGAGCGATCGTAACCGGCGAAACGACTGGTGAGGGAGGGATTGAGGGGCATCGCCGACAGGGGTTGGTGACGAGGAGAGGTTTTGTAGCTTTTAGAGGTAATAAACATAAGCTTTCCTCTTCGATCCCGATTCCCCTGTTTCTCGGCGGCGTTTTCATATTGTCCAGTGGCGACGAGCTTCGGCAGCAAGCGGCTGCGAGATCGGCAGCGAAAGGCTGAGGACGGTGCATAGGAGTCTTGTCCTATCATCACGCCCTTCCCCTCCGACAAGCAGTGACGGCCGCCGATGAGCGAACGCAAGCGGCATTCGTTTGAAGGCGAGACGAGGTTGAAGGAATCAGACGAGTAGTGTTCGATTCAAGGAAAGTCAACGGACGAAGGCAGTCAACTATTTCGGAAGCGAAATCAATTTAGCGATTTTGAATCGATTTGGTGACTGACGTCGGTGTGACGTTAGCAAGGGCATAAATCCATGCGGCGCGCGCGAAGAGTTGACCAAATGTAATTTTGACTTTGACCAGGTGAAAATCAGAATGTAAATTAAATTAGAGTTTCTAATTTGGAGTAATTTTATGTCCGAAAACTAAAGTTTCGGTGTGGTACAAAAGTCCGCCGGAAAACTTTAAGATCGGGGCGTAACACTTAGTGTCACGCCCCGGTCGGATCAGCCCTAAACTGGTCCTAAACCAATGTCTTAGGGTTGTCCGGTGGAATACTAGAGCATGAACTCCCTAGGGTTTCCAGCCAAAATCTCAATCAAACCCGAAACCCTAACTCCCCGATTAATTCTTTTTCCCCAAATTATAGTTCGCACGAAAAATCCTAACCCTAATTTAGGAAATAGTAACGCTAAATCAAAATTTATCTCACTGGTCAACTAAATCAAGTCAACGCCAATTTTGACCCAAAATTCGCTGCTTAGATTTATGCTGACGTCACGCTGACATCAGCTGCCAAATTTCTTCCGCCGCGCTAAGATTTGGTTCGGCTGACATCGGAATTTCGTCAGCGAACGAATCTTCGCCCCGCAGCCAGATTCCAATCCTCTCTTCCGATTTTGACCCAGTCAAAATCGGAAGGCATCTTCTTCGCTCGACCACTCACCCGCGACGCCGCCTGCGGCGTGTCTTCAGCCAACTTCCGCTCGCACTCGAGGGCTCGCCGGAGAGTTGTGTTTGCCGGATTGGAGAGGACGTTGCCTCGCCCTCAACCCCTCGCCGTCAGTGCCGACGGCCACCTGCCGCCGAAGGTCGTCGAAGATAGTAACGAGGAGAAAACACTGAAAATAGAGGAAACAAGGAAGGTGGAGAAGGAAACTTCTTTATTCAACCGGTGAAGCTACAAACTCCTCCCGGAGCCAACGACCCCCGTCGCCCGCCCATGTCCCACTAGCTCCTTTCGCCGGCGGCGCCCTTGCCATCGGTTACAATGCTCGGATTCCCCTCACAACTCACAACTCGCGACACTCGTCGCTGCCGATTCGATCCCCTGATCGGATCTCCTGATCGGATCCCCAAGCTCGCTGCTGATGAAGATGAAGATCCCCTAAGTCGCCCTCTAATCTCCTTATTATAGGAGGAAGCCACTGCTTCATCCCCGATTAGGCGTCCCGCAGCCCGGTTCCTTTGCTGAAGCCTCGTCGCCCAGCCGTGTCAACATCCGAATCCTGCGGAGATGTCGCCCTCGAAGCCGCGTCCAAGTTTGCTGCCTTCCCGAGTCGCCCGTTGTGCTCTGTGTCCGGATCGTGTGGAGAAGACGACTCCGTCGAAGCTGCTGAAGACGCCGCGGCTTGGTCAAAATCCCCTTTTGATTTTGACCAGTGGCTTTGGGCTCCGCTACTGCATAAGGTGCTTGGGTTTGGGCCTCCTCTCGGCCCAGTGGACTTTGGGCTGAACCGGCCTGAACCAAGCCTGACACTTACATTGTGTTTAGTAGGGCAGATGGAAAGCAAAACAGATGGATATTACACTTTATTCGTGTTTAGCAAGGCGGACAGATATTAAGAAAGGAAAAACATAAAGGAAAGTTGCCCAACTTTCCTTCCCAAATAGATCCGTCCATATTTGGACGGATATATGCTCACGCGCTCGTGAAATATATTCTCACCCCTCGCGAACGATTTCGTCGGCCAGCCTCGTAGACGTTTTCGCCCCAATCGCCTGAATCGGAAAGGCGACAAAGTTCCCCTCGCGGATGATTTCGTCGGCCAGCCTTGCGGACGTTTTCGCTGTTGGGGTATGCCCTTAAGGCTAATGTTTGAGGCCTTGGGATTGTAACAGTATCATGTAATAAACTCTTATGTTTATATAGGCATGGTTGTTATTCAGGTTGTTACCTTGTCTGCTGTAATAAGTGTACTTCTGAATAATGTCTCAAAGCTGTTCAGCTAGGCTGACATGCAGTTAAGTCCTTAGTCGAGATATCTTGGTGAACATGAGACAGCCTTGATATGGTTAAGACTAATATGTGTTCTAATCTTATAGGATGCTTCGAGCATGGAATAAGATGTAGACTCATGGGTACATTGGATGTACTGGACTGACCCTACTAGGATGTTCAATTGTTTGTCACAATGTGAATAATCCTTGATTGCAACAAGTGGCACATTTCCTCTGACTTGAGATCACTTGTGTTTCCTAAATGATGATTGTCATTGTTTTGAGGTAGTTCAATATCATTTGAAACATAATGATTATAGACTATCTTGGATAATGAGCTTGAATCAGGTTAGGGCACTAGTGATAGACATAGGATTGCCGTCTCCTTGTTTAAGGAGTGTGATGTTCTAAAGGGGCCCCCCTGGATGAGATGATTGAGAAAGTGTATGGCCATACCCAGGTGACTATGTTCATCTGATCTAATCATGCTTGTCATATTGGAGTTACAAGCTTGACACGCTTGTCCAATAAGAACATCCAGTGGCAAAGGAATTTTGCATGCCTAGTGAGTTGAATTCACACTTGTACTGTGGTTTGGGTGTAGTCTTGGAAGACTCTTTCCTTTATATCGGGAGACAGTGATGTGTTGCTAGATACCCCTCACTGATCGTGATAACGTTAGTTGTCGTTACCGACATTTAAAGGAAACCCTTAGGGTCGCACAATTTGATGATATGGCTTACTTAAGTCAGATCGTGTGGACTGAATTATTTGGGTTCAGTTTAAAGGGATTTAATCTCTGATTGTGAGTGAGATCTGGTCTAATCATGTTTGATTGATTAGGGCTTGAGATCGGTAAGCTTCGATCGAGAGAATGGATGCTAGATCGGTGAGATCAGGAGCATCAAGAGATGAACGGTTAGATCTGGAACCTTTAGGTTTAATGAGGTCTAGACCAAAAAGGGCTTGGTTTAATTTGGTCTTCGAACCAAATTAAATTGAACCGGCTCATTAGTTGAGCGCATGGTTCAAAGAGGAGAGGTTTGCGCTTGGGTAAACTCTTGGTCGCATGAAGAGAAGTGGTTTACTATTTTTGGAAACCATGTTTCCAAATCGTGACCACGCTTCACGTTGAGAGTTTCATGCTCTATTCTCGCCTTCTTGCCTTTCCTCTCTCGACGCTCTCGTGTGTGGCGACTTCTTCACACCTTGGAGTGAGTTCGACAAGCAGAGGAGAACGTCTCTTCCCTTCCATACGACAAGGACTCCTTAGAACCTTGCTAGCACAAGGAGCACTAAGGGAGTAGGCGATCACATCTTGTGTGCGAGCCATAAGGAGGAGAAGCACTTGAGTCTCTTCTTCCTAGACGCCATCCAAGCAATGGCTTTGGTAAGAATCGATTCTTTCATACTTGTTTGCAATCGGTTTTTTATAGTTGATCATATCTCATGCAAATGATCCCTAGAAACCCCCTTCCGCTGCGTCAAAATTTTCATATGCGCCTATTAGGGTTTCACCCTCCCCTTGTGGGGACCTTTCAATTGGTATCAGAGCCAAGTTAACGCATGTTTTATGATTGCTTAAGCCTTCATGTGATCCTTGTTTGCGAACTTATGCTTAGATCTAGATGACATGCGAAAGTGTTATGATAGTTTTTATCATCTTGCGAAAATACATCTATTATGTATGTTTCTATCTTTTGCGCATGTTTGATGTGTTGGCGCATCTTAGGTTTTCAAAATCTAAATTACTTGCGCGACCTCACTAGATCTAAGGCGCCTACTTTAAACCCTTAGATGGGTTATTAGGGTTGAAATCTCAGTCTAGTCAAGATCCAATTAGTCTGATCAGATTATCTGACAGCCTTGATGGGTCGACCAGATGGCACCTGTGCGAAAGCACAAGGTGGCTATAAGTCGACTGCAGACAGGCGTGTAGCGATGTCTGGTTGAGACAACCTATGAACGCACATGAGTTAGGCCCGGGCTCACGCCCGCTTGCCAGACCTCAGTGTGGTCGTTCAGCCCTTGGCGCATGCATGGTTGGCCTTTTGGTCGACTCAAGTCAGTTAGGACTTGGTGCATGAAAGGGCAGTGGATCTGACTAGATCTGACGAGTGGATCCCTAGTAATGGACCATTGTAAGGTAGTAGGGCAAATAAGGAAAATTAAAATTGATCCCAAGGGGTTTTCGAAATTTAATTTTCATGAATGGATCACATGTTGATTGATGCATATGTATGTTTATTTAATCTTATGTGGGCTGCCCGTTTTTAATGTGTGCTGTGCTGGGGCCTGCGTGCCTGGTTAATTTTGTAAATTAATTTTTATATTGTGATCTGCGCATCACATTGCATTTAATTTATAAAATGTAATTGACCTGCGAGTCAACCTTGTCTAGATAGATTAATTTGTAAATTAATCAGACAAGAGCACAGAGCACATTTGGCAGAGGCGCATGCAGCAGAGGCTTGACCAGGTGGGAGGTCTAGGGTTCGACCCTAGGACCAGGCGCATTTACCTGGTGGGCGCACCTGAGCTGCAGATGGCGCTTGGGCCCTGGTTTGGGCCAGATGAGCAGCAAAAGCCCCATGAAGAAAAGCAAATGAAGACTTAAGTTCTTAAGGTCTTACTAGGGCTATGGGCTTTTACCACATAAGATTCATGCTTTCTTTTATTGTTTAATAAGTAGAACAACATGATTTATTTATCTTCTGCTATCACCATATGAATTGCATGATAGTGAAGAAGATAAAAGACCGTTAAAATCCAACGCTAAAATATCAAGCTCGTAAGCCTTCTGACGCGAAACCTCACTGTTCTGATTATCGTTGGAGCCGTGTTGTACCCACTTAGTGGGCACGTCCATCTATCTTCAGACAGTGCGGGATTACACCTGCGTGTTACAGAGAAGGGATTTATCGCTTCTCGTTGCTCAGCATAGCACGTGGTGGTCCAGGGAGTAGGTCGGGTCAGCTTGACCATGTAGGCTACATATGTGGCGCATATGGTAGCACATGGAGGCAGCCATCTGTGGGGTCAGAGATTGTGTTGTACCAACTCAGTTGGCACAGTCTGCTGGATTGCCCAGATGAAGGGGAATCGCACGGGTTGGCGATTGGCTGGGACAGCTTACCAGAGATTAGTGCTTGTACTCTCTGTGCATCTTATCTCGCCTGAGCGGGACGCGGAGACCAAGTATGAAATCTGGATCCCATCTCACTAAAAGAGTGATACTCTTTCGGACTGTTTAATGGATTTTTCAGTCAGCTAAAATAGTGAGAAAAAGAATCATTCTTAAGTCCTGATTGATTCTTGACATTGATACTGACCTTGCTGTTCTTGCATTGTTGTAGATTCCTGCAGCAACGAACACCATGAGCTTCAATGTGCGATCCCTACTGGAAAGGGAGAAGTTTGCTGGGCCGAACTTCTCAGACTGGTTCAGACACCTTAAGATCGTTCTTAAGGCAGAGAGGAAACTGTATGTCCTCGAGACGGCGATACCGCCTCAGCCCGCTCCGAACGCCGCAAGGGCGGTTCGGGAAGCCTATGAAAAGCACGTCAATGATAGCATTGATGTCGCTTGCCTGATGCTAGCGTCTATGACGCCACCGCTGCAGCGTCAGCATGAGGATATGTCTGCCATAGACATGATAGCAAACCTCAAGATGCTGTATGCTGCACAGGCGAGGACAGAACGCTATAATTTGACAAAGCTGTTCTTTCAGAGCAAACTGGCTGAAGGGAGCCCAGTGGGAGCTCACGTGCTCAAGATGATTGGGCACAAGGAGGCTCTAGAAAAACTGGGGCATACCATCAACCAGGAGCTTGCTGTAGACATTATTCTGCAGTCTCTTCCGCCTTCTTTCGATGCGTTCATTATTAACTTTAATATGAACAAAATCGATTGTACTCCGGCAGAGCTGCTGAATATGCTCTTGACTACTGAGGAAACTCTGAAGGGTAAGCCTTCAACCTCTGTCTTGATGGTTCCTTCGAGGAACAAGAAGAAGGGGAAGAAGGGCAAGGCCCCTGTCAAGAACTACAGCAAGGTTCTAAAGCAGAAGGTTAAGCGGTCCAAGGAATACAGGTGTTTCCACTGTGGCCAGTTGGGTCACTGGAAAAAGGACTGTAAAGCGCTCCAAGGAGATAAGAGAGGAAGCTTCGCTTCTGGCTCAGGTATTTACGTGACTGAAGTCATGGTTTCATCTTCTTCTATATCATGGGTGTTGGACACTGCATGTGGAGTTCACATTTGTTCAAATGTACAGGAACTCAAGAGAAGAAGGCAGGTGGGACAGCATGAGGTGGACCTACGAGTTGGAAACGGGGCACGGGTTGCTGCTGTTGCTGTAGGAAACTATTTCATTTCTTTACCATCTGGAATTGTATTAGAATTAAACAGTTGTTACTTTGTTCCCAGTATTATTAAGAATATTATCTCCATTCCTGCTCTTGTCAGGAAGGGATTTTCCTTTGAATGCAATATTTCAAAGTGTGTTTTATCTTTAGATAATATTGTTTATGCAACTGGTTCAATTAACAATGGATTATACATGTTGGACATGGAAAATTCTATACAAAATGTTGATATTAAGAAAGCCAAGAATGCTGATGACAGCACCTTGCTATGGCATAGTCGTTTAGGCCATATTAACAAGAAGCGCATTAAGCGGTTGCATGATCATGGACTGCTGGGATCATTCTCCTATGAGGAGATTGATACATGCAAGGCTTGTTTAATGGGTAAAATGACGAAGTCACCTTTTTCTAACAAAGGTCAAAGGGCTTCAGGTTTACTTGACCTTATACACAGTGATGTGTGTGGGCCATTTAGTAAACATGCCAGAGGTGGCTATCAGTACTTCATTACCTTTACTGATGATTTCAGTAGGTATGGGTATGTCTATCTAATGAGACATAAAAGTGAATCTTTTGACAAGTTCAAAAAGTTCAAGAAAAATGAAGTACAAAATCAGCTAGGCCGAAATATCAAGGCACTTCGTTCTGATCGAGGTGGAGAATACCTAAGTCGAGAATTTACTGACTATCTGAAGGAGTGTGGGATTATCTCACAGCTCACTCCGCCAGGAACACCGCAATGGAATGGTGTGTCCGAGAGGAGAAATAGAACGTTACTTGATATGGTTCGTTCTATGATGAGTCAGGCTACTCTACCTTACTCCTTTTGGGGTTTTGCACTGGAAACAGCTGCAAAGGTACTAAACCGAGTGCCATCCAAGGCCGTTTCTAAGACGCCATATGAGTTATGGTATGGGAAACAGCCGAGCTTGACATTTATCAGGATCTGGGGTTGCGAGGCTTATGTCAAAAAGCTCGCCTCTGGGAAACTAGAGAGCAGATCTGACAAATGTATCTTTATCGGTTACCCTAAGGAAACTAAGGGTTATTATTTCTACGATCCCAAAGAGAACAAGGTATTTGTTGCTCGGACGGCTATATTTCTTGAGAAGGAGTTTCTTCTGCAAGAGGCCAGTGGGAGAGAAATAAAGCTGGATGAGAATCCAGAGGAAGGACAAAGTGCGCAAGCAGAGTTGGATGAGCCTGAGCCGATAGAACGGGTTTCTGATCAACCTGAGGCTCAGATATCACGGGAACCGCGAAGATCGGGAAGGATCCGTCGACAGCCTGAGCGCTATGACGGAGTCTACATCATTGATAATGATGAACCCCTCACTTATGCGGATGCGGTCAGTGGACCGGAGTCAGCGAGATGGCTTGAAGCTATGCGCGCCGAGATGGACTCCATGTCAGATAACCAAGTTTGGGATTTGGTTGATCCGCCTCCGGGAGTTATCCCTATAGGCTGTAAATGGATCTTCAAGAAGAAGATTGACATGGATGGTAACGTGGTTACCTATAAAGGCAGGCTAGTTGCGAAAGGTTTCAAACAAATCTACGGGATAGATTATGATGAAACTTTCTCACCTGTAGCTATGTTTAAGTCTATTCGGATTCTTTTCGCGATAGCTGCATATTATGATTATGAGATTTGGCAAATGGATGTGAAGACAGCTTTCCTTAATGGAAATCTGGATGAGGATGTGTATATGACACAACCAGAAGGTTTCACTAATCCATCAGATCGTCATAAGATATGCAAGTTAAAGAAGTCTATTTATGGACTTAAACAAGCATCTAGAAGCTGGAATATTCGTTTTGATGAATCAATCTCTGAGTTTGGTTTCATCAAGAACGAGGATGACCCGTGTGTATATAAGAGGTTTAGTGGGAGCGTAATTACTTTCCTAGTCCTCTACGTCGATGATATCTTGATCATTGGAAATGACATTCCTGAAATGCATGCGGTTAAGGCATGGTTAAGAAAGTGTTTCCAGATGAAAGATCTAGGAGAAGCAGCCTATGTATTAGGTGTGAAGATCTACAGGGATAGATCTAAGAGGCTTCTCGGGCTGTGCCAGAGTACTTACATCGATAAAGTCCTGGAGAGATTTCATTTAGAGAATTCTAAAAGAGGATATCTTCCAGTCAGACATGGTCTGAATCTTTCGAAGAGTCAGTGTCCACAAACACAGACTGAGAAAGATGAAATGGACAATACGCCTTATGCTTCGGCTATTGGATCCATTATGTATGCGATGTTGTGTACTCGCCCAGACGTTGCTTACGGGTTAAGCGTGACCAGTCGGTTCCAAAGTAATCCAGGTATGGCGCACTGGATTGCAGTCAAGAACATTTTAAAATATCTGCGGAGGACCAAAGATATGTTCTTGATATATGGTGGTCAGGAAGAACTCAGTATTGAAGGATATACTGATGCTTCGTTCCAGTCAGACCAGGATGATCTCCGATCGCAATCAGGCTATGTTTTTAGCTTGAATGGAGGAGCAGTGGTGTGGAAGAGTTTCAAACAGTCAACTGTTGCTGATTCCACAACAGAAGCCGAGTATGTTGCAGCCTCGGAAGCATCCAAGGAGGCAGTGTGGATTCGTAAGTTCGTGAGAGAACTTGGTGTTGTTCCTTCGAGTGCAGATCCTTTGGTTATCTTCTGTGATAACACTGGAGCAATCGCACAAGCAAAGGAACCACGGTCGCACCAGAAGTCCAAGCACATACAGAGACGGTTTCATTTGATCAGGGAGATCATAGATCGTGGCGAGATCAAAGTCTGCAAGGTACATACAGATGACAATCTGGCAGACCCGCTTACCAAGCCTCTGGCGCAGCAGAAGCATGAGAAGCACTGTAATAATATGGGTTTGAGATTTCTCAACCATTAGATTAAGTGCAAGTGGGAGATTGTTGGGGTATGCCCTTAAGGCTAATGTTTGAGGCCTTGGGATTGTAACAGTATCATGTAATAAACTCTTATGTTTATATAGGCATGGTTGTTATTCAGGTTGTTACCTTGTCTGCTGTAATAAGTGTACTTCTGAATAATGTCTCAAAGCTGTTCAGCTAGGCTGACATGCAGTTAAGTCCTTAGTCGAGATATCTTGGTGAACATGAGACAGCCTTGATATGGTTAAGACTAATATGTGTTCTAATCTTATAGGATGCTTCGAGCATGGAATAAGATGTAGACTCATAGGTACATTGGATGTACTGGACTGACCCTACTAGGATGTTCAATTGTTTGTCACAATGTGAATAATCCTTGATTGCAACAAGTGGCACATTTCCTCTGACTTGAGATCACTTGTGTTTCCTAAATGATGATTGTCATTGTTTTGAGGTAGTTCAATATCATTTGAAACATAATGATTATAGACTATCTTGGATAATGAGCTTGAATCAGGTTAGGGCACTAGTGATAGACATAGGATTGCCGTCTCCTTGTTTAAGGAGTGTGATGTTCTAAAGGGGCCCCCCTGGATGAGATGATTGAGAAAGTGTATGGCCATACCCAGGTGACTATGTTCATCTGATCTAATCATGCTTGTCATATTGGAGTTACAAGCTTGACACGCTTGTCCAATAAGAACATCCAGTGGCAAAGGAATTTTGCATGCCTAGTGAGTTGAATTCACACTTGTACTGTGGTTTGGGTGTAGTCTTGGAAGACTCTTTCCTTTATATCGGGAGACAGTGATGTGTTGCTAGATACCCCTCACTGATCGTGATAACGTTAGTTGTCGTTACCGACATTTAAAGGAAACCCTTAGGGTCGCACAATTTGATGATATGGCTTACTTAAGTCAGATCGTGTGGACTGAATTATTTGGGTTCAGTTTAAAGGGATTTAATCTCTGATTGTGAGTGAGATCTGGTCTAATCATGTTTGATTGATTAGGGCTTGAGATCGGTAAGCTTCGATCGAGAGAATGGATGCTAGATCGGTGAGATCAGGAGCATCAAGAGATGAACGGTTAGATCTGGAACCTTTAGGTTTAATGAGGTCTAGACCAAAAAGGGCTTGGTTTAATTTGGTCTTCGAACCAAATTAAATTGAACCGGCTCATTAGTTGAGCGCATGGTTCAAAGAGGAGAGGTTTGCGCTTGGGTAAACTCTTGGTCGCATGAAGAGAAGTGGTTTACTATTTTTGGAAACCATGTTTCCAAATCGTGACCACGCTTCACGTTGAGAGTTTCATGCTCTATTCTCGCCTTCTTGCCTTTCCTCTCTCGACGCTCTCGTGTGTGGCGACTTCTTCACACCTTGGAGTGAGTTCGACAAGCAGAGGAGAACGTCTCTTCCCTTCCATACGACAAGGACTCCTTAGAACCTTGCTAGCACAAGGAGCACTAAGGGAGTAGGCGATCACATCTTGTGTGCGAGCCATAAGGAGGAGAAGCACTTGAGTCTCTTCTTCCTAGACGCCATCCAAGCAATGGCTTTGGTAAGAATCGATTCTTTCATACTTGTTTGCAATCGGTTTTTTATAGTTGATCATATCTCATGCAAATGATCCCTAGAAACCCCCTTCCGCTGCGTCAAAATTTTCATATGCGCCTATTAGGGTTTCACCCTCCCCTTGTGGGGACCTTTCATTCGCCCCAATCGCCTGAATCGGAAAGGAGACAAAGCTCCCCTCCCGGACGATTTCGTCGGCCAGCCTCGCGGACGTTTTCGCCCCAATCGCCTGAATCGGAAAGGAGACAAAGCTTCGTCTTCCATGATGTTGTCGAGCCTTGCAGACGTTTTTGTCCGAATCGCCTGAATCGGAAAGGCGACAAAGCTCCCCTCGCAGACGATTTCGTCGGCCAGCCTCGCAGACGTTTTCGCCCCAATCGCCTGAATCGGAAAGGTGACAAAGCTCCCCTCGCAGACGATTTCGTCGGCCAACTGAAGCAGCCGCTAAGCTTGCTCGAGACCAACTGAAGCAGCGGCGACGGCTGGCTTGGAGCATGGCCAAAAGCCCTCTTGGGTTCGCTTGAAGCCTGCAAGCTCGCTGAGCTCGTTGACAAATTGATGATTTGATTTATATAATATGAGTATAAAAAGAAAAACAAAGAGTGTTTATAACAATCCTTGTTAATTTTCTTCCCCTTGCTAAACAAAAGGAAGAATTTTTTATTTATTTATTTATTATTATTTTTTTCTATCCTTCTCAGTTTTCATCTGTGTTAAACATAGTGTTAGAGTATCATACGCATAGTCATTTGTTATAATGTCCATTGAGCTACAGAGCCGGTTCAGCGGCAGTGTGCCGGAATCCATCCGCTTACTTGGTTGAACTCGCCCTCCTGCGAAGAAAGCGTTCTGCATAAACCTCTCCTCCGCCGCTTTGGATTTCGATCGAGCTGAGCGGGGGCGAAAGAGGAGCAGAGCGCTAATGGGGAAAGGGACCGAGCTTTGGGATGACTCAGTCCTCATCAATGCTTTCAATCATGCCATGGACACATACAAGGTCTCCTCTCCCCTCTTCGTCTCCTTGTCTCGCGATGTTTGTTCATTTGGCCGTTCGGCTACCCGGACCGAGCTTTCGGAATCCTTCTTTGTTTGACCTCTCGTTGTTTGGTGTTTTAGGGTTCTATGTTTGTCAATCTTTTAGTTAGTCCTTTGTGTGTGTGTGTGTGTGGAAAACATGACTGTTAGGGATTATCTCTTTGTGGTATGAAGATAATGGATTCTTTCCCCTATTTCATATGCCGTCGTGATCTTCTTCCAAGAACAAACCATCACCTGTTTTATTGCTACGGAGGACTTGTTGGGTGGCAGCTATTTATTTCTGAATATGCAAATCATTAAATGTACTTATTGTGTTCTTATTCGCATGCAGCTGGTTGATGTGATATTTTTTTAGATGAGGCCAACTGATAAACTTCAAGTTTAGTGTGAATGAGAACTTGAGCAAGATATGTTTTGTCTCTGAAAATGATCGAAAAGAATCTGCTAGTTCCAAACCCTTTTACTATTTTTTTTTATAATTTTTTTATCAGTTGTCTTCTTCAATCGGACACACTTCATGCTTCCTGGTTCCAGAATCACTTGTATTGCATAGAATATCATGCTTATTTTGGGAATATTTGGATCTCTCAGTTTTATATTGACTTTATTTTCTTTAATTATTGCGTCCAAATTTTTGGTATTCATGTTTCCATATACTGTCTTGTATGTATTGCTTATGTTTCTAGGATTTATTTCCATCTCAATGGTTTTGACCTCCCCTTTGCCAGGCAATGCATAGGGAAAACTATCCAGCCGATCCTCTCGAGGAAGTAAAATATAATGTTCAGAGTAATGATGATGAGGCTGTACATACTGACGGTTTGACAAGGTAACACTACCTTTTTAATTGTTTTTCTTGTGTTGGTGATAAAGATTACTCTCCTGATCACTTTGAAAGTTCTTTAAACATAGTCCTTTTACTAAGGTAAATTAACGTATCTTATGTGAATGGTAAGTTTTCATCTGTTGTAGTTGAAGTTGATTCCTTTAAATGAAAGATTCTTATTCAATCATGAAACACCATTTATATCCTATTTCTTGATTTTTGTACTTTCAAATTTGATGTTGAAGAAATGCTTGCATTCCTATGGATCATTAAACCAGTAGTGAGACATGACACATTAAATTTTCTTTTGATTATTCTGTTGAATGATATCATGATCTAACATAAGATGGAGAGAAGGGGAAGTGGAAACTTTAGAATTTGATCAACACGATTCCATGAAAACCTTGTTTTTTTGTAGGGAAAATATAGATGAGAAAGCCTTGATATGGTTGAGCAATGTTCTAACAGGCCCAAACTGATTACACAGTTATAAAGGGAAGGCCTTGACATTTCAATGAAGTAGGAAACTTATCAGTTTAGTACGAGTTTTTCTATACACTGAAACATCCACATACAAGACAATGAGAAGTCATAATGAAAGTATAAGGTGTAGCTTAATTGGTGGGCTGGACTTGTTTAGAATCAAACACAAAACTAAGTCTAAAATGAGTCCAAGCATGAGTTTGTTATGGATTGAGCAAAAACTAGTGTAATTCATGTACTCATCCCTAGTGTGAATGTATATATTATGTTATGTATGACATTTGTCTTTCCTTGTAAAGTGATAGTGCATGTCAAAGGATTAATCTAATGGGTGGATTTCTATGATGAGAGCAAATAAAGTTGGGGAGCACAATGTAGCACGCATGGCCTATGTGTAAAAACCATTCTATTGAACCCTTTTTCATCTTAAACTCTCCTAGAAATTTTTTATCCATTGGAAAAATACACAAGGTGTCAAGGTGATAGGTTAAATCAAGTCTTGGGATCTAGCCCAAGCTGCTAAATTTTAACTGCTCCTTTTTTCTACCTTTAGGTCCTTTGTATGCATCTTGACTTGTTTACTTATCACAATTTACCTTTTTGCATAGACTGTTCCCCCAACAATTTTTTCTCGCAGGTCTGATATAACCAGCAATTTACTTGCTACAACAGTTCAGACAGTTTTGTTGAAGATATATTAGATGAATACTGAACCTATTTTTCTGCAGTACAACAGTTCAGACAGTTTTGTTTTGTTTTTCCTTGTAACTTTGGTGGGATTTGCAAACTAATTGACTGTCCATTTTATGCTTTTTCAAAGGGAAGGAGAGAATGATCATGGTGAGAATAACTTTGTCAAAGGGGTAACAGAGACTTGTATGCCTTACCACAAGAATATAGCATGTAAGGAAGGACTTCAATCTCATGAAGATAGTCTAGGTGCAAATATATGTGTTAAACAAGATAACCAGTACTCCTCAGAGTTCCCGGTAGTTACTGCAGAGACTTACAATGGCAATGATCAACAAAGTATCGAGTATAATAATCTCCTTAAACAGTATTATGAACTTGAAGAGCAGAGGCAAAAAACTCTTCAGAAACTCCAGCAGGCAAATTATGGGAACTATCAAAACCCAATTGAATCTGGTGAATTTCAAGCAGAGAATATTCTTAATTCATCTGCAATTCACACACCACCTCCTTTTTCCTCATGCTTATGCCATTGTTCAGCCAATCCATTGATCCCAACATCTGCATGTGTCATGTGTTGCCCTTCGTTTGGTTGCCTTTATTGTCAACAAAGCTGCTGTTCATCTCTTCCACATCAATTATTAGGTGACAATGGTTCTTTCGTAATTGATTTGTGATTTTCTCTGTGAATCCATTTTTCTTACTAATTTTTCGTTCTTTCTCATTTCATGCTATGTGGCTCAGGTGGTCAAGGTCATGCTCACTGTGGAATTTGTTCTTCTGCAGCGTCATGCAAAGTAGATATGTCAAATGAAACTAGTCGAACAGATGACATGACTGTGAAAAAAGGAATTATGGTTGCCGAAAAAGCCTTAAATTCAATGAAGGCTGGAATTTCCCTCAATTCAACTCGTTGTGAAGGTAGGGAACATTTGGGTGCTGCATTTTGCTAACTCCTTATTAGCCTTTCATCAGTTTCCTGAAATGCTAAAACTTAATTTGCTATTTAGGATATCAAATCAAATGGTATGCCAACTTATTATTTTGTTAGTTCCTTCATTTATTGTGAGTATAGCTTATTCTCAAAACTATATGCTCAAAAAAGTTACGGGATGTAGATTATTTTGATGTGCCTTGTCTACGTTTATGTTAATAATCATTTTCAACCAAGTCTGTATCTATTTGTCTGTTGGTGAGATATGATGCTTTGCACAATTTCTTCTCGAGTATGCTTTTGTTAAATAGTTGTTCTTTTGCACAAATATTTGTTAGATTTGAATAAAAATGCTTTCTCTAACATACTTTAACTTGTATATTTATAGCTGAAGCTTAAAATGTTTGTGTAAAGTTGAGACTTTGATTCTGTCAAAGAGTAAACTATGCAACTTTTTCTATCATGTTCTTACATTGATATTTAATTGTTCAAAGAAAAGAATGCAATCAGTTTTTGACACTACACATAATATCTTATGTTTTAAGAATCACAATGTAATTAGCTATTTCCTACTCCTGCTAACACTATAGGTTACGCTTTTCTTATTTGGTTTCAAATTTAGGATTATGGTCCATACTGGTACATTCTGCTGTGTACTGACATATAGTATTGGTTTGAATATAATATGTGCATATATATATATATATATATATATATATATATATATATATATATGTTTGATACTAACCCTGTACTTTTTCTATACATATTGATTATATCGGGTGGTATGGGTCAATTTTTAAAATATTGGAATATAGCACCAAAAAATCTCTCATTACAAAAGATTGATATGATTGTTTGTTACTAGTTTTAGAATATATTATTTTTTCTGAACTGTGGGGAGTTTTTGCTATTCAAGGAACTTGTATAACAAAGTGATGAAATTTTTATAATTATTTGTTTATTTGCATGAAGTTGAAAATTTTGAAATTTTCACAATATTGCTTAATAATACATGCATTTTGGATTCTACTTCAACAAAGATATGACTGCTTTAGCAACCTAGTGATTGCAAATGACAGTACTGAACTTTACATATAGAATGGGTGTCGATAAAATGTTGGCATAAATTGAGAACCATTATATGTTACCATAGATAATGCACTTGAACTCTTTCTTATTTTCTCAATGTTTAGAGTGATGTTTAGTTACCGCAAGCAAGCTGCAAAGTTGAAGCCCAATTCCTTTAGTCACACTAAGTCTTTTTATCAACTCAGTTGGTCTTTACCATAGTTATCGATACCAAGGTCCTTATATCAAATCCCAAGTTCACCACATACCCTCTTACAAACAGAAATTTTATCATTCATCATGATTCAGTATTTAATTTTAATAACACAATTGATACCAAGGCCCTTATATCAAAATGATATAAAGATTGAACAGCCTAGTAATATAAATAATTTTCTATCTACTACTTGTTTGAAAACAAAATGCAAGCAGGATGGTGCAAATCCACAAACGAAAATCCTTTGGAACCATGAACATGAGGATATACTCACCCCAAGAAACCAGGATTCAGGTTTTGTTTGATCCAGTTGAACCCTTGAATAACTAGAAACAAAGTGTAGAAATGCCACAAGATTGATCTATCCTTGATAAGTTTGGAAGGTCAATGAAGAACACAAGATAAAACTCTGAAGTAATGTTTCTAAAATGTTTTGCGAGCCCCTTTTTTACCGCATGAGCTGATTATATAATAGCCTCCAAAAAACTTCTTAGCATTGAAACACAAGTTTTGAATAACTTCCAAGCATGGAGAACAAAAAGAGCCTTGGAACAATATCCAACAATCATGAGAAATATAATACCTGTACTAGCTAGCCATAACTCCACTTTGAAATACCTAATTGACTTTATTCAAGCCCCATATAGGTACAAAATTTTAAAATTTATTTACATATTAGTTAAAAAATGACGGCAGACTTGCTTGACTTACTTCCAAGGTTTTTAAAACCGGTTTAAACCAGTCTGATGTTCTGGTTCGGACCGGTCTGAACAAGGTCCGAATTGAACCATAAGGGCAGAGCAGTGGATCAAGCTGGAGAAGGAGAAGAAGGAGGAGGAGAAGAGGAGAGGAAGGAGAGGAAGAAGTCCTTTGACGGGAGCAGGGAGTAGCAACTGTGAGCAGATGATGTTCTCCTACTTCTTCCTTCTCTTCTTCTTCCTCTTCTTCGTTCTTTTCTTCTTTCTTTTCTTTTTTTTTCCTTCTGCTTCTCGCTGCTCTACCCACTGCTCCGCCCGGTTCCACTGGGTTTTCACCCATGACTAGTATGTACTAGTCCAACAGGCATGTATGGTCGGACTGAAACTTCAAACATTGCTCACTTCAATTCATTATCATTTTCTTTGGCCTATTATTATCTTGTGTAGAACAAATTCTTGAATAATTTCATTTGATGTTTGCCAATTTTCCTCACTCTAGCCTATGCGATTGGTCTAATTGTATACACCAATGATTTTAATGAACAACTGGTCCAATTGTATACACCAATGATTTTAATGAACAACTCAGGGTAGCATCTTTATTTTCTCATATGCACCCATATCCAATCTGTGTAGAAAAATGTCCAACCTTTTTTGCTTTTGATGCATCTTGTGCTTTCTTTTGGTTTTTAAATTATTGAATATGATAATTGTCTCTATCGAAGGAAGATAGATGAGAACAACTCAGTTCTATGCTTGAATGTGGATGATATTCTCATTGTTACCCCTAATTCCCTAATATTAATTTGATTTTTGGGGCCACTTTTATTATGTGAAAGATCTTTTGGAAGTCAATGAAATATTAGGTGTAAAAATTAGCAAATCATCTCGTTCAATTACTCTTAATTTGAGTACAGGTCAAAGATCTTTGTCAAATGCAAGGTTTGTAACCTCAATTCGAAACCAGGTGCTAGTCTAGGCTTAGACCGAAGGAAGAGGAAGAGAATCTGAAGATTTGGTAGCCTTGTTTGCCTGTCCTCCTATGTGAGCAGCCTACATTTGCCTAGATGTATACAAGCGTCCGCTCGCGCTTGCCCAGGTCTTCTCTCTCCTTTTTCTTTTCTTTTTTTTTTCCTTTCTTTCTTCTTCTCCTTCTTACCCTCTCTTGTTTCTTCTTCTCCTTCTTTTCTTTCTCTTCTTTCTTCTTCCCTTGCTCTGCTGAAGCTCCATGTACCAGTCCTTGCTCGGCTCGGTACAAACCGGGTGTACTAGGCAGTATAGACCAGTATTTGATTCCTTATCAAATGTGGATATACTAATTGTTCTTCCTTATCCATACAGTTTAGTTTGTGCATGCCTTAGATGAAAATATATAAAATTCTTATAAGAGAAATAATATCAAGCTATAATCTTACTTCTTTCTAATTTTTCCAATAGGACCAGCTTTGATATTGCCTTCATAGTTTTTAGGCTAATTGTATATAGTAATAACTCTAGTAAAATTTACTAGAATGCCATTTGATAGAATTGTTAAACTATCTTAAAGTACTTTCTTTTATTGACTTAGATATGTTGGGCACTCTAATATGTTACAAGGTTTCACTAATGGTAATTAGATATTTGATTTCACTAATTGGTTCTATCTTTCTTCATGCTGGAAATGTTATGACTTGATAATCAACTAGACAATCAATAATTGCTACTAATGTTATTTTGGTTGAGTTAGTGAATTTAGATATGACATGTATTAAAACTAAATTACTTAAAAAACTGTTCACCTCACTCCTTATCATAATGCTCACTTACCTCAATTTTAATTGTAAAGCAACGCTTCATAAAAATAAACTTATAAATACATAGATGAGTGGGCATAATGAATTAGATAAAAATTCGACTTTGCTCATATTGCATTGTTTTGCTCTGTCTTATTGAAGATTGTTCATAATCTTGTTGATAGTCCTACTAAATGGCTTGAAGAAGGTTGAAATATGTGAAAAGATCTAGAGAAATGAAAAAAATATTGTTAGAGGTCTTTCTGCGGTGTCAACCTAATTCTTGTTTTAGGAGGCTTTGCATTACAGTGACAATTTTAGTATTAGGCTTTGTTTTGATCCAATTTTGACCTAGTCAATATTTATGTTATAATTTTGATTTGTAGCCTTAATTTAGAATCAATTTCATACATTATGGAAATTACATGATTAGGCCATTGTACTTACATCCTATCTGAATTGGCACTAATGCATTGGTTTATTATTTTCCTTGTGAAGTCGTTGATCATGCCATTATGCCATGTTATCTGTTCAGGTTATGTTAATACATGATGAGGATGCAAAGTCACCTAGGTGCCATCTCACGTGGTCAAATGTCAATAAATCAATATCAAATCCTATAATGATCTAAAAAATGATCTTCGAAAATGGAACTTGTTTCACTTGGACAAATAGAAAAAAAACACCTTTAGGCACTTAACATTATAGCGGAAAGGTACCATAAAGAAACATTGCTTGAAGATGGATTAGAGGTGGGTCTATAGTCATAATTGTCATTAGAATATTGCCATGCCTTGTAAGATAGATTACTAGATGGAGGTGGGTTTGTAGTTAAATGATGAGCCTTTCTTTGTGATCGTAAGAAGATATGCTCATAATGCATAGTTGTCACTGCCACTTAATTTAAGTGATGTTCCTTGTGTGGCGACGACCTTGGCTTATCCAAAGGTAGGATTTATATTGAATTAGGTTTCACTTTTCTCCTTTTAAAGATATGTTAAATTGAATGGATGAAACAAAATCAAGTCTCAAATTTAACTTACAGGGGAATACACTAAGGAATAAGGAATTACGCTCTCAAATAGTGCTCTCATAAAGGTTAGAATTTCAACCACAAATATAATTAAATCAGGTAAATCAAGGGCTAAGCTGGGTTTGTTGGAATAAAATCCTCAAGGAGAAGGTGAACGAGGAAGGAGGCTTGCTTTGGAGTTTTTTTAAGGGAAGTACGGATTCTCAAGTTAAGCTAGTAATTGATGAAGATCATGGGCTGGTCTGGTGTAGTAATTGTACTGAACCAGTTCAAGTGATAAGGGTTTCGATGGCTTGTTCGAACAATGCCAAAAGGGAGGAGGCTCGTCAATTCTGTGTATGACATAGATGTTGAGGATGCATGTTTGGCTTGTCCCATATCGAGTGCTTGTCAATCTGTGTGTGGTGAAGATGTCGAGGATGTAGTTGTCTTGTTCATCCCTGTGAACAACATTGAGCACTCATTGATCTCGAATGACAAACTTGGTTGAACTTTACAATGTTCAACGGCTTTGTACATCTATGAATATTTAAAGAGGCAAGCCAGAAGAATAGGTGAGTGATGGGTGGAAGTAAAGGAGAACCCTCTGCCCATCAATAGCGAACTAGAGAGAGAATGTTAGTGTTAGGTGTCTATAGAGATCTTCGGGGAGTTGATTAGGAGGGAAGAGAGAGTGATCTTGTCATCGAAGGATAGAGGTGGAAGGTGCTGAGGGATACTCTGGCTTAAAGAGATTGCAATAGAGAGGGGGTTGGTGAATAGGAGGTTGTCCTATAAGGCAGGACTCACATAGGAGGTTGACGAACAAGGTGGAAGAGAACGAGTAAAGTTGGTTTGATACCAAGTTAACCATTACAGTGAAAAGGAAGAGAGGTGTGGAAGGGAAAAATTATGCTATATATTTAACAAGAGAGAAGCAAGGATTTAAATACATGAGTAGAACAAGATAGGATAACACTAATTTTATCACTTCTAGCATAGATTTCTACTAAAGAGCGTAGCATAACGCTTTTAATTAGCTGAATAGCACAAAAGTATTGCACCTTAATACCGTTTAACTTTTCCAAATAGTGGTATTTCAACCATCACTTTTCAGCAAATGCGTAAAAGGTAGCACTTATGTGACTTGACCTCCTGTGTTGACATGGCCTCAAGTGATAACATGGTTGATGTTGTGACATGAAAAAATAATAAATTTATGTAGTAGTGCCAATTCTCACAGCATGTAACTATAATGGTAATGAGGTATATAATTTCCATAATGTATGAAATTGCTAAATGAGGGTACAAATCAAAATTATGACCTAATTCTTGACTAGGTCAAATTGGGTCAAACCATAGCCTAATATCAAAATTGCCATGCTAATGCTCTCATGTCAAGGTTCAATATAGTAATAAATAATAACCAAAATCTTTGCCCATACTAGTGTACTCATTATATCTTAGATTGGTAGGCACTAGATATATCAACACATGGTACCTAGTGTATGCCGTGTATTGTTACTGGATGTCTATGCATGGTCATGTCTCAAACTCGTATTTATCAATATTAAAATCTATGCTACAAGAAACACTCTGAAACAAAACATTTCAGTGTATAAACTTATATGATAAAGTAAACCACTCTGCACCTTAATCTTGAGAACATGCGTGTGCTTTCCTTGTAGAGGTTGAGAAAATAATATAAAATAATGAAATCTAAGAGATAGACTTTCCACTCATCCCTTCTAGAGACTTTCCTATACGAGGGTATCAATATATGATTGCAATGGACTACTTAGATAACCCACAAAAGCTCTCATAAATAAATAAGATACTAGTGCATGACTAAAAATGCTCCACCATGCAATCCATGTATTTTGTATTGTGTTAGATTGCTGAAGTCAAGTGCTAAGTAGTTTAATGCTTTATTAACTCTCCTTCATTTAGAAGGAAGCTTATTCACCAAGTTATGTTTTTAAATGCAACTCATTGACCACTCAATATAGTCATTGAGCAACACATTTTTTTCTACTAATTCTTTTAATTTCATGGTATTTTTGAAGTTTTATATTTTCTAAGGGTTTGTTCAAAAAATGGTGTATGTGGGATTCATGTGAATCAGTTTCCATGGATCTCAATGCTTACTCTAAGGCCTTGTTTACTTGGGGGGAAAGTGAGAAGGAAAGGAAAGAAAGTAGGAAGGAAAGGAGTATTAGGTTTGTTTACCTGGGCGGATGGACAGTTTAGAAGGGAAAGTAAGAGAGAAAGTTAGTCATTAATCCCTCCATTTACTTTCCGCCCAAATCGGACGGAAAGCTGAAACTATTACTTAACTTTACTAACTTCACACCAACTTTTCATCGCACCGTTACTTATTCTCGCTCAATAAGAGCTTTTCTCGACTACTCGTCCTTGCCGTCGCTGCTCGAGCTTACCATCATTGCTCGTTCATGTCGCTACTGCTTGCCCTTGCCATTGTCGCTCATATTTAATATTTAATATTTAATAATTTTATGATATTATATATATATATATATATATATATATATATATATATATATATATAATATGAATAAAAAAAATAAAAATTGGGGTGTATATATCAATCCTTCAAACTTTCTTTCCATCCAAGTAAACACAAGAAAGGAAAATCTATAACACATTCTATCTATCTATTTTTCCTTTCTTTCCTTCTTTCCTTTCCTTTGTACTTTTCATCCGTCCAAGTAAACACGGCCTAAGACTCAATACATATGTCAAAGCATGCATTAAGGGTCCGATGGGACTCCTTTTTTCAATTCTAAGCGGTACCCTAGAATTTTTTTTCCTTTTAGGTCTTTATAAGATCGAGTTCCTCTAAGTTGATTTATAGAAATTTCAAAAAATTCTCCCCTTTTTTATATGTGGTTTTCTTCTTCCCAATTTGTTGCTTGTGAGTTGTGTATACTGAAATAAAATTGGTTCATCCCTTCCATGACTGTATAGTTATGTTAACTTGCATAAGAGATCAAATTTTCATGTAAGGAGAACGTGCCTTGATTTGTTTAATTCTTTCTCTTTTGCTTTTATATGACTTATAGACGATTAATTTTGGATTTGTTAACTCTTGAATGTAATAACTCAATAAAAATACCTAGACCCAAAATATGTAGACCTAACTTTGGCCTAATTGGGTTAGGTAGTTGTCATAATTTTTGGGTTTGTCTTACAACCCAATCAAGTTTAAAATTCTTAAGATCAGACCAAACCTAGCTTTGCCGTGGGCTTGTGCGATAACACACAATGACTTTTTTGCTAATCAGATTGTTTGGTGCGCTGTTATGAGCCACCGCGCCATAGTAGTTTAGTGCTGCCCAGGAGTAGCATGTTTTAGCTTGCTTTTCATCACAAATACTTAATAATAGCTTATAAAAGTTATATAATATTATAAAACATATAATAATAATAATAATAATAATAATAATAATAATAATAATAATAAATACAATAAATACAATTAATTTAATCTTGCATTAATAATCTAATTATAATTAATTATTTTGACTATAAAAAATAATTTTTTATTATAATTATGATTATTTTAGTTTTAAAATAATAATTTTATATATTTAAAAATAATTAATTTGTGGTGCGCCCTTTAACTTCCTTTACTCTCATGTGAATTCGTGATGTTATTGGTTCTTATTTGTCACCACCATTGCCATTATCTTGTTCTTGATATTTTTTGGCTTCATGGAGTTATTCATGAAGTATTATTATAAGATACTCAACAAAATGTCCAAACCAGCCATGATAGGCCCTTATGGACCATCAATACCCACGTTGATATCAGCATTTCTACCTTATTAAATTTTTTAATTATAAATATTTTTTTATTTTTATATTAATAAAAAATATTATGTGTGATGTGCTCTCTTTAAGCAAATTTGTGCATATCGCAGACCCTTACATGTCACTATTGCCATTGACACTGACACTGACACCTTATTAATTATTTTAATTATTTTATTATATTTGGTAATAAGTCAGGCAAAAGCTTTTAAAAATAATATACGACTTTCTACTCAAAAACATTGAAACTGTACACTCTTTTACAACACAATAGAATACTGCACCCCAAGCATTTTCCTTTTTGAAAGCACGACATTTTCTTAAACATTACTTTTCTCACAATACATCAACTTCATGACAACAGCACAATAACCCCAAACATACCCTTAAGATTGAATCCAATCACTACAGTCTTAACACACTGTTTGTATGCCCATTTTTGTTCAAGTTCCTTAAGTGTATTGCCAATTTGTCAAGGATTTATGCCCAGTTTGGGGTGGCTGGAGCTTTTGGCTGGTGGCTGGTGAGCTGCTGTGCTGTTCGATTTTATTAATTTTTTTAATTTATTCTTAAAATTTAAAATTACTTAGGATATCATGCTAATAATATCTATAATTTAATTTTTATTATATATTATTAATTTAAATAGAAATAATTATATCTTCAATAAATATTTTTATTTTTTTATTATTTAATGTTTCTTATTCCATGTATCTGAAAAATTTAAAATTATTTAATATAATAATAAATATATTATTAACTATTATATATATCTATATATATATTCTAATACATCACAAATATAAATTTAAAAATTAGTATTGATTAATATATTTTTTATTATTTTAATTTTAAAAATTAGTATTAATTAATATATCTAATTTTATATTTAATTATTCTTATTTTTACCTTATACCTAATTACCTATACATAAAAAAATAAAAAAAAATAAAAAATAAAAAATCCCAAATCGATTTGGAATTTGGGAGATCCCGATTTCTCGTTGTCGTCTTTGCCTCGCTGTCGAAATGTTCGACGTAAGTGACGGCGGCGATGGACGGTGAAAACGAGCGGCGACGGACGGTGAAAACAAGCGGCGACGGACGGCGAAATTAGGCGGCGACGGACGGCTCTCAGATCTGCTCGCGAACCAAGGCGACGGGCGACGATGATCGAAGGCGACAGGCGACGACAGCGATGGCCAGAGGGGGCGACAGCCGAAGGCGATGACGGACAGCTCTCAGATCTGTGCGCGAACCAAGGGGACGGGCAACGACCGGAGGCGACGGGCTAGAGGCGGCGAACCAAGGCGACGGGCGACGGTCGGAGGCGGCGACGGGCGACTGCCGGGGGCGGCGACGGACGGAGCCGGTGAGCGAGGACGAACTCGTAAACCTTGAGACGCGCGAGTGGCTGCCTGCCACTGTTCACAGGCAGCCGCTTATAATTTCCAAAAGCTCCCTATACGCCGCTTCCTTGTAACAGTAGAGCTTCTCAGTCGCTGACCGAGAAGCTGGCCACCAAATGGCACTGCTTCGGGATTTCGGCTGCCCGCAAACGCAGAAACCGCCCAAACGCGGCCTCCAAATGGGGCCTTAATAGTTACTAGGAGAGCAAAATTGGTAGACTTTTGGTCTTTGTTATAGATATTTAGATGGAAGTTAGGGAGTTTGATATTGCGACGAAATGTGATCGAGAGTGTTTATGGATCCATCATCTCATTCTTGGAATGATTTTTAGCCTTAATTTTCAACTTAATGGTTCGACCTTCTTCAGTAGGTTTGTTAACAATAAAGGACCCTTTTTACACATTCTAGAGAAAAAAAGAGCTTTAGACCACGACGAGAAATCCTCATATGTAATTTTTCTAATTAAAATTTGCACTTATTTGACTCGAGTCTCAATAGTAAATGGAGTTTGTAAGATAAATGAGGATCAGGAATTATATTGCATGTTAAACAATCCACTAATCTGCTTATTTTGTTCGTCGAGTGGCATGCATGAAATGTAGTATAATGTACAAATAAATAATCTGCAATTTGGCTGAATTATGCCAGCAAAACTGTATATAATACAGTTTTATGCTTTAGCTCTCTTTTGTGGGCTTCAGCTATATATGTAATCTGACGTTATTTTCAATACCCTTGTGTACTCTTTCTTTGGATGCCATATATGAAACTTTTGTCATGATTGTAGAGAAGGGGAAGGCTAAAGAAGGAAGCTCAGCTGAACATGAACGCGAAGCATCGGGTGGCACTATTCAGGAGACTGATCTTTCTGTTGTCCTAAGCGCATGGTATTCTGCAGGGTTCCATACTGGCAGGTAAGACCTTTGAATATCGTAGTCCAGAGTCCTTAACTTTTGCAATTTTCTTCTGGTTTGATTGTCTTCCTATTTGCTATTTACCTTGGTGTTTGGTTTATATAACTAACTAAATAGGCGGGCTAAATAATGATGGTTATTTTTGAACCTCATCTCGCTTTATTGTTAGTGCTTGTATCTGCCACTCGTAACCTAGTTCAAAAGTGGTGTTTTACTTTTTGTTAATGCAGGTACCTTTCTGAACAGTCCAGGAAAAAAGCTTCGTTCTAGAGACGCTTCCAATGGTTGCTCTCATCTCAGTTCTGGAGACGTATCCGATGCTTTTTCTTCATCATGAGTTTCTGGACGCCATTTGCTTTTGAAACTGCTCAAGGGGTATTCGAAGTTCCAATTCGTGCTGTGTACATGGTTTGCGCCGTGATCTTAGGGTTCCACAATTTATGCGTGTGGCTGATTAATGATGTGCTTGATGTACATGATCAAGTAGTGTCCACCAACAGGACGAACCAGCCGTAACTTCAGTTTTTTTTTCTTTTAGCTTCTAAGTTTGATGAAATAGTGATGGTTCTCAATACGGGATCCTTCTCTCACTTCAATGGTGCAACTCCTTTGGATAACCGTTCCATACCCTACTTGCTCTTGTCAATTAGTTCAGCTGGTCAGTTATTTTAATAACAAGGTCTCGGGTGAATCCTACCCTCATTATTTGCCTATATCAAAAAAAAAAAAAATATAAAAAAAAATTATATTTATAAAAAGATAACAATTAGAAAAAAAAATATTTGTTAGATACTTTTTTACTTAAAATAAAAATGCATTTATATTTTGTGTATTTTTCTTTTCTTTTCATGGAAATCTCTAGTGGAGGGTAAACTATTGATTTATGTGGCTTAAAATTTAAATTGAGAAGAAGGTGAAAAGTCTGCATGCGCCAGTTTGTGTCCACGATTCTCGTAATTCTAAGACGCAGGCAGATGCAAATTTTGCAAAGTTTTAGGAATTTGGACGGTTGAGAATGCTCGAGGACAAATTTGATGGCGAACAATGTGCTTGCTATTATTGTTACAGTCATCGGCCAAGCGTCGTTCATTCCTATCTGCAGTAATCTTATCCTTTTGGTTTTGAACGAACACCACGTCGTTTTCAAGTCGCTTGTGGATTCTTTTGCGTAATCATTCATTGTTCTTCCCATCATATTCTCCTTTATGTTTTTTTTTTTTAATTGCCAAATGTTGGTCAACGTTCTAAAGAAATATGATGAGAGTGCTGCATTATCCGATCATACGAGCAATTATGAGAGAAGTAAGACTGAAGACTGAACGCTTTCTTCCGTCACCAGATCACCTCTTAGTCTCTCACCTTATTTAATTATTAGACTTTACGCACTATGATGCCAAGCAACTTAACTGCCAGATTATGTAATAACAAAAACACTATGACAACACCAAGGTCTTGCAGTCAAAAATCAATGGCAGAAAATCCAAATATTTTTTTTTTTGACAAAATAGTTTCATTCCACCTTGCACATTTCATAATGTAACTCGAGACATCTCCATGAATGGCTCTCATTTTAAGACCTAATTTAGAAGATGAAGTTAGCCCAAATTAAATCAGTTTTCATTGGAAAGTTTCTAATTCTCGTCCGCGACCGAACAGCCGGTCGAACCAATGACTTCTCTGCAAGCAGCACCGTATAAATATTCCTTTCTCCCCACCAATCTTCTCTCCTTCTTCCTCCGCTCTTCTATCGCGCAAGGGATCGACTCTACGCTCAACTAAAGAGTCCGTAGCACCACTAGGGTTTCCCTACAACATTCGTCCTATTTGTCGCCACGTGATTCGACGTTTCCCCCACCGATGACTTCTTCCGTTCCTGGATTTGGCTGCTCGTCGCCGACGCCAGTGGTAGCCACCACCGTGAACCTTTCACCTCCTCCTCCTTCCCGGATTGCTGGATCTTTTGCCGGCTTTGGGATTCCGATCACTAGTGCTTCTTTTGCTGATTCGACCTTAGGGCTCAGCATTCGGTTCCTCTGCTCGGTTCGGTCGAGCCGGGGGCGCAGTAGGGAGGCCTCTGGAGGGGCGTGAGATGAGACGGCGCTATTATTGCCTCGGATACGGGAGCGGAAGAGGAGGTCCCCGAAGCAGATGTCTTTCTTAGAGCACGGAGCCGAGAAGGTCTGCCATCTTGTTACTAATTTTTCTGGCTCACTTTGCTCGATGCAATCTTGCTTCTATCCTACATCCATTTGCTTCGATTTTTGGTGTCTAATTTCTAGTCGAGCATCTTTTCAGGACTCCTTGCATGACAATTTTGGATAATCTACTACCCATATGAAATTGCTTTTTGCTTTTGTTACTCCCTCGAAAAGCAATTTTCTGTGTTCTATTTCTGGAATCAGACTGCCCCAAATTGCATGCAGACTAAAATTCTCGGTTCAAAGCTTTGATCTATTGTCCATCGTATGATTTTGATGATGGTGATATGCAATGAATAGGATAAACTTAACAATGATATCGTAAATCTACTATACTTCTTGGGTACTCTTTATCATTAGCTCAAGGCGCTGCTCCCACAGAACATTTACCTCGTTCGCTTAATAATTGAATAGATAGAACTCGTGGATCACTATCAAAAACAAGTGACTAGAGTACAAATCTATGGATTCCCACCAGTATAAGGTGTGGAGAAATAAAAAAACGTGAGACTAAATATGTGATGATAGCGCACTCTTAACATATATAATAGAGTTGTCTATAAAGTTCAGGATTGAATTCAAGCAATGGTGTAAAGAAACGCATGGATACAATAGTTACAAAAAATTTGTACTCAAAACAAAATTTACACAGGTGTTAATTGGATTTGACTATGTAGCTTCTGCTCAGACGGTTCGAACTAGGGCATTTTACAATTTAAAAAACAGGGGATGCGGTTCATCTGTGAACCAATACTCTGTGATGAATTCAAGAACATAACCTAAGAACACATGTCTCAAATTGAAATTTGAAACAGCGAGATAAATGGATATACCATTCAGCGAGTTGATTAGAGAAACTGAGAAACCAAGAACCAATAAGCACATCAATAAACTGTATTCAATATCAATTCAGAAAAAATGAAAATATCTCACATAAGGATTGGGATCCATCTAAAAGCATATGGAGCAAGATCTTTATACATTAGTTAATGAAGGACAATATCGGTTTAGGGCTTGGGTTGGGAAAACAATGACAAGATTCGATTATTGTTGAAGTCCTTGTGAATTAGCAAATGAAGAATGAGCTTCTTGACATTTTCTAGAATTAGGGCTTCAACCAATCACTTGGGAAAAAGATCAAGCCTAACAATAATCGCCATCAAGTTTGTTCATCCACAAAAGATAGCTTGGAATTTGATCAGTGAAAATGGGAAGCATGATCATGGATCCAAAAGAAGAAGAAAAACTTTTTAAAACGAAAATCAATCTTCAGATTGGAGGAAATTAGCATAGAGTAACTTTAATATTTCCTAGGTTGATCTAGGGAGGAAAAACAATGATGAATAAATGCTGCTAGAGTCCTCAAACCTCAAAGCTAATCCCTCATGAATGCTAAGACCAACAATGAAAAGAGGTAGGTTGTGAAGGAAGAGGATAATATGTTATTTGGTCATCCAGGATGGATGCCACGGTATTAGGCTCAGTGATTCTGATAGGTTGTGAAGGAAGCTCAGAAGGAGGTGATGCAGCTGGCTCAACTTCCAAAGATTCATGATATGATGAATGTTCTTAACATCGAACATAATGCTAATTCACAAGTTGGGAGATAGGTCTATGGCATAGGTATTGTTAATCATCTTATCCTTAAATAGTATAAAAACCTATGCTCCTTGCATGCATTTTTTTTTAATGATTCATAGGGGTAGTCTCTTTGAACTCAATCTCAGTCATTGTCTCTCTTAGTGAATATTTGTAGCCTATGATGTTTATTACTTTGCTCTTATACACAATATTGCCTATGGAGATCTTACGTGGAACTTTAATATGAAGTTCATGAATATTTCAAGCAAATGATGTAGCCAATTTAGAGGTGTAAATTAAGAGATCAATAAGCTTGTTACGTTTGAAGCCAAGAGCAAACTAAAATGTAGTGAGAACAATGGTTTATTAACAACATTATTGAATGCAAACTCCATAATAGATAAAATATTATCCTAATCCTAAGAACATTTGTGTGGTAGATAGTAATAGTCCAACCTTGAAAATATTCAATGTATGAACACTCAGGATATTGATCTTGACCATAGATTTAAAATTTAGTTCATACCACTTAGGCCGAGTGGTACATACTAGTTGGACCTTGTATTATTATCATGAAGGTTGGTAATATATATAGTTTTATATAATGTATATTAGTACTACTAATAGTATGTTGTTATGAACTGGTAGATACCTGTACATATCAATTCGATAGTTGACTGATATATTAATATGGACCGACATTTAGAACATTGATCTTGACTTCACTTTTCTAGTTTGAAGCTCTCAAAATTTTCGGGATAAGGATTTTTATTTAATTTTCTAGACATTATGTACAAAGAGGTAGGTGTTGTCATCAAGGTTATCAGGATCGTGATCCTACCTAGGAACGGTAGAGGCTCCATAGGATCGGATCGTAAGATCGAATCGTAGGATCGTAAGATCCTATAATTATAATATAATAATAATATTTTATAAATTATATGCATATATTAAAGTATACAATATAAAGATGTACTAGATACCAATTCTAAAATACAACCATAACATCAACAAGTGATTATAAAAGAAATGTGTCACAGACTCCCAGTGTATGTTTTTAAAAGTAAAATAGTAAATAATAAAGACTAAAGAGTGAAGTCTAAGCCAAAATGACATTCAAATTCCAAAATATAAAATAAAGTAAAGAACATCATTGATCACACAAAAACTAAAATAAATTTTCCGAAGCTTGAATTTCCAAATCTTCATCACTCTCTTCATCCTCTTCATTTATCTCATCCTCATGGTCATGGCCTTCATCCAAATTCAACTCTAAGTCTTTTGAATGATTGACTTGCTCATTTTCTTCAACAATAGTATTTCCTTCCATATCTTGATCACTAAATTGCATCTCTTGATCTCCAAGTCTCAACTCATTATCTTCAGATGTGAGAATATCAAGCCAATTATTTGTTGTTGAACTTGGTTGTCCATCTTCTGTCTCTATTATCCATTCATCATCAGAAGTAGCTTCTCTAAATGTTCTTTTTTTATTTTGATTTTTCAGCTTCAAGTTATGCATCACAAAAACTAAATCATTCATCTTACTTTGATGCAATCGATTTCTTTTTTTCGTATGAACCTATAAAATATAAAATTATACATTAGTTATGCATAAAAAAACCAATTAATATATTGCTAAATAGATAAATTTGAGTTACTAACCATTTCAAATACGCTCCAATTTCGCTCACATCCAGAAGAGCTGCATGTTAAACTTAAGATTCGAATTGCAAATCTTTGTAGCTCTATACAATCATCACCATAAGAATCCCACTATTTTGCAGGAAGTTTAGTCTCTCTGGCCAAGATTGCAGCTTCAATACCAAATAATCCTTTTGCTTCCTTAAAATCTTCAAGCTGCAAATCAATCTTCCTTCTTTCATCAAGAGAAGAGACCATTCTTGCTAAACAATTATACAGTCCTCTTTTCACTTCAGCATCTGGTTTGAAGTTTGAACTATAATGAAATTGAGGATTTAAATAGTATGCAGCTGCATGCAAGGGCCTATGCAATTGTACATCCCATCTATTATCAATAATTTTCCAAATAGGCTCATATCTGTTAAAAAGACAATTGAAAAAAGTTAAAGGCATAAATACTAAAACTTAGATAACTAGAATTTAAGGTTACCTCTTCTGTTAAAATTTGATTGAATTTTTTCTTTTGCTCGATCCATCTCCTCATAAATAAAGCCCATGGCTGGTTTTTCATATGAATCAACTAATCGAAGCACTTTAATAAGTGGAAATGCTGCTTTAAGGCATGTCAAAATGTCCCTCCAAAATTTACTATCCAAAACAACTTGCTGAATTTTTTTTCCTTCATCAAGTGTTGCAAACTTGCATGCCTTCCATTGAGTAGAAGTGAACATATTTATCAAAGAACCTTTCAAGTCACTAAGGCATCCCAAAGTTAAGTATGATGTGGCAAATCGAGTTCTTGCTAGCCTAATTAGATCTCTCCCTTTTGTAAAATGTCTTAACATTGAAATCAGCAAAGTTCTTGAATAAATAAATGAAGTAATCTTTCTTCCTTTACAAATGGTCAATCGGTGAGTGCTAATTTTCTTTTCCAAATCTTCAAGAATTAAATCTATACAATGTGCAGCACATGGTGTCCAAAATAATCTTTTTCTTTTTTGCATCAACATCTCTCCAGCAGCCTTATAATTTGCCGCATTATCAGTAATGATTTGCACAACATTATCTTCTCCAACCTTCTCAACAACCTCATCTAGCATTTCAAAAACTTTTTCAGCTGTTTTAGAAATGTCAGATGTATCAATTGAAGATAAAAAAATAGTTCCTTTAGGACTATTTACCAAAAAGTTACAAATTGATCTTCTTTTTTTAATCTGTCCATCTATCTGACATAATTGAACAACCATTTTTTTTCCATTCAAGTTTATACTCTTCAAGCATGTCTGTTGTCTTCTTCACCTCTTTTTTCAAAAGTGTCTCTCTAATCTCATGATAAGATGGTGGCTTAAAACCACAACCATATTTACCAACTAGTTCAAGCATCTTAACAAACTCTGGGTTTTTAACACAATTGAAAGGAATGACACTTGTGTAAAAAAATCTTGCAATTTGTTGACAGGCTTCATCTCTTAAATCTCTCTTGAACATGTTGTTTATTGTAGTCTGTTGAGCTACACTTGTTTTCACAAAAGATTCTAAGATATTTTTTCCTTTTTTGTTTACATTAGTTTCTTGGCTTTCTTCTCTAATATCTTCTCCAATGTCATGAATACTACTATGTTTATTAATTGCATCAAGTGCAAGTTTTCCAACCACATTCATCATTTGTTTTTTCACCTCATCTGGAACACTTCTACATGCCTCAACATCCTTTCTAGTACAAGCCAAATGATGTTTAAAACGATATATTCCTCCAGTAATAATTTTTTCACAAAATTTACACATAATTTTTCTTGAATTATTTTCAACTTCAATACCATGTTCCCAACCAATATCAGATCGATTCCCAGCAGCATTCTTTCTTTTCAATTTGTTGTTGCTAGACATATTTGATGTTTCTATTAATCTACCATGAAAAAAAAAGAATAATATAAATTAACAGACAAACAGTATGATGAATACTATGATGAATACACATATAATAACACGCCGATTGGTAAGAAAAAATTAGCACAGGAAAAAAGAAAGGTAACTATGGGGAAGGCTTACGGGTTACAGTACATGCATTGGCAGACAGAAAAAACACACTATAAAAAGCAAGTCTTACGGTACATGCATTGGCAGACAGAAAAAACACACTACAAAAAGCAAGTCTCGGGCTACTGTTGGGCAGATCGGGAGGCGAAGCGGGGGGTTGGGGGGGGGGGGTGTAAATCACGCACCTGAAGCAGCTTCTGGTGGGCTGCTCCGTGCGCGCGGGGGGGGGGGGGGGGTTAAATCACATACCTGAGGTGCAGCTTCTTCCTGGCGGCGATGGAGCAGGGAAGCAGGTTGCCGCGACTAAGCAACGGGCGAGGCGGCGACAGAGCAGATCGCAAACGCTACCAAAAACGAAAATAGAAGATTGCAGATGAACGAGATAAGGAATGAAATCTTACCTTACTATCTCCTTCTCTTTCCTTTTGGTTTTCGGAAGACGAAGCGACTGTATAGAGTTAACTCGGCTGACTCGGCTTAACTCGTCCGATTCAATCGATTTCACCGAGTTGACTCGCGATTTTGACCGAGTTAGCTATAAAAAACGTTTTTAACACCGAGTTGACTCGCTACTATGCTGTCAACACGTAAACTCGTTGACTCGGACGAGTCAACTCGCGATTTTGATAAGCCTGGTTGTCATTACCAAAATGAGACATTGAATTCATTGAGCCATGTCCTTCCTACTAAAATATGGGCCACATCTATGGTTATGACTTCACAAAAAATATAAAATGATATGTAGTCAAGTGTAAAGGAACTTAACACCTATGGAAATAAGACTGAGTTTGGTCAATTGACTTAATGGAGTTCTGGTGTTGGTGAGACCTGGGATAAGGTTGAACTTGGTGATGTTTGGTCAAGAGATAGTGTTTATAATTTAAAGTTTAAACTACTATCCTATTAATGTTCACTTTAGAAGCATGCCAATTGCCTTGCATATATATATCATAGTGGTTATTTTCCAATCCACTATGGGTTTGAGTTGAACCACTATACTTGATGATTGCCATGGTACAGTGTGGATCTTCTTAATTTGGTTAATATTTCTTGTTGGTTAATTTTTTTGATGCATATTTAATGTACCAATCTTTATCCTCTTCTATAATTGTCAAGGAACTTGCTTGACTAACATATAGAGCTTGCATAGAACACTCTATATTGAAGTATCTTTTTCTTCATGACATTATAAACAGGCCACTATGCAAAATCATCGGCGGCTTTCCCTTGTCCATCATATGATGAACACTTGGTAGAGTTGGGCTAGGGTTTGAGTAATAGGGCTTGGTGGCACAATCTGTTGAGATTAGAGATGATAATAAAACCCAAATCAGTTAGGTAACTAACTCAACTTGATCCATCTTTAGCTGGTTTAGATATTTGATTACTTATTGGGATGAGTTTAGGTATCGTAAATGTAACCTAAATCAAGCTCAGGCTAGGTTTGGGTTAATATGATTATAAAATAAGAAAAAACGTAGAATATTATTTTATTTTGTTATTACCCTAACTCCCTAACTCTATTTAAACAAATAAGCTCACTTACCACATTTGTTTATCAACTAAATCCTTTTCGTAAATCCTCCTTGTTGACGGCCCAATGCCACTTCCGAATGCTATTGCTTGTCCACCGACACTAACCTCATAGCTACTTCCAAGCTCCCAACATCCCCTAACGTCGATAGTATTCTTTCCATTGATACAAATTATAGGTTTGCAGCTTTGATTGTACATTGGTTTTACTTGTAGCCTCCTAGACTCTTCCCCCAGGCCATGACTACCTCCCCTAATTAAGTTGCATAGCTATAGCCTATAGCTATATGTACCTTATTTAGATGCTCGGGGTCAGGGTTTGAGTGACAATGATATCCAACTTGATTAGTTGGGTCCAGTACTATTTCATCCCAACTTTCAATACAGGCTTCGGAGTATATTCTAGGGTGGTGGTGCTCAATGTTAATCTTGTGGAGTTTGTACGAGTTAGTGAACACCTTGTGTGCCTATATAACCATTTAGTTTTGATGCCTTATAATATTGTTCAATGACAACAATCAAATCAAAGAAGTGAGGGCCTAGATTAACATCAAAGGGAGTTAACTTGTACATAATATCGTATTCTCTTGTTCTCAATTTGGATGTGTATATGTCATATGTTCCTAGTGCCTCTAGTTTATAATTAGAATATTTTGATAATAATTTTTGTCTCACAAGTAGTCTTTCAAAGTCGGATAGAGTTTGTATCTTAGTGGCTCTACTCAAGTATGCAACATCAACTATTCCTATCCTGCTTACTTGTACTTGAGAGTAAGTAAGAGTAAGTAGCTAGGAACGATAAAGGCTTTGTAGGATAGGAACGCAGGATCGGATAGTAAGATAGTAAGATCCTACCAAATTACTTAAGATATATAATTTTTTAAAATATATTCATCTAATTAGACTTAAGAGTATGATGAATATTCTTATAAGTAATAAATAATAAAAAATTAATACATATCTATCTAGTATCATATATATATATATATATATATATATATATACATACATCCAATATTTTATACAAATGTATTAATTGTATAGTGTAAAACTATGAAATTGAATATTTGTGAGGTGACAATAATAGAGACATATTAATAGAAGATGAATACAACAAAAGTGCACAATGGAACTAGAAACAATAAAGACCAAGGATACAAATACCGGTCCAGTGAGCTGCCGGACCGATACCATACCATTCGTACCAAATTGTAGCAGCGACAGTGGGCTGGAAGTGGCGAGCAGCGGGCGACCTGGAAGCTTCAATCTGGCAATGGAAGCTTCAATCGAAGCTTCCAGCGGCGCCAAAAGCCTCCCTCTCTGCCGCTACCACTGCCGCCCGCCGCCGTTCCGCCCGGAGCCGTGCTCTGAGGCTTGCGCCGAAGCCGCTTGCCTGCTGGACCGATTCGTATTGGACATACCGTTCGGTATGGAACGGTTTTTATATCATTGACATACAGTAAAATGAAGATAATAAGCTAAAAGCATGAAAAATAATGAAGATAAAGATATACATGACAATAAAAATGACAATGACAAATATTACAAAGTTGATTCTAATAAATAGTTGAATTAGACAAATATAGTTGTAGTCTTGTAGATGATAACGAGCTTAAGTTGATCAATGCTGGCAAAAAAAAAGCAAATGATGACAATTAAAGATTAGAAATTACATCACACATCAATTGAGGCTTTTAGCATCGTAGATTATTGATTTTTAGTATAATGTGAACTTATTTCACTTATTAACTTAGAATTAAGTATGAATGTAAGATCCTACATGATCCTAAGACTTGGATCGTGGGGTCGTAAGATCCTATCATATTTCAGATCCTACATTCATTCCGGAACAATTTGCCTAATTTGGATAGTAGGATCGGAAGATCCTAAGACCCGGAATGCATTTTTGACAACACTGGTGTCACCTCTCTTGTTTTTTTTTTATATAGCTTATTTTTATTTGAATATAGCTTAAATTTTCATGTATATAATAAATGTTTCAATCACTACGTGATTTTCGCTATTTACTCGTGACAGTAATTGCTATATCATATTACAGATTTTTGGCTTTTCGCTATTTTTTTTGTTCTGCTATTGACAATACTAGTTCTAACCAAGGATCAAAAAATTATTTTAATATCTTGTATTGGTCTAGACTCGGACTGGTATGGTACCGATCTGTATTAGATAGAATCGGATGGAATCGATGTAGCGTATGGTGGAAGAAGCTGAAGAAGAGGAGAGGAGAGAGAAAGAGGTAGGAAGAGGAAGAAGAGGAGAAAGAGGAAGAACTGACTTGCATGTGGTAGAGCACAGAGCAATGGAAAGCAATGGAGGTTTTGCCATGATGTAGTCGAACCTTCCACTCCTCTTCTCCTCGCCTCCTCTTCTTTGCTCACTACATCATGATGGATGTTGTGGAGCAAGTTGAAGCTCCTTCCGCTCTTCTCTTCTCCACTTGCTCCGCTCTTCTCTTCTCCACTTGCTCCACTCTACTCCTCTCCAAAGCTCGCTCGTTTTGCTCAATATTCGCATGGTCCGAAATTGAACCATGCTTGGACCGGTATGAACTGTTTCACCTGATTCAGACTGGTTTCTTAATACATGGTTCTCACTTAGTACTAGTTTTTGGTTCCATGTATACATATACATATATATATATATATATATATATATATGTATGTATGTATGTGTGTGTGTGTGCACGCACACGCGCGCGTGCGTGCGTGCGTGCGCGCGCGCGCGTGCGTGTGTTGCGTGCGTGTCTTCTATTCAACACAATTTATGCCGGTATTAATTGGGTATGACTGTTTAGGTTTAGTTAGCTAAGCACACAAGTATCTCAGTTAAAACAAAAAGGAGGTAAATATACTATTCGATGAGTACAATAGAGAATAGAGAAACTAAGAATGGTAAGTACAATATGTATGTATGTATGTATGTCTTCTATTCAACACAATTTATGCCGGTATTAATTGGGTATGAATGTCTAGGTTTAGTTAGCTAAGCACACAAGTATCTCAGTTAAAACAAAAAGGAGGTAAATATACTATTCGATGAGTACAATAGAGAATAGAGAAACTAAGAATGGTAAGCACATGAATGAAATGGATTCTATATTAATTCAGCAAATAGTAATAGATCTCACAAACAAATATATAAATTTGTGCATGGAATACGCCACTACATCACTACAAATGGTACCTCTTGCAGTGATTAGGATCCATCCAGATGCATATGGAGCATGATTTTTATACATTACTTGAGGACGTTACCCATTCAAGACTTAGGTTGGAAAAGCACCAAAAGGTCTTATTCTTGTTGAAGTCTCAGAACCCAAATGGAAATAGGATTAGTGACAATGATTTTTTTTATTTTTTTTTAAAAAGAAGCAAAACCATCTGATATGTGAATAAATCTTTGAATCTGAGAAAATCAACGTAGAGTTTCGAAAGTGGTTGTGGAAGAAGCTTTAGAAGATGAATTGGGTGTCAACTAGGTTGATATGGGGAGGAAGAATTATGGTGATGTGTTGCTACTAGAGTTCTTGAACCTCATAGCAAGTTTATTATGAATGTGGAGAATGATAGTGACAAATGGGATTGTGTACAATGTAGTAATAAAGAGTTTGTATATATCGCCATAAGTGTGTACACCAATGTTTATTACAATCATCAAGGCCTATGATGATCTGACTTAGAAACTATCGGTTAAATTTTAACAAAACTAACAAAACAAATAATTATGGAAGTTATTTATGTAAAAGTTCCAGTTAATTGCCGCCTGTTGCTGCTTTTACTTCCTGCAGTGGTTCAATTTTTGCTGAGCTCGCTTCAAGGACCTCACCTAGTCCGTTCATTTTTCTTCATTAATATAGTAACATTAACATTCTTTCATAAACTCAGTGGCTAAGTTGATTCAATCTTAATTTTGACACGTTACAAGTGAAATTACATGTTTGTTTCAACTTAAAAAAACTTATCATCTCTCTCTGAATTTGAGAAAACTGTGTTGTATGTCTTGCACATGTCGTCTCCACTAGTTTGCCAGAACTATAAGAGCATTGTTTGTATGTAAGAGAGACTCACATGTAGCAAAGTGCCATCTGACTATATAGGTCCAACTGAGATAGTTGGCATCAGTTTGCATGTAGGAGTAAGTGTAATACTTGTTTCTGAGAGAATTACCCAAGTAGCGAAATGTCATCTATGCATAATAAAATTTGTCTTCATCAATTTGCATGTGGTAGTACTGTTTGTTCATGAGAGGGGCATGCAAATGTTTAAGTACTATCTATTCATGCACACCGTCTTTGCCAGTTTTACTTGTTTGTGTATAGAGGCATACAAATGACAATTGTTGCTTGACACACAAAAGTATTTGCAAAAGAAAACAACATAAATTGCTTCATGAAGAGACATGTAAGTAGCTGAGTGCCACATTTCTATGCTTGCATTATAGAGACTTTGTGCTAGTCTATATTCTATGGCAAGAGCACTACTTATTTGGGCATAGGGGCATGCAAATAGTCTGCATGTTTTGTACATTGAAATATCTTTAAGGGAAAGTCTGAGAAATTAATACAAAAGGAGATGAAGCACTTGAATTGGAAAGAAACCTTAAAGTGATAACCTTATCATACTCATGCTACATTGCCAGCATTTATTTATTTCATTAAATCATAGCGCTGTAACAGTTAGCTCACCTTCACTTCATGCAAGAGTTTTTAGGGCTAATGATGTGACATTGGACAGATCAAATGTGAGGAAGATACCACTTAGCAGAGCACAAAGTAGCAGCCTGTTCACGTGAATGTTAAACAAAGTACAGCCAATGTGACCTAACACCCATATAACCATTTCCATGTACAAGTAGTGTGTAATGCATGCCACTCACTAGGCTAGCATCTTCAGGGCTATCTATTCTATTTGCTAGATTGTGACACTTCAAATATGTAGTTCAAATTCTTTGTTTGCAGGTCATGTAGTAAATGATGGAATATCTCATTCGCAATGGAAGTGGTAGGGGGTTGGGCCAGAAAGCAAGTAGAGAAATTGAACCCAAAGAGAAGTCACTAAAGGTGGGATTAATATGTTAACTAGGGTAGACAGACTATATAATAGGGAAATGGGGAAACCCTTCAATAAGGAAAAATGTGTGTTATCTAATCTTGACATAAGCCCAATTTATTGTGTAGAGTGCTGTTCGTTTCAATGTGGTCTGCTTAGGGGTGGCTAGAAAGGCTTATGAAATTTGTTGGAAGTGGCATCTTATCACATACTCTTTTCCTCTTAGCAAGTTTCCCTAGGTTTGTAAGGACACAAGGAGTAACCATTAGTACCAAAGAAAGGTGTGAGGATGTTGTGGGGATTGTGACCATATGCTATGTGGTGAGCACTGAGCAGCACAAGACAAGCAAAGGAGTGTCATCAAACTCTTAGACTATAGTCTTGCTCAAGATGCAGTGAAGTTCTACAAGGTGGGAGATCTGCTATCTAGCATTAAGAAGGCTACTACCATCAGTATTGATTCTAATAAGCAAGATTATAGAGGACGAGGATGGAGTTGTTTTAGAAGGTGAAGGACTCGTACATGGTTGTATGGATTATTGCTCCCCTTCTAAAGCAGAGCTTCAAACTCAATTGTTGATTCCTTTTTCTTTTTTTTTTTTTTTTTTTTTTTGAGAAAGAGAGAAAGATAGAAGATAGTGAGCTAGGAGATATGTGGCTAAGATTTGGGGAGAGTGGTCGCCTGCTTCCACCAACGAAGTTACCAACGATAGTGATTACGTTGCGACTTAGGGTGTATTGCTGAAAAGAGAATTGGGGATAAGTTTTAGGGAGGAGAGTAGGGACCCCTAGCGTTTGGAGGAATCCTATCTAATACCAAATTCGACAGATTGAAGTGGTTCTTGTGGTCCACTTCATTCCAAGTGGTAAAATACAAATATTTGCTCTCTCATGAACGTAGAGAAATAAAAAAATTGTAAAATTACATATGTTGTAATAGTACACTCTAACATATAATAACTCCAATAATTAATAAATGAACATCCTGGATAATTTGACAAGTTTCACTTGATAATTTTGTAGGACTGCCTATCATCAAAGGGTTCATATTTACATAGACATCACAAGGCTTGCTTCTTGTTTAATAAACATTTGCCGCATTAGTTTCTTATGTCATTGACATGTTGAAACTATCAATTTGCCCACTTGAAGCCTCCTCCCTAATTCACTCAGCTTTCAGCAGCAGGCAGTCAATATTTGGTTATTTTTGGACTTAGTACCTCTTAGATGAAATTACTGATATTTGATGAAGTGCTTAACTATTTATTCCATCTGCTCATCTGCAGAGCTGCTTTTTTGTTTAAGGAAGGAGGTTGAAACTGGTCAGCTTTCATCAGATATAGCTAGAAGACTGGAAGAATTCTATTATAACTACCGCAATGCTGTAAGTTGACCTCTGAAGTACAGACACTCCTTTAGCGTGCCTTGTATTCAATTTATTGCCTTTTCTTCAGTTAGAATGGAAGAACTCTGCTCAGCCAGTTCATGTCTCCTTTGCACGTGTAGATTTCACAATCTGTGTTGCACACTGCAAACACGATGCTTTTTTATTTTATAAATTTTTTTTATATGAGCACAAGAACCAACCATTTTTTTATCCTGGTTTGGTCATAGCTCACCTCTCATAATTCTAAAAATTGAAAAATCAAGTAATTACTGAGATTGAAATAAATTTGTTGCAGGCATAAGTTCTATTGGATTATGAAAACAAAATGCAATGCTCAGGCATGAAAGAAAAGCCATTGTCTAATTACGATTTTGTTGTTCATCATGCTTGTCTAATGAGAAAATAAAGTAGATTTGTGTTCAATTCAATCTAAACTCAACTAGTTGCACAGACCAACTGCATCACCTGGGTATTAATTGAGAATTGGCATATTATTAGGGTTCACATTTATATCAAATGTCAGATTTGCATAGGGGAATTTCTTTGTAATAGATATTATTGAAGTACTTGAGTGAAAAGATGGATATATAAACTGAGTTAGAGGCTTAATATTTTTCCTTTTATCGGTCAATTCTAGCTTTTGTCTTTTTCTTTTCTATCTTTGTGGTTTGCATACTGTTGGCCTCAAAAAGGAAATAAATTGGACATCTTTAGCATTGCAAATTGTCAGGTTATGCAAAGTGGAAATCCTAATGCAAGAGAGATTATTTTGTCCAATATGGCCGTTGCATTTGATCGAATTCTCTTGGATATTGAGGTATTGGTATTAACCTTTATCTGTTCTGGATAAATGGATCATTATTTTGGCAATTTTGACGCTCCATATCTCTTGCAGGACCCCTTTATCTTTTCACCTTATCACAAGGCAATACGAGAGCCTTTTGACTACTATATGTTTGGTCAAAATTACGTACGCGCGATGATAGATTTCAGGTGGCTTAAGATCCATGTTGCTTTTGGTTTTTACAATGCTTTATGCTGATATTTGTTGAGTTTAAGCTTATGAAATTTCAAAGATGTAATCATTGATTAATCCTGGAGTGTAGGTATGGGCATTGAATGTAAGAAAAACATATTATTTCGAGGAAAATATCAATAGATTTTTTTTTAGAGAAACCTGATATAGGAAATAAATTGCCTATCTGCTTGTTTATGTTTTATCATCCACTTTGTCTGGTAGCCTTTATTCAGATAGTGCGCTACACAAACACTGATACACTTGTTAGTCTGTTTTATCTTTTTTTCCCCTGGTACTCTGCCTTGTTTGCTTTAATAAATTTTGAAAATTTTTGGGATATATAAATAGCAGAAAATTTTATTATCGTCTTGACCGTGAAATTCTAGTATTTACTGCACTTGGTTTAATATCAGTCAATATTTGCATTTTCTCCTCTGAGGATTTCTCATGTTTGTCTCATATTATCGTTTACATTTGCCTTTAATTTGATTAGGAGTAGTGAAATAGTTAGTTACAAAGTTTTAATAATCAATTATGCTTATTGACTTATTCTTGGCATGAAATGACATAAAATAGTGGAGACTTGGACAACTGCTTATTTTAGTTTTGGTCAACAAAATGTATTTTGTTCAGAAAAATGATTTTTTTTAAAAAAAATTTCAGAACATCATATGTTGGCAACCTCTCACTTTTCTTTGATATGGAAGAGAAGCTTAAACAGGTGCGCAATCTATCATTTGTACTTTATCATAGCGAATGTTTCACTATTCTTGTTTGGAAGATACAGTTTATGTTGTATCCACTAAATACTGATTTCATCTTTTGTGCTATTATATGCATTGACTAATCATATGGAGTTATAAAATTTGGGTATTAAATTTCTTGGAAAAAGAATCAGTTAGCGCGTCTTCTATTATCTTTTATTTAGTATAGTGGTATTTGGTCAATAAAATGTCTTTTATATAATGTAGGGCCATAATATTGTTTTATTCTCCAACCATCAGACAGAAGCAGATCCAGCAATCATTGCATTGCTGCTAGAAAGAACAAATTCATATTTTGCTGAGAAAATGGTAAGGCTCATAATGTTCTTGTTTCTTTGTGCAAAATTGCTATTAAACAGTTGCGTTTCATACCTCAGGTTTTTGTGGCAGGAGATAGGGTTGTCACAGATCCACTTTGCAAGCCCTTTAGTATGGGAAGGTTCTTATGTTCTTTTTAGAATCCAACAAATGCGAGTATTTGAAATACAGTTCTAGAATTATTTTGAGATTCTTATTGAATTGTACATGGTCTTCCAGAAATCTTATTTGTGTATACTCCAAGAAGCATGTGTTTGATGATCCTGAGCTTGTTGAAATGAAAAGGATTTCAAATACCCGAAGCCTCAAGGAAATGGCTTTGCTTCTGAGGTATACTGCACTTTTTTGCTTTGGATTTCTATTAATCATTTGAATGTTTAAAGATGGGGCTCCTTTCTCCTGCAATACCTCTTCTTGTTTACTCGTTACAATACAACACTTATAAGACAACAACTCAATCAAGAGGTCTTGTAGTTGATACAAGATGCAACCTAAAATTTTAAGTTTGTAATATCTAGAGATCGAAAATGATCTTTGCATTTTTTCAATATTTAATCAAGGTTTAACAATCCAGTCTAACCGTGGGAGCTGCAGAGGAAGGAGGCAGTGGCAGTGGCTCATAGTGAGTGTGGGTCACTCACATTGAGCGGAAGTGGCCCAGGGCTTGCGTACCATTTGGCATGGCGAGCAGATTTGATAGCCTTGAGCTAAGGCACGACTTGGACACTTGGCTTAATGAGCTAGAGTAGCTTGGTGGTCCATAGCCACTTGGCATAGTGCCTAGGCATGGCCCGATGGCCTGGTGGTCAAGGTGGGGCGGTTAGCAGTCCAATGGAGTGTGCCAGCTGGCACGATGCTAGAGGGCAAAAGCAACGTGCTGGTGAGGGGCACATATAGCAAACATCGGTCCACACGCAGGCGGCTCTACCATTAAGCCTCATCCGCCTTTGGTAATTCTCCTTCACTTTGTTTATGAGTGCAACGATGATGCTGCAGGTCATGTGTGAGCTTATGCTAGCAGCTTTGCCTGTCGCTTCAACCTTTGGTATCTTCTCCTCTCCTCTTTGCCCATGGGCATTGTGCATGAGCTTCCACCCTCATTCTTCCTCTCCTCCTTTCTTCATCTATTCTTCTGCTTCTATCAGATGCACTTTAGTTTGGTACCAGTCCCTTCGCGGACCTAGTACAAATCGGCTGAATCCCCAGTACGAATTGATTTTTTAAACTTTACCAATCACATTGGTGATAATTGATAATAGCAAAAGTGAAATGATTATACTTTGAAATTTATCATCAAGAGTATTATATGATATACGAGGTTTTGGCTAACACCTAAAATTATTTTCTTTATTTGTTAAGGTTAATGATGGATTATCTATTAGCACAACTATATACATATTTTGGCTTGTTTTATAGTTTATCTAGTTAATTATAGCCAAGGAAATAGTTTGGGTTATTAGCATATGGTGAAACAATTTTAGTTTTCTACATTATTTATATTACTCTTGAACATGTCTATGAACCCTCTAGTATGACCCAGTAGATAGGGTATTGGATATACTCATCCAAACTGACCTACTTTGTACATATCTTGGATTGACATAGTATACATACTGGTGGTTTAGACTGATATTTCATTCTTTGTTTGAGACGAATATGGTTGACACACTAATATCAACTTAGATTGAAACAATTTTAGCATATGGTGAAACAATTTTAGTTTTCTACATTATTTATATTACTCTTGAACATGTCTATGAACCCTCTAGTATGACCCAGTAGATAGGGTATTGGATATACTCATCCAAACTGACCTACTTTGTACATATCTTGGATTGACATAGTATACATACTGGTGGGGTTTAGACTGATATTTCATTCTTTGTTTGAGACCAATATGGTTGACACACTAATATCAACTTAGATTGAAAACCTTGGTTAAAACATTGAGACATCATATCTTTTGGATGAAGCACGGACTCCAGGTAATCTCTAAAATTTTTCATTTATACAATGATTAAATGTGTTGAGGACTTGTTGTGCTAATGAAACTTCATTTTCTTTATTTAACATCTTATACATCTCATGTGCCCTTCCTATTCATTAACTAAACGGGTAAATTGCAAGTCTAGCTCTCCACTTTCAATAATTCATCCCAATGATAAATTTGTTAGAGCTTTCCCTCGGTCGGACGATCTACAAGAAGCCCCCATAACCTAAGAACAAAATACACAAATGATAAAAACTCCTACTATAACCTTAACCCTAATATATACTACTTTCTTACCATGCGCTGGGTTTAACCCATTAACCTGAATCCAATTTATTATAAATAGAGTTGCACATATAATATTGCCCCCGGAGAACTATAACCTTGTCCCTAAGGCTGTTTGGCAACTCAGGAAATTATTTTCATATCTTAGAAGTCAAGGCATATCGCTCCTTCAATCTTTTTTGCATCTCTATCCTTTGTTAGTAAAATCAAATAGAGGCTCTTGTTCTCACATTGATAAAGGTTGTTCACAGTGAAAATATAATCCTTTTTTTCTTTTATTTATAGTCTTGGTAGAATAGTGTTCAACCCTGCTCATGCAGCCGACACTTTGTGGCCCACATTGATTTCCTACTTCTCTAAAGCTGGTACAAGATGGGCCATCTCCTTTTCCTTTGCTTTTGTTAGGATATTGGAGTGGATACTAGTACTTCCCTTCAGTTAAGGAACACTATGAGTTGAATCAGCCCTCGAAGATGAACCTGACAAAGCTTGGTTGGAGGGTCCCAGAGTAGTTTCTAGATCCCAAGTGGCTCTTGCTCGGTACTCCTACCCTTGATTGCCCTTTAGCTCATCTCCCCCTATCATCTCCCTCTCAATGCCGCTAGCAAGTGTCATGGTTCACATGACATTGGGAGGAAAAAAAGCTCATATCCTCTCTTTGATGGCAGTATTTATTCCTTTTAAAAAGAATCACTTTCGGAAGATTAGATATTTGCAAGACTATCTTCTCCCTACTAATGGGCTGCCAAATGCTCAAACATAGTGGTGGTTAGAAATTCAGTATATCACTTCAACATTTCTTCTTTCAACATTTCCAAGTAAGGTTTGGAATTCTCTACCTGTGCTCTCCATCCTATTGTGTCTTCTCCACCAAAGCCTAGTAGTTGTGCATGCCTATGGATCCATTGTCTATCTTCTCCTACTATCATCTCGTTGTCTAGGTCTCCCTCTGTGTGAACACTCCCTCATTGCCTTGCTTTAGCATAGTGGAGACTAGTGTTCCTCACGAGGTGGTGGTGGTGGTGAGTGTGGTTTATTGTGTTGGTGGTGGTTGGTGGCCATAGGAAGGTCTCTTCGGTTTGCCCTCCTCTCCTTTACTAGCTCCAACAGGAAGCCTTTCATCTCATTCAAAACTCTGAGAAAATAATCCATCTCGGCTTGGTGCTGAGTAATCTCCGCCAGCTCCTCTTGATTCTGATGATGTTCCTTTGATGCTGCCTCAATGTCCATCCTCCTTTTCTCTCTTATCGAGTTTCAATTGCACTACTGCAATGGAATACTACACTTATAGTATTGTCTTCTCAAGAGTTTTTAGTTACACATTTGCCCTCTTTCTATAAATTATTTTTTTACCAAACCCTAATCATGATTTTATTTTTCTCTCAGTCTAACTGTCCCCTTAAGCAGCTCTTGGTTCTCTCTCTCTCTCTCTCTCTCGAATCTCTATTTTCTTTTAGTCTTTCTCTCTTTCTCTCTCCCCTAGCAACTGCTAGGGTTTAGATCCTCTTTGATTGCCTTGCACTGTCGACACTGCGAGCTTCGCGCCACCGCTGCCACCTTCATGTCACTTATTGGTTTGTCTTGATGAGGAAGGTTTGCCACTGCTCAAAGGATGCTAGCATCGATCGAACAAGCTCTTGCCTTCGCCTAGATCTAGCCCTCCTAGCTTCAACCCTCTCTTTCCCACCACACTTCCTTGCCTCATTAGTCCACAAAATTCTATTGAGACAAGTCAGCTAAAACAAATCCTCCTTTTTGTATCTCCATGCACGCACCACACTGGCTTCTGCTTCTTGAACACTATTTTAACATATTGGTATCATGCCATGCCGGCTGCCAGGGTTTCCATCGAAGATGACAATGGCTATGACCCATGCATTTTGCCTTATTCGTCTGTGGACCCTTGGTGCCCCTAGCGATCGATCTGGTAGGTCATACAAATTGATAGATTTACTATAGGTTTCTCCTAGCCGGACAATCAACCAGAAACCCCTATGACCCAAGAACAAAATACACGAACAATAAAAACTCCTACAACTCTAACTCTAATATATACTACATTCCTACCATAGCAAGCGGGTCTAACCTATTAACCTGAACCCACTTTATTACAAATAGAGTTGGGGCCAGTGTTATCAATGGCGGATCGCAAAAAATAGTAGAAAGCTAAAAATCCGCAATATGATATAGCGGATTGCGTTGCGGACAAATAGCGGAAGTCACATAGCATTTGAAATATATATTATATACATAAAAATTTAAGTATAACGTTTAAAATATATGTTATACATCTAATAAATTAAAATGTATAAAAATAAAATAAATTATATAAAGAAAGATAACATAATACTAACTCAATTCAACTCATAATTTTAATTTCTCAAACTTAAAAACATAATAATATGATCCTATCTGCTATAGCGGTACTATAGCATTTCATAGCGGATTGCTCAAAAACCTCTATGGAAAAACGCTATAGCTCCGCTAGCTATTTAACAACACTGGTTGGGGCTATAACACCCAACCTGCTATGTATGATCTGTTATAAAAGATTGATGCTCTAAGTGTCTTCTTATTAGATAAATGGTTTCTCACTTCTATAAACTATTTCATATATATATATATATTTGCACTTCTATGAATGCATAAAAAAAGTTTTTTGATCTATCTTTTCTTATTGTTGATCGCTTGATGTCTGAGTGTGACGTTTCTCGACAGATTTTAGCATTCATTTATTATGCTATTGCCTTTTTTGCTCTAAAGTCGTCATATTTCAAGCATTCATATTCTAGTATGTTTAAAAATGCTTATTAATTTTATATTATCTCTATATGTTACATTATAAAATTCAACTGACTTGAAGTATTGCTTCTTCTATTGTATTATATTGACTCAGAATTATCAAATGTAGGGAGGGATCACAGATAATTTGGATTGCGCCTAGTGGTGGTAGGGACCGACCAAATACACTCACAGGAGAATGGCATCCAGTATATTTTCTTGAATGCATTTTGACTTCCCATTTTACTCAGTTTTCTCCTGGATTAATTTTGGTTTCAAACGAATTGCATGACATAAATGGATTGCATGATGTTTATTTTTTCCTTAATAAACATGTTATGTCTTTCTGGACAGTGTTCTTGAACAAAATAAATTAATTATCATTCACAAAAATCAGAATTTAGTAGTTAATCACCAAAAGGCCAATAAGAAAAGTTCTGTTCATTATGTTCACTTATCTCTCGTAATTCGCAACACTTTGTTGAGGCACACTGCTTTATTTCATCCATGTGCTTTTCTGTGATATCCTTGCATCAACTTTTCCTGGGAGATATAACTTTTCTTCTTTGAGTAGTTTATCCATTGGTTCAATTTGTATTTGATCTGTTTCCATACTATACTCTCAATTGTTAGTTCGCGGCTTCATTTGCTAATTTGACTGTTAAACGATGTGAAATTCAGGGAAATTGGGAATGAAATTCAGGGTTATTGTGGACCCATTTCAATGGATATTTAAGAAGGATATAATATTCAATTATTAAATAATTCATTCTAGACTTTAAAAAGAGCTTCTGGAATACTGATTAACTGGACGCGAGTATAGTTCTATCCTACATATTAATACTGACGATGTAATTTATAGTGAGAGGAAAATCTGTTGATTTTAGAATTGTAAAGGTTTAAGTCTATCTATATCCTGTAAAAAGCCAAGAAGAGTGGCCTTTCAAACTTTAGATTTCTCCAATGCCTTTGGACATGAAAGTACGTAAATATAAACATAAAAAAAAATCAGCACAGAAGTTGCTAGAGACAGACAGGATACGATCATTAGCGTTCTTATGTACGTTTCTATCTTAAAGCAGTTCAAATCAGATCCTATTCAATTATCTTGTACCTGCTTTTTTACATCTGGATTCTAGCCTATGTGACTGAGAAGTTAGAAACTTAATATTGGGACAGTTTCTTATAAGAAAGAATAAATACTTCAAAAAACCATCAGTTGGGTCATTTTAGTTTAATCTTTTATTTTGTGCTTCTAGTTTATATTGATTCTCAAATCTGAACTAGTCTTATGATTTACAAACTATCAATTCATTCCTCTGTGCATTGTATTTTGGAATTTCCAATGCTCGCTTTTTTTGTTTCAGTCATTTTAATCACACTAGTTATGCTGATAATGAGTGCAGGCACCTTTTGATGTATCTTCGGTGGACAATATGCGGAGGCTGATAGAACATTCTGGCGTAGTAGGGCACATGCATCCACTAGCATTGCTATGTTATGAGGTCATGCCTCCACCACCAGAGGTATACGCTTGTGATTTAGACTTATCAATCACTATATTTTCTTTACCCGCATATTTTCTGTAGGTAGAGAAACAAATTGGTGAGAGAAGAAAAATTTCATTTCATGGAGTTGGGTTATCTGTGGCTCCAAAAATGAGCTTTGATGAGATCACAATGGGTTGTGAAAACCCTGAACAGGTCAGTTGTTCTTTTTAAAACTTAAACATCTAAAACCCAGTATGCTATTTAGTGAGCTTGTTTTATGTATTGTTCTTACGGTAATGTCAATAATCAATGTCCTCAATTGGGGTCTTTTGGGTATCATAGCTTGAGTCCATTCGAAGTTTGAAAAAAAAAAAAAATCAAACTTTTGAAGTAATATTGTGAAACCTCCACATATTCTTAAAGCTAACCTCCCAAGAGCTTACTTAAAAGACCAGCTCCTCAATTTTACTTGGACCGGCTGTACTACACAAGCTACCGACAGTACTAGATAGTGTATATATATATATTAAAGCTAACCTCCAAAGAGCTTACTTAAAGGATCAGCTCCTCAATTTTACTTGGACCGGCTGTACTACACAAGCTACCGACAGTACTAGATAGTATATATATATATATATATATATATATATATAACTATAATCGACTATGTACTAGTACCGGCCTATGGTCAGACCGGTATGGATTCACCTGACATTTGCAAAACTAATAGAGCTAACCATATTATTTGCAACTAGAATCATTACTCCCATCTCACCTAAAAAGGGGCGGATCAGTGCATCAAGTAAATTTAGTAAAACTGTCCAAATCAGGCATGCTAGAGATTTTACGGATTTAATTAGTTGACTAAATACTATTTGTTCTAACATTTATGACACGGGCATTTGAGATTTTGTAACCTTTTCTTCCTTTTTTATCAACTTCTATTAGGGTTAGTCTTTAATATTTGGAGAAACATATATATATCCTAAGTAAATACTGTGATTTTGTTGTTTGAATTAACTTTTATCACCATGCTTGGGGTTTTAAAAACTGAACTGTACTATCTATGACCTTGTGCTAGGACTGGTACATGGTCAATACCAGTACATATCCTAGTAAATACTGTGATTTTGTTATTTGAATTAACTTTTATCACCATGAAAGTAGGGTTTTCAACCTTGTGCTAGGACTAGTACATGGTCAATACCACTACCAATTAGTATTGTTGGTACCTTGCATTGATATTGACCCATCTATGTGTTGGTCCAACTATGGATGGATTGGTACACTAGTGTATTTACTGGCAACTTTGCTTGAGAGAAGCTCGTGAAATATGTGTGCACTGTTGTCAATTGTTTTATGCCTTAGTTGATAATTTTCTATTGCAAGTGTTCCTTAATTCTAAACAATTTAAAGTTGCTTTTATATCCCTATCCGTAAGTGTGCATATCATCAATTGATTTCTGAAGTTTAGTCGGCCTTGCTACTAATTCATGATGGCTATTGCATCTTCTGCTTTCTCCCTATTCCCTTAGTTTAGTAGCTGTTTAATTTTCTTTTAGTTCTCCTACATGATTCCTAGGCGTGGCCAAAATGGGTTGGCTTAATAACCCGAACCAACCCAAACTGATTAAATTAGTTCATTTGGGTTAGGTTTGGCTAGGTTTAAAACATATAATATAGGTTCAGTTCGGTTCAGTTTTACTTTTTTATCTTTTTTTTTAAAAAATAAAACCAAACCGAACTGAAAAATTAGGAATGTGAGTATCAATTCAATTCAAATCTCATATTTTACTATGGACGCTTGCCTTGGGGTTTTGACTGGTGACACTATTCTAAGGATGATAATTCGATGAAGCAGGAGACGAGGTATGTTGAGTTGTCAACAACGAAGGCGAGGCAATGGGTAAACATGATTTGTTAAAGAAAACAAATATGAAAACCAATCTTTGTTACACGGTTCGAGTTTAAAACATAATTTCTCCTATTTCGTGTTGACAGAAAACCAATCTTTGGTACACAATTTGTAGTAATTGAAAATCTTGTATGTTCATTTCCTTATACATCACCAATTTGAGATAAAAAGAAAGGATCTCAGCATTTTTTAATCACAATATTGATTTCTGTGGGAAAGAGAAGCTATTGAATACTCCAAGCACACGATAAAGGACTTGATGTGGATATAACATGGAAAGAAATTTCTTCGATGCAAATTTCTTGATAGCGAATGGGAGATAACAAAATTATGCATGCAGTAAAATCATCTGGAACTTAGTTCTAAGAACTTTCATGCTCTAGAAAACTAGATCGAAGGAAAAATTCCATACAAGTCATTTGCTAAAACAATTTTTGCACCCTCCTATTACGTAAAACTACTCTTAGTAGTTGATTATGCATTTACTGCTAAATTTTCTTATCCTCTTTCAAGTTTCATTTATCAACGTCAGTCCATCAATTTCTTCTCAACTGTCTTCCTTTATAGGAAGGCCAAAAATATGTTACCATTAGGAAATATTTCACACATAAATGCATAACAGCTGTCATTGATCCCTCCGTTGGTGAAATTTTACTTATCCTTTCTATTCAAGGTCTTTCTATTATCAATTGTGTAGCTGATTAATTAGTTTTTTTCTGGAATACAATAATAACTATTTGGTTTGAATGCATTATCTCGGCTGACACCAATATGATCATCATTCACCATTATCAGTTCTGATTAAATATTGATTTCGCAGGCTAAAAATGTTTTTTGTCAAACTGTGTATGACTCTGTTACTGATCAATACAATGTGCTTGAGTCTGCTATATATGGCCGTAAAGGATTAAGTGCTTCAAAATCTACCGTCTCACTTTCACAGCCATGGTTGTAAATCTGTCTTGCAGAGGTTGTCATTCTACTTAATTATTTTGTTCCGTATTCCAGTGCTTAACTTTTTTCTAACAGTAGCATATACTTTGGACAAATTACTACAGTTAACTTAGCTTTATTATGTTTGATTTATTTGTTTAGTTAGTTATTTATGTTTTTCTTTGTTTTCAACCGTCAGACCGTTGTTAATCAATTTATCGAGTTTGCTCATGAGTCACATGGGCTTTTCTGGGTTCCTGTGAGGACTTGCTTGTTCACTGTACCAAAGATACCACCACACAAGCATGTTCGAAAACTTATTTGATCCTACAATTTGACAAAGTTCAGTTTTGCTCTGTGTGGCTTGTAATCAATAGGAGACCTTGTTCCTTCCTAGGATCAACTTTTGTATTTGGTAGCTTATTTTATGTTCTCTATACGTTTAATGAAAGTATGTTTGTTTATGGCTAAGACAACTCGAAATAGTACTTAGTGAACAGTAGCTTCCAAGGAATCAATTCTATTAAAACTGAGAGTTGGATACTTCGATTGTTATATTTGTTGCTCTCCCTTCTCTACAAATCTTTTAAGAATATTTTGATTATTACTACATAGTTTTTGGTAATTAGTGAAGGCATGCGTAATTCACTGTATGGTTAGCAATGAATTGCAACTTTTATAGAACTGGCGTATATGTTTACCTTTTTTTTCGTATCTGGAGTTGGGGGAGGTACATGGATTTTTAAAGCACTTGTTTGTGTTTTTGTGTACTCTTTAAGCACTTCAAGTTGGCTACTGGAAAATTTTATCAATTTAACTTGAGTTGTTTTACTTGTGTGATTGGAACAAATGAACTTTTAAGTATTTGGAATGGCTGCATCCACCCGTGCCTTCTTTGGCTATTCATGCCTGTTTACAATTAACTATCACTCTTCCAGCAACTGTATATTTCTTGCTGCTTCTAATTTTTACCTGCACGTATAGGTGGTAGGACAAGTTGTATATATATATATATATGAAACCGATAGTACATGTGTCGGTATGGAGCAGTACGAGCCTATACATACTAGTTTCACCATGACGTGTTTAAAACCTTGCATAGTAGTAGTAATTTTAGTTTAATCAGAAGTTGTAGGAGATATTCTGTCCATCGTACATCATTAATATCTTATTTAATACCAAGAGTCATGGTATTACATCATCCATCGCTACTCATGTAGGAGTGGCCTTTATTTGGTTCAAATCAAAAACCCAAATTAAACCAAACCAAATTTCCAGTTCGATGAAATACATTTGTAATGACTTCAAGAAAAACCTCTGACAGTTCGTAGCTTAATCATACTATCATCTAATGCAACTTACAGTGTGTAATTGTTATCTTTCATCAGTTCATAGAAGGCTGTAATTTTTTTTTCTGCCATATCTGCTTTATAAAAGTAATCTATCATTTCTTTTCCTGCATTTTACATTGTTTTTGCAGCTCTTGATATTTTTATTCTTCACAGTAGTTTGTGACCAATGCACACTCATGTTTTTTTGATAGGTCTTAATCTATTTGCCATCTGCTAATGTATCTTTACATAGTCCAAGGTAGCATACTATATGTAGTCATTCTTCAGCCTTGGGTGTGCAAGATTTCCCTCTGCATCTATGAATTACAAAATTATGGTATCATGTTTAATTTGTTTTGAAGATTTTGCACGAGATTCAAGGGGGCTGCATCCATTGGATCAAGTAATGGCAAATTATTGCTTAACAATCCGAGGCAGCAATGGGATTCGTATTTCTTTGAGTACTTGTAAAAATTGCTGAACCATGTACATACCTGGAATAATACAGACCATCACAACCGCCTCTCCATGTTTTTGCAGAGCCAGCCCCTTCGCTTTACAGGTTCCAGCATTCTTATTCCAGTATGGGCCATTATTAGGATCAAAGACCTAGGCATTTGGACCAGAGTAACCGTCTCCTGTACAGATGTATTTCTAATTCTCCCGTGCATTGGATGCACCATTTCTGTTGCTAGTGTCTGGCGCTTAATTTTATTATACTCATTAACATATTTTTTAGACAGTATGCTCTAGTTCTCCGGCGGAAATGTACAAAAGAGATGAGCTTAGTGACAGACTGTACCATTAGATCGCTAGCTATTTATATAAAGCATCGTTAATTTAAAGGGATTTTTGCTAAGATTCTTTCGTTGTTGCTGATTAAAAATACAACTTAGGCTTTGTTTGTCGAATACAAAGGATGCAGTAGGAGGTTTTATTTTTTAAAACAAAATTGAGTGCAATTGTCATGGTTGGGCACGCCAAGTCGCACAATGATCAAACATTTGATATTATTGTTTATTGGGGTTTCATATTATGAGATTTTTGTTGATAAAATAACAAAATCAATAATGGAGTGATCTTTCATAGAATTGCCTGATAAGCATCTAGACATTTAGTTTATGATGACATAGATCATATGCAAGTGGGGTGTGAAAAAAAAATGAAAAATTAAAAATCAGTGGGTGACCAACCGAATCGAACGGAAATATTGGTTAACCGAATCGGTTATTTAGATGGTCTAGTTTTTTTTGATAGTTATATCATGGTGTGGGAATAGATTTAAAAATTTTTGAATCACATTTACCGATCAGATTGCTATATATATATATAATATTTAAAATTAATTATTATATATATTAATGCTAAATGATTAAAGCTTATTAAATTATTAAACTTTTAGTTAATGATTAAACCTTTCCTTAAAAGTCTTAATTAATAAAGATAAGTTACTAAACAATAAACACTCGGAACTGCAGCAGCTGTACTTAATAATTAACTAATAAGTATTAAGTAATAATTAAACCTAGGGTTCTTCTTTTCACGTAAATTCCAAATTCCCTATTTTCCTTTACAGCGGAAGGCCGGAAGGTCTATCTTCTTCTCTAGGGTTCGTGCGATGTGCGCCTCTACTTCCCAGACAATGGCTGACGACTGTATTTTTTGTCCTTCTCAGTGCATGCGGCAGTTGGCGGCTATCTTGCTTCATCCTTCTTAGCACATCGACAACCAATGGCTCTCCTGCTTCGTCCTTCTTAGCGCAACGACGACCAGTGGCTCTCTTACTTGTCCTTAGTGCAAGACTACAAGTTGGCGACCTTCCGCTTTATCCTTCTTAATGCCTCTCCTTCGTTGATTAGTTTCGCCTAAGACTGCAACTATGCGCCTTAGAGTCGTGAATCTTTTTTTGCAAAACTGGATTTTGGCTAGAACTATACCTTTATGTAGCGTGATACTCACGGCTCGTGATGAACTCACAGCTATGACTGTGAATATCTTGTCTGACATCCGTTTTGCTCCAAATTTAATGTATAGCTTCGTTGGAATCATTCCATGACCTTCAAAACTTGTTAAATTCATCATTTTGTTTGTATTTTTATAAAAACTAAGAAAAGTGAAGATTCTATAATATAAGAGATAAAAATACTAAAAATTAATATAAAATATTATATAAAATACATAAAAATATATGTTATAAATATAACTTATCAAAATCCTCTAGATTTAGAATTTTGTTTATTCTAAAGCAATACCATAATATGTAAAGAGAATATAAAGATAAGGAACACTTGTTCATTCTTCCCCAATCATGTCCTTAGTCTACAATTTGAGCAATTAATTTTTTAAAACTAAAAAAATTTAAGAAATAACATGATAGAAGCAAACTCTTAAGATTTTACAATCCAAGATAGATAAAACTCATACTATAATACATCTATTCTCAACTTACTAAGCATCAAATACTTTTGTATTAATAAATCTAATTTACCTTATAGATGAAATCTTCATTTCTAGAATCTAGGTAATGTTTCTGAATAAAGAGACTTTTAGAGCAAACTGATCTTCAAACGGTTATATGCCTTTTTCTGTTAGCCTCATAATATTGTTTAAAATATACTACATAGTAGTATAATAGAACTCATAGTTTTAATTATGAAAAATCAGCAGAGTTGTCCATTTGACCTCCAGCTCTCTCTTTTTATTACCCTTTTTTTGGGTATTTATTTTTTATTTTATTTTTTTATTTCGGAGAGAGCCAGTCAAAGGACATGATATTTAAATCATTATCGATCTTTTTGCATGAGGGATAAATATTTATTTTTAAAGTATTCTCTTTGTTACTTGATTGAAATAAATTTAAAGTATACTAACTCGTGGTATAATATAACTCATGATTTTAGATTTTTGGACCAGAGGAGGAGCAAGTCTCTTTATACTAATGACACCAATTTTCTATCTATGAAAAATTCTCTATCAAGCAAACATAAAATAAATTAAACTTAAATAATTTCTACTCAGCGTGTATTGCAAGGATGCACAACATTTCATACATACATTTTATCTATACCAGAATTGTGCTTACTAAAAAAAAAATTATTCTCCATAAAATTTCAAAAATCACTAAGTTTTCAAATTAATTACTCAAAATGCTTTCTAATTATAAAATTAAGGATAAAACAAACTCGTATATTTTTAAAAATCATAGACATTCAAGATACATATCAATAGAGCTTGAATAAAGTCAAAATACATAAAGGCACCCTAGACTTAAATTGTTGCATATACTCATCATTCAATCAATACATGTCATATGCCAGAAAATTTTTTGCAATAATTCATCTTAAAATATAAGAAAATTCCTTGTCAAATTATATCAACACATTATTTCACACATCAGAAAATATCAGAAACTTTACCACATCTCAAATATCAACATTTTACATCACAATCATGCTTTAAATATCATTTACCATCACATTTCAGCATTCCAATGTCATTTACCATCTCATACATCACAATTCAGCATTTTACCATATATCACAAAGATCAAAATATCAATATGCTTCCACGTCATCACCATATATCAGAATACATCCAAATATAACCAATACCATCACAAAATATCAAAATACCGGATAATATCAACATATCCATGACAAAGCACCAAATATCATCACAAGTGTCACAATACCAATACATACATCACAATATCAAGTCAAATATGAAATACAACACACACACACACACACACACACACACACACACACACACACACACACACACACACACACACACACACATAATATCATAAACAAGTGTGCGCTGCATTAAGCATCACCAACTATCAGCTCTTGATCAAGGATAAGACGCAAGTCAGATAACACACACACACACACACACACACACACACACACACACATAATATCATAAACAAGTGTGCGCTGCATTAAGCATCACCAACTATCAGCTCTTGATCAAGGATAAGACGCAAGTCAGATAACACGAATAAAAATATGCACCGTCCTCGATGTATACAAAATAGAATAATAAAAATACTTAGAGAGGATCAATTGGTCTCCGTGTCCTCAGAATCCTCCTCCTCATCATCACTAGTATATTGTGTTGATGGTCCTAGGAGATGCTGTCGTAATAATTCCTCTATCACGTGAAGAGAATCGAAAGTCCTCCTCTGGCCCTACTCTAAGCCCGATATGTCATCTCACATCCTTCGCTACTCAGCTCATATCTGGTATAAAGCTGTCTCTATCGAAGCTGATGTGGATGGCCCAACATATGTGGATGGTCCAATAGTGGTGGCTAGCTTGACTAGAGGAATAGTCGGTGAAGCTCTTAGTGGTGATGAAGGAGAAGTCGCCTCTCTAGGACCTCCCCCACCCTGGGTGGGATCCACGATCCAATTCTGCTGTACACAAACCATAGTATGGTTCATGTCTAGCAATCTCATGGTGGCCTCTGAATGTTTGAATATAAGATGATATGAGTTCCCAATCCTCATAATCATCTTAATGGCAATACATGCATCTAGATCCAATCTCAAAATTCCCTTAGCCTCCTTCAACACCGAAGGGTCGATTCCAAGAGCTAGGGCTATAGTGGTAACTAGGCCTCCCATGACAAGAACTCCTTTCCGCACCTTTGATACTATCTGAATCTGCTTAACAAGGTGGAATGCAGTATCGACGCGGAAGCCTCTAAGCATAGCCCATAAGAAAAATAACTCTGACGCACAGACCATCCTGTTGCTCACCGCCCATCCAAAAATGTTATGTGCGAGAATCCTATGAGTGTATTGCAAGCTAGGGCATGATAAATATGTTGCTTGGGAAGTCCTAGGATCAAAATGCGACTCTCCTAATATATGTTGCCAAAATGCCCTGTCCTCGTACTCAACTGGGCGGTGATCCGTCCCTCCCTTAGGGAACCCAAAAATATGACCAATCTGGTCCAGAGTCAGTACATGATCCTGGTTCCCTAACCAAAAGGAGATACGTCCTGCTTCTCTGTCATCATAATTATGAACAGATATCTGAACTGAGTTGAAAAACTCTAATGTGAGCTGGGTGTAAGTGGGACGTCTCATGTGATAAAAGTCCTGCCACCCTATGTTTGAGAACATCCACTGGATGTCATCGAACAATCCTAGGGTCTGTAGAGTTTGATCATCCCAATACCTAGTACTAATGGCTCCTCTAGCCATCATGGCCCTATACGCCTTCTCCTGATCCCTGTTCTAGTATTTGATCTGACGTGGACAAGGAATAGAGATCACAGGTGGAGAGCGTGCTCATCTCCTCTCAACTGTGGCTAGCTTAGGCTGTGTTGGAGATGGTGATGATGCTATCGATGATGATACCACAACCTCTGGAGAATGCACCGGTTGTGTCGGTGCAATGACCTCTGGTATCTTTGATGATTGAGGTGCTGGTGGAGTGGTCTCTGGATCCTCAGATGGCTTTGGCAAATCTGATGGTAAGCCTGTAAGATCCGGAAATTTAATAGCAGGTAAGAAAATAAAATTTTGGTTATCTAGCATTTTTTTTGTGGAAATTTTTAGAAATAAAAATTTCTGTTGACCGAAATTGACCTAAGGGTAATTCGGTAAATTTTTCTAGTTAAATTGGGGGAAAACTTGAAATTACGAATCTAAGGATCATGAGGGATGTAATGACTATTTTTACGAAATTTTTGGATAAGTTTTCCTGCATGACTTAAACTTTGAACTAGGGGCATTTCTGTCTTTTGTTATAAGAACTAGGAGGAAACTATGATTTTGTGATTTCCTGTATTTATGTTAGCTGCGGATGAAATTGGTGAATTTTCGGTATTAATATGTATTTTTAGTTGAATGGTGTATGTAGGAAGTATTGATGTGAAATATTGATTGATAACCTTGGATGATAACTTAGAAAAAGTTAAACCATGTTTGCATGAAATTTAAGGACCTTTCCTGAACTTGATTGATGTGATGTTCGAGACAATATTTGTGTTGTATGCACTCGATAAGGGTCCTAGACTTGAGTGGACTGAACCTAAGGGTCAACTAGAGCACTCAGTGAACAGTCATTCTGATTTGGGGTTGGAGAATCCACCCAACCTATTCCGATTTGTTTCCGGTAATGGAGGGACTGTTCTAGAGTTTAGTGACTAGGTTAGAGGTGCAGGTTTCCGGTTTGTGTTAAGGGTATTTTGTCCAAGTGATAAACCTTTTGAGAGTTGGGTGTTTGAAACAAAGTGCCACGTCTTGGTCAGACGGGGGCCACCTCTTGAATTCATTCACCTTCTGTTCTGTTCTGTTTGTGTTCCCGGTAAGGGGGTGCGGTTGAGTGTCGTAGAGCAAAGTGCCACGTCGTGACCTGGCGGGGGCCACCTCTTGAATCTACGCCTCACCATTGTTTTTTGCAAGTTACTCTCAGTGCCTTGACGAGGGCCAGGTTGGACCCTTGGGGTCAATTCTGAATCACTGGACATTAGTTGTGTGATCCTTAGTCTATTAGCCGGATAGGCTATTTTGTGTCTGGTTGCCCGAGGTTGTGGGTGTATTGTTCTCTGATCACGATTGTGATTTATGGTTTTCGGTTTTCTTATGTATCATACTTTGACATATTCCGTTAAAAGCTTTGAAAAGATATCTGCATCTATTTTTGATTGTATATTAGTGGATGGTCGAACGAGACTATCTACTCACTGAGCCGTGTAGCTCATTCCACGATATTTCCAGATGCAGGACAGGAGCCTACAGCATGAGCGGATGTTTAGTTTTCTGACTTGATATTTTGGGGCCTGCGAGCCTGTGCTATTTTGAGGGCCGAATGTGGCCGAGGTTTTTATGATTTTATTCATTGACATGTTAGCCGGATGTGGCTGTTAGTTTTCGACTACTGTGATATTGTTGCCGGGTTGGCATTTGGTTTTGATACGACTGTTAAACCGAAGGCTTAAGCCTGTTTTCGGTGAATTCTGTTTTGTTCAGTGTCATTTGATTATGGTGATTTATTAGTTTGATGTTGTGATAAAGATTAAGAGTTTTGATTTCGAAATGGTATGTTTCAGCTTGTGTTTATGGAGCATGTACAGGAATTTCCTTAGTTTTTCTGGGGACATGCTGCCGAAATTTTCTGAATCGTTTTCCGTAAGCTATCATTCCCTAGCATCTGTCTTGTTGTTTTGTGTGTGACGTTCCCTATTCTTCCGCGGTTTCTGTCTGTGATTGGGGTTTATTCTGAGGGGATGTTACAAAGCCTGCAGAAATCTCAGCTAGCTGTGGTGAATGTGGTAGAAAATCTGGTATATCAGTGTAAGCCTCAGCTAGCTCTGGTAAATCTATATCCTCTGAGAGCTTTGGTGTTGTTGCTAGGAAGGGAGGCTCAGATGGTAGATCAACAGAAGCCTTAGCTGAAATATCGGCATTAGCACCCTCGACCTCCATGGTCTATGCATTAGCTGGAATGTTAGAAGTGATAGCCTCTGGTACAGCAGGGAACATCTGAAGGAAGCTCATATGGTAAATCAGTGATAGCCTCGTCCACCTCCATTGGTGTGTAAGTGGTTTGCTGCTCAGTGGGCTCCGTCTCAACAACAACAAGAGCTAGCTCATCTGATGGTACCACTAGTGGTACTGGTTGTTAGGGAATACCGGGTGTAATTAAAAATTTTGTAGTCCATGGACGCAGCGGAAGACACATTACACCCGATACATATTCCTTCACCAAGGATCCATGCGAGGGAGATAACACAAGGATGTGTTAGGGATAATACCTTTTTTGCTTGCTAGGATGATGATGCCAAGTTGAAGACGATCAAGTGCTCGTCCTCTACAAGTATCCACGCGTCGACCTTCTCAACGTTGCTCCCTTCTGCACTTGGTGCTAGCCTCTGGAAGAGAAGATCACCACTTGGAACTCCTTCTTCTTCATCCTTTGTTCTTCATGCCAACAAGGCTCCTTGCTTAGAGACTCTCAGCCAACAAGGGAGATGAAGAGGAAAGTGGCACAACACAAGAAGAAGAGGGCGACTAGGGGATCAAGAGGCTTGCGCAACTCCAAGTAGAAGTCGCCTTGCCTTGAAGAAGAATTATGCACACTATAAGAGGGGTGCTACCCCTTTGTTTTATAGCCATCCGTGCCTCACCGCCCCTTTTCTTTCCTTCTATGCTCTTGGCGCAATTCCTCCAAGGAATTTCCATAAGAGTTCAGCCATCATCCTTCTTGAATTGGCGCAATCATGAAGTTAGAAAATAATCTAGCTTCTTGCCTTATCAAGAGAGGGAGTTTGAGTTCTATTCTTATTAGGACTTACCATATATACTTGGCTGAATTCTTGCTTGAATTAATCAAGCCATACACGCCAATATAACAGCCCTATGCGTCCAAGGTAGTTTCCAACTATGGAGACCAAATTCCAAAAGGATTCAAACATGTCATTGGCGCAAATTCCATATATGGAATTATGCCATGCGCCAATTATAAATCCTACTCCCATTAGGATTCCAACTAACCACGATTAGATTTAATCCACAACTCCTAATTGGATTTGGATTTTATCTCTAATTTGGTATTGGATCCTTATTGGATTAGGATTTGCGCCCAACACAATGGGCCTTATCCAAATCCAATTCCCATTAGGATTTGAATCCTAGTTGGATTAGGATTTGCGCCCAACCATTATGGGCCTTATCCAAAACCAAATTCTTATTAGGATTTGAATCCTAATTGGATTAGGATTCTAACTCCTAGTAGAATTAGGATTCCAACTCCTAATTACATTAGGATTCCAACTCCTAGTTGGATTAAGATTCTAATTCCTAATAGGATTAGGACTCCAACTCCTAATTAAATTAGGATTCCAACTCAACATGGTTTATAATCCCAAGTCCAAGTCCAACTCCCATACAGAGTACAAACTTGGCCAGGATATACATAAACCCATGAATCCCAATTGGACTCAGATTCAACCATGAATCTGTCTTGGACTCAGAATCAGAATGAACTCAAATATATTCCAAGATATCCAGATCAAAATATAATGTTAAGAGTCTATTGCGTGTGACCCCATAGGATCCATATGACGATGGCAATGATGATTAAACATCATAAGTAGTGAGAGGTATCTAGCAACACATCACTACTACCCATGTCATAGGACTTAAGTCATCTTGGCAATCAACTCCCTAACAAGCAACGAGGATTCCCATGCATTCTAGATCCCTTTGCCTGAACTGATATCCCGACATTGGATTAGTCTCATATTTATTAATCCAATCTATTAGTCATGACTCAAACAGTATGGCCATACATTCCTATCATGCACCAATGAGGTGGGGCACCCCAATGTAGATATCAAGCTTCCAATTAAGGAAAGGGAAAATCCTACTATTAGTCATTCATATCTCTATATGACTTATGATATGCCCAATGGCAGCCGTTTTGATCACCCAATTATGAAGAGATGTAAGATTGTATCAAAACACATCCATCATCATATTTAGACATAAATACCTCAAGTCTAAGGATCAATGCAAACTTCTTGCATGTAAGATTGACCTATTGACTAGATAAGTCAATCCTCACGATGGGTCACTCTAGTGCAACTAATGCTGAAGCACCTGTATGTCTGCGTTACTGTGCCTCGCACCTAACCACTGGGGATTACAATGAGAATGGATCCAACCAAACTCATGAGACATTATTTATGCAATTCAATACATCAACGCAGGTAAAATAATCTGCATAATAACGACCATGCCTTTATCAATTATATCAATTCAATATGTTGCTTGGGAAGTCCTAGGATCAAAATGCGACTCTCCTAATATCTGTTGCCAAAATGCCCTGTCCTCGTACTCAACTGGGCGTTGATCCGTCCCTCCCTTAGGGAACCCAAAAATATGACCAATCTGGTCCAGAGTCAGTACATGATCCTGGTTCGCTAACCAAAAGGAGATACGTCCTGCTTCTCTGTCATCATAATTATGAACAGATATCTGAACTGAGTTGAAAAACTCTAATGTGAGCTGGGTGTAAGTGGGACGTCTCATGTGATAAAAGTCCTGCCACCCTATGTTTGAGAACATCCACTGGATGTCATCGAACAATCGTAGGGTCTGTAGAGTTTGATCATCCCAATACCTAGTACTGACGGCTCCTCTAGCCATCATGGCCCTATACGCCTTCTCCTGATCCCTGTTCCAGTATTTGATCTGACGTGGACAAGGAACAGAGATCGCAGGTGGAGAGCGTGTTCATCTCCTCTCAACTGTGGCTAGCTTAGGCAGTGGTGGAGATGGTGGTGATGCTATCGGTGATGATACCACAACCTCTGGAGAATGCACCGGTTGTGTCGTTGCAATGACCTATGGTATCTCTGATGATTGAGGTGCTGGTGGAGTGGTCTCTGGAGGCTCAGATGGCTTTGGCAAATCTGATGGTAAGCCTGCATAAATCTCAGTTGGTTGTGGTGAATGTGGTAGAAAATCTGGTATATCAGTGTTAGCCTCAGCTAGCTCTGGTAAATCTATATCCTCTGAGAGCTCTGGTGTTGTCGCTAGTAAGGGAGGCTCAGATGGTAGATCAACAGAAGCCTCAGTTGAAATATCGGCATTAGCACCCTCGACCTCCATGGTCTATGCATCAGCTGGAATGTCAGAAGTGATAGCCTCTGGTACAATAGGGAACATCTGAAGGAAGCTCTGATGGTAAATCAGTGATAGCCTTGTCCACCTCCATTGGTGTGTAAGTGGTTTGCTGTTCAGCGGGCTCCGTCTCAACAATAGCAGGAGCTGGCTCATCTGATTGTACCACTAGTGGTATTGGTGGTTCTGATATCTCAATTGATGGGGACTCTGGAGTGACAGTCTCCTGGATAGGAGATAAACATGGAGCTGTTCTCCTCCCCCAAACAGTAGAGGAGCATCTAGTGCACTTCCTCGCATACCTCCTCGTGGTACAGTGATCTCTATCAGCGGGTGTCACCCTAACAATCTCTACCTCATCCAGCGGACTAGCTGGCATGTCAGCTGGCTAGTGCTCGAAGCATCTAAAGATAAATCTAATGGCGGCTGAATATTATCTGGAATTGTAGACTCAACGGCCGACATCTACGCTAGCTCAAATCGATGGGGAATCTCATGTGCCATCCTATATCTTGGATACAAGTGCGGGTAAGGTTTTGGTCTCCCAATCTTTCTAACTGCCCCATACGGTCTGTCTCTTGATGCCATGATTTCACATAATAATGCAGTAGATTCTATAGAAGTATCAAAATAAATTTCCAAGGGAAATGCCGTTAGCGGCTCAAGAACTATTGTCCAACCAAAACGCACTCACAATCAAAAAAATCCAAGCGCAAATCGATCACAGAAGAGCTCTATACAGATAAAGAGACCAAAGATTCTAGCTAGGCAGAGATTTCTCACGGCATCGATTTTTGGCTGGAACAGGCGGTGGTGACAAGAACCGTGTTCTTTAGTGTAGCCTGCAATTCCCCACGAAATATGGCCGGAGGATCGCTAGAGGATCATCAGTGGTGGAGGAAGGCAGGAAGGAAAGATTCGTCGCTTGAGAGAGAAGAAATTGGGTGAGAGTTGGAGTTCACGACTGAGGGCATGAACCCTAACTCTCGCCCGTGAACTTTAAACACCTGAAACACTATGTCTCCCGAGTTACTCATGGTCCGTGATGGCTTCACGGCTGTGGCCATGAGAGTCTCTATGAGTAAAGTCACTCTAGCGAAATAAAACTCACGGCAGTGACCGTGAAAGTTTCTGTGCACTTTTACCCCTTCGCGATTTCTTCAAACTTGAACTCATGACCTGTGACGCCTTCACGGCCATGCCCGTGAATGTTTCTATTGACACCTACACTTCAAATTTAAAATTTTCCAAGCATCCTTGTGATGTAAAATGGATTTACGCCCTAGCATCCCCTTAGGTATGGAGCTCTCTAGGTTTAGATTATGTGATTGCAAGAATAGAGTTTTAGATGGTTTTAAGAGTGGGGCATGCGATTTAGAAATATAGGATTGGGAACCTGAGGCCCCCTTGTGGGGAGGGGGCCGAACCCCTTCTAAGTCCTGACTAGCTAGCTTTGGTTGGTTGCCTCAGGATGAAGTTCTGTAACATGCACAAGCTTCTTCAACTCCAGCTAGCACAATACGGGGGTCTCGGCAGGTAGCAAGAGAACAGGATGATTGGGGATCAAGACAACAGGAGTGAGGGGCCTTCCGGCTCACCCTCGAGGAACAAGGAGGGACCAAGGGCTCACCCTCAAAGAACACAAGGGGCCAAAGGCTCTCCCTCAACAAGCAGCATCCGCTAACTGAAAGGTTTTTCTTTCAAAATTCATCAACTAAGTGCAAGTAAAAACTACATGAACTTTAAACCATTGTTTCCAACGTTACAATTTGAAGTGACTCATGGCATTCCTTCTTCGTTACCAGAATTTGGCTTCACTTGATTTTGATTAGTAGTTGTGGGCGGTACAAATCTGAGCTGGAAAAGTCTCTTGCGCATGCTTGGATTTCTTGACGTGGCACTGGTATTGATGGTTGAATACGTGAATGACTTGAGCTATATGGAGAAGCTGGCTGGTAATGTGTCGGATTGGTGTAGAATGGTTGACTATTGTTGACTCCTTGGATGATATTGATGTGGTTGTAAGTGATTTTGCTGGCGATGTTGATCTGATGTTGACCTGGGCTTGCTGCTAGCAGAATATTGGATGTAGCTTGAGTGTGATGATGCTGGTGTTGACTTCCTTGACTGATGTTGAAGATGCTGACTCCCTGATTTGGTGTTGAAGCTTGCTTGCGAGATTGTCATGAACGTTGGGAAACATTGGTGCCATGTAGGTGCATTACAGGTGATATAAACCTAGGCTACAACACCCTATTACATCAACTACCAAATAAAATAAAGACTTGGAAAGTAAATCCTAGGCTAAGTCCTACCTACAACAATAGCAACACAAGTGCTTAAGTTACAAAATTGTCTAACAACTAGTCTTACAACCATCAAGACTAGCTTGGACCACAAGTCATTAGTTTATCAAACCAAACAACTAAGATAAATAGCAATGTAAACAAGTTCTTTAACATAACAAGTTCTTAAGTAAGATTCTTCAAGTGGTCATCCCATAGCGGGCCGGGGGCTTCTTGATTTTTTAGATCTCCTTGGCAATGCCCCTGCATCAGCTTTCCCGGGGGTTGCAGAATTCCCCTCTGGAGAATTAATATTGAAGTCCTCTAGCTCCTCCGGTAAGAGTTGGTGCGCCTCCTCTTCAGGTACCCAATGCTCGGTGTGATCACTCCATTTGATAAGGTAATAATGCTAGACTCCATTGTTGGTGAGACGTTGCTGTTCCTCCAAAATTTTGCATGCTTGTGGCGGTATAGGTTGTGCAATGATGGGTACCGGTTCCTTGTATAATGTGAGGTCCTCCACATTCACCGTGGGGTGAATCCCAAGGGCTGGTGGAAGGTCTAGCGTGTAGGCATTATCATTGATCTTCTTCATGACTTGGAAGGGTCCCATCCCACTTGGTTGCAGCTTGTGATTGGCTCCCTATTTCCTTTCTTTCCTGTTCCTGAAAATTACCAAATCACCTTCATTAAAAGAGACACAATGCTTATGAGTATTAGCAGCAGCTTGATATTTAAGAGTGTGTTTTGCAATGCTGTCCTTGACTTCCTTGTGCATCTTGACTATGTGTTGCGCAAAGGAGAGAGCAGATTGGTTGGTCTTAAAGGGTGATGGCAAAGGTGCAAGATCTATAGGCTTACGGGGCTGATATCCTAGATTGATTTGGAATGGGCTGACACCTATAGTTCTATTAACAACACTATTGAATGCGAATTTAGCTGTGGGTAGCAACTTATCCCAAGTACCCGGATGTTCCCCAACAAGGCAGCGAAGAATGTTTCCCAAAGACCTATTTATCACTTCAATTTGCTCATCAGATTGTGGATGATATGTGGTGGAAAAGTTCAGCTTTGTTCCTAAGAGCTTCCATAAGGTTACCCAAAAGTGTCCCACAAACTTAGTGTCACGATCTAAAACAATAGTGTGTGGTAAACCATGCAAACGGACCACCTCTCTAAAAAATAGTCTAGCAACATGGGAGGCATCCGTGGTCTTACTACAAGGTATGAAATGTGCCATTTGAGAAATGGCCACCACCACAAAAATGGAATCATGATGAGCACTAGTTTTGGGCAGACCAAGCACAAAATCCATGCTTAAGTCTTGCCAATGGCCTTCAAGTATAGGTAGGGGCGTGTAAGGTCCGGTATTGTGCTTGTGGGTCTTAGCAATTTGGCAAACTTGACAATGACTCACAATCTTGGATACATCTTTGTAAATAGAGGGCCAATAGAACCTTTCATCCACTAATGCTTGAGTCTTGTCTCTCCCATGATGACCTGCGGTTCCTCCTCCATGTAACTCCCAAACTAGGAAGTTCCTTAGAGATGTGCGAGGAATACACAATCTGCCATCCTTGAATAAGAACCCATCATGAATAGAATAAGTAGTAGATGGTAGTGAGAGATCCTAAGCATTATGAAAGACATCTTTGAAATTTGGGTAGCAAACATACTCATCCTTGATTCGGTCAAAACCAACAACCGAAATCTGCAAAGTGTTCAAGATCATAACCTTTCGGCTCAATGCATCAGCCACTTTATTTTGGGCCCCAACTTTATGTTTTAGGACAAAGGTATACTGCTGTAGGAATTCTATCCACTTGGCATGTCTAGGGTTCAGCTTGACTTGGCTATTAAGGCATATCAAAGCTTGGTGATCACTATTAAGGATGAATTCTTTGTGTATCAAATAGTGTCTCCAATGTTTCAATGCTTGAACCACCGCATAGAACTCTTTATCATAGGTGGAATGCTTTTGCCTAGTGTCATTCAATTTCTTACTGAAAAAAGCAATAAGATGCCCATCTTGACTAAGGGTTCCACCTATCCCTACCCCGGAAGCATCACAATCAACAACAAAAAGTTTACCAAAATCGGGTAGCCTCAATATGGGGGTAGTAGTAATTCTCCTTTTCAATTCTTGGAAGGCCTTTTTGGCCGCAGATGTCCACTCAAACTTTCCTTGGCGCAAACAATTTGTAATGGGAGCCACAAGTGTACTAAAATTATGAATGAAGCGCCTATAGAAAGTGGCCAAACCATGGAAACTTCTAGCCTCAGTTCGTGTGGTAGGAGGTGGCCAATCTAAGATAGCAGCAATTTTAGAAGGGGTAGCCTTCAACCCTTGATGATTGATGATAAATCCTAGGAACTCCACCTCTTGTGTCAAGAAAACACACTTCTTAATATTCAACATTAGTTGTTCCTTCATTAAAAGATCAAGGGTGGCCTTAACATGTTCAAGATGCTCTTCACTTGTCTTACTAAAGATCAAAATATCATCAAAGTAAACCACCAAAAATTTACCAATGTAAGGTTTTAAAACTTGATGCATTAGCCTCATAAAGGTGGAAGGGGCATTGGTTAGCCCAAAAGGCATAACCATCCATTCATACAACCCATCTTGAGACTTAAAGGCCATTTTCCATTTGTCCCCTTCCCGGATTCTAACTTGGTGGTAGCCACTTCGTAAATCAATCTTAGAAAACCAAGCTGAGCCCACAATCATGTCTAGAAGATCATCAAGTTGGGGTATGGGAAATCTATATTTAACAGTGATCTTATTGATGGCTCTACAATCTATGCACATCCTCCAAGTCCCATCTTTCTTAGGTGTAAGAAGTGCAGGAACTGCACATGGGCTGAGACTCGCTCGTATAAGTCCCTTTTCTAACAACTCATCTACTTGTCTCTTTAGCTCAACATGTTCAGTAGGGCTCATGCGGTAGTGGGGAAGGTGTGGTAAGGTAGCACCGGGTACTAAATCAATGGCATGCTGCACACTTCTTTCCGGTGGTAATTCGCTTGGTAGCTCACATGGGGTAATGTAGACATAATCCTTAAGCAATTTAGTTATGATGGCCGGCTTCTCTTGCTGGATTTCAGGATTAGTGGGCCGCACAAGTAAGGTATAAATAGCACCGGTCTCCTTAGTGGCTTGAAGGAAGGAATGGGTCCTTAAGAGAGTGATAGGTTTCCTACCATCAACTGCCTTGCCTTTCTTATGGGATGCCCTAAGTTCACATGGTAAACTAGGAATAAGGGTGATCTTTTTGTTTTCAGCCATGAATTCATACGTATTACTCCTCCCATAGTGAGTGACGTCAAGGTCATATAGCCATGGCCGACCAAGTAAGACATCAGCCACGTCCATTTCCGTCACATCACACCAAATACTTCCTTGGTAGGTGGCAAGTTTTAGGGGTACCGTACATCTAAATGTCATAGGAATACTTGTTTTGTCAACCCAAGAAATACTATAAGGATTAGGGTGTTTTTCTTGTTCTAGGCCGAACTTACTTACAGCTTGTTCGGATATGACATTGAGGATGCTTCCACTATTTATGATGATCTTACACACCTTCTCATTGCACTGGGTATAGGTATAGAAGAGGCTAGTTCATTTCCAATCTTCAGCAGGAACATTTTTAATGTAAGTACACCTCACAATGGCCATGGTAGAAGGGGGTTCTTTCTCACTATTATATTCAGGAGCATATGCCACATTTTCCACTTCCCCCCCTTCGGTTTCATCCTCCTCAATCTCTTCTATGAGCAAAGCTTTCTTGGGACAATCCTTAACAATATGGCATGGCTGAGAACATTTGTAGCAAGTAAGCTTGTTGGTAGGTGGGTTTGTAGGCCGCTTATCTCTAGGATTACCGTCCACTATGGGTGCTTTAGCTGGTAATGGATTGGGATTGATTGGAATTGACGCGGTAAGGGTGCTGGTCTTAGGTTGAGTGACCCTCATTTGTTGCAAATCATATTCAATGTCCATAACAAAGTGATAGGCTTCTTGTAGGTTCTCACATCTATGGTGTATTTGTTGGGAATCCCCGGACCTCAAAAAAAAATAACTTTAAACACAGTGGAAACGGAGGTCCAAAACAAAATTACAGAAACACCAGGATCCCTTACTAGAGAAAACCGAAGGATGTGAAGAGTAATACCTTATCGAGCAATTCCAGCAGCAGCCGATGATGAAGACACACAGGTGTCCGTCCTCTACAATCGTGCACACACGGACTGTCTCGAGATTCCCCTGCTCCACGCATGTGCTAGCTTCGGGAGAGGAGATCCATGCCTCTTTCTCTTCTCTACTTGCGCCAATCATGAAGATTGCCAAGGAGAAGGGGAAGCGTTGGTGACAAGGAGTGGGTAGCACTACCACTTGTCCCAACCCTTGATGCAGAAAAACTTTTTATTGTTGTCACCTCCAAGACCCTCATGCCAAGGAGCAGAAGGGAGGCGACAACTAGAGACAAGAGAAGAGTCTGGTGCAAAAATCTCCCAGGCAGGCTTCTCTATTTATAATAGCAGAGCCAGATCAGCCTTGGAGATTTTTCCCATGTGGGATAATGCATATAGGCGCCTATTCACAATTAACCAGATCAGCGTCATGGGTTCGAATCCCCGTAGATGTTATTAATTGTAAATTGTGCCCGAGCCTATTAATTAGCCAAGAGAAAAATTCTCTTGCTAATTAATAATTTTATTTTATTCATGTGACTAAAGTGCCAAGTCTAAACTTGCACCAAGACCCTTGTATGACTTATTTTGACAACATAGGTCAACAAAGGTCAAACATGGTCCACTAGAGTCAACCAGTGGTCAAACATGAACTAAAATAAAACATCATCTCCTCTGTAAAAGTCTCAATGCATCAGTTCCCCAAATGATCTGAATCACACAATGATTTGATCAGAGGCTAAACGATAAATACAGAATCTCTGACGTCTAGGTGTGCGACCCTGTAGGTTCTTCAGACGTTGGTAGTGATGACTAAATCATCACAAGCAATGAGTGGCACCTAGTAGTACATCATTGTTACCGAAGTCATCAGAATGGTGTCATCATCGACAGCCCCTAAAACTGCGACAAAGTACAAGTACAACTTTGTCCTTTTGCCAACTGATGTCCAGATTGGGCAAGTGTGTCACACTTGCTAATCCCAATATTATGGCATGACTAAATTAGGTTCTCACCTGGGTATGGCCATACACTTTCAGTTATCCATATAGGGGCGCCATGGACAATCAAGCTTCCCTGCAAGGAAGGGGCAAATCCTCTATTGGCACATTGAATCCCTCATACGGCTTGCGACATACCCAATGACAAACGTTATGACTCCCCTTTTACGGTGAAGCGTTTGGTTGCATCAAAGTACATTAATCACTTTAGAGAGATACCAATGCCCTCAAGTCTAGGACAAGTGTAACTCTATCACTGTGATATTCATCTCGTGACACCGAGATGAATCCTCACGGCGGGTCGATCTAGTATATCTCCCTTGATATACCCATATGCCTGCGTTAGCAACCCGTGCTCAACCAGCGCATTAATGACACCAAAATATAAAGTATATTTTGTATCATTTTATATAACTTTTCATGCTAAATTTAGGATCTTTTACTTGTTTTCATGCTAGAATTATCAAATATTGCAAAGTCTACATCTATTTTGGTTTTTCATGATTTTCAGGTAAAAAGGCACAATTTTAGGGTGTTTACAAGCAATTTCAGATACATAGAAGATTTCCCATCATCAAGAAGAAGATACTGGGCACATTTCGCGCAAATCCAAGCAAGAACCCAAATTACGGTAGGGTCGTAATATCCATTACGGTACCGTAATTTCAATACCGTAATTGGGAGAGCCCTGCCATAATTTGGAGTTTTCCAGAACAGGGAAATTCGCGATATTACGGCACCGCCGGAAACATCTTTACGGTGTTGTAATGTGGGTGTGATTTTGACCAGAGATTTGATGAAGTTTATGGTACTACCGTAAAGGCGTTTACGGTACTACCGTAAAGGCGTTTACGGTACCATAATTACGGATGGTTTTTAACCTGAGAGATTTCAGAGATTAGGCACCGCTGTAAAGCATTTCACGGTACCATTATGCCAGAAGATTTTCACCCGAGGGCTTGCTGCCCACATTACGGCACTGCCGTAATACTCATTACGGCCGTAATTACAAGTCAAATTCGCGAGTTTTACGGACCCGATTCTTGCACAGACCATAAATTTTGATCCAAACATCCAAATTGAGATCCGAAAGATGCTGCAGACTCTTCTTAAAGAGGAGAAGACGCATGAAGTGGAAGGATGAATTTTTATCCACTATCGAGGGAGCAATCAATAGAGAGGTGTCTAGGGTTTGGCCTCACGCCGAGAGGGGTAGAGGAGAGGAGGGCACACCAGAAGTTTCAGAGCAAAAGGAGTTCAATCGGAGGAGAAATCAACAAAACACTGTGCGCTATGACGGAACCGCGTAGATCGGGAAGGATCCGTCGACAGCCTGAGCGCTATGACGGAGTCTACATCATTGATGATGAACCCCTTACTTATGCGGATGCGGTCAGTGGACCGGAATCAGCGAGATGGCTTGAAGCTATGCGAGCCGAGATGGACTCCATGTCAGATAACCAAGTCTGGGATTTGGTTGATCCGCCTCCGGGAGTAATCCCTATAGGCTGTAAGTGGATCTTCAAAAAGAAGATTGACATGGATGGTAACGTGGTTACCTATAAAGGCAGGCTAGTTGCGAAAGGTTTCAAACAAATCTACGGGATAGATTATGATGAAACTTTCTCTCCTGTAGCCATGTTCAAGTCTATTCGGATTATTCTCGCGATAGCTGCATATTATGATTATGAGATCTGGCAGATGGATGTGAAGACCGCTTTCCTTAATGGAAAACTAGAAGAGGATGTGTATATGACACAACCTGAAGGTTTCATCAATCCATCAGATCGTCATAAAATATGCAAATTAAAGAAGTCCATTTATGGACTTAAACAAGCATCGAGAAGCTGGAATATTTGTTTTGATGAATCAATCTGTGAATTTGGTTTCATCAAAAATGAAGATGACCCGTGTGTATATAAGAGGTTTAGTGGGAGCGTGATTACTTTCCTAGTCCTCTACGTCGATGATATCTTGATCATTGGAAACGATATTCCTGAACTGCATGCCGTCAAAGCATGGTTAAGAAAATGTTTCCAGATGAAAGATTTAGGAGAAGCAGCCTATGTATTAGGTGTGAAGATCTACAGAGATAGATCTAAGAGGCTTCTCGGGCTGTGCCAGAGTACTTACATCGATAAAGTCCTGGAGAGATTCCATTTAGAAAATTCTAAAAGAGGATATCTTCCAGTCAGACATGGTCTGAATCTTTCTAAGAGCCAGTGTCCTCAAACACAATCTGAGAAAGATGAAATGGACAATACGCCTTATGCTTCGGCTATTGGGTCCATTATGTATGCGATGTTGTGTACTCGCCCAGACGTCGCTTACCGGTTAAGCGTGACCAGTCGATTCCAAAGTAATCCAGGTAAGGCACACTGGATTGCGGTCAAGAACATTTTAAAATATCTTCGGAGGACCAAAGATATGTTCTTGATTTATGGAGGTCAGGAAGAACTTAGTATTGAAGGATATACTGACGCTTCGTTCCAATCTGACCAGGATGATTTCCGATCGCAATCAGGCTATGTTTTTAGCTTGAATGGAGGAGCAGTGGTGTGGAAAAGTTTCAAACAATCAATTGTTGCTGATTCCACAACAGAAGTCGAGTATGTTGCAGCCTCGGAAGCATCCAAGGAGGTAGTATGGATTCGTAAGTTCGTTCAGGAACTTGGTGTTATTCCTTCGAGTGCAGATCCTTTGGTTATCTTCTGTGATAACACTGGAGCAATAGCACAAGCAAAGGAACCACGGTCGCACCAGAAGTCCAAGCACATACAGAGAAGGTTTCACTTGATCCGGGAGATCATTGATCGAGGAGAGATCAAGATCTGCAAGGTTCATACAGATGACAATCTAGCTGACCCGCTTACAAAGCCTCTGGCGCAGCAGAAGCATGAGAAGCACTGTAATAATATGGGTTTGAGATTTCTCAACCATTAGATTAAGTGCAAGTGGGAGATTGTTGGGGTATGCCCTTAAGGCTAATGTTTGAGGCCTTGGGTTGTTATCAGTATCATGTATAAACTCTATGTTTATAAAGGCAATGGTTGTTATTCAGGTTGTTGCATTATCTGCTGCTATATGTATACTTCTGAATAATGTCTCAATGGTGTTCAGCTTGACTGACATGCAGTATTGTCCTTAGTCGAGATATCTTGGTGAACATGAGACAGCCTTGATATGATTGAGACTAATATGTGTTCTAATCTTACAGGATGCTTCGAGCATGGAATAAGATGTAGACTCATAGGTACATTGGATGTACTGGACTGACCCTACTTAGGATATTCAATTGTTTGTCACAATGTGAATAATCCTTGTATGCAAACAAGTGGCATATTTCCTCTGACTTGAGATCACTTGTGTTTCTAAATGATGATTGGCATTGTCTTGATGTAGTTCAATATCATTTGAAATATAATGGTTATAAATTATCTTGGATAATGAACATGAGTCATGTTAGGGCACTAGTGATAGATATAGGATTGCCTTCTCCTTGTTTGGAGTGTGATGTTCTAAAGGGGCCCCCTGGATGAGATGGTTGAGAAAGTGTATGGCCATACCCAGTTGACTATGTTCATCTGATCTAACCACTCTCATCATATTGGAATTACAGGCTTGACACGCTTGTCTAATAAGAACATCCAGTGGCAAAGGAAACACATATGTCATGTGACTAAGGTTCACACTTGTGCTATGGTTTGGGTGTAGTCTTGGAAGACTCTTTCCTTTATATCGGGAGACAGTGATGTGTTGCTAGAAACCCCTCTCTGTTCGTGATAACGTAAGTTATCGTTACCGACATTTAAAGGAAACCCTTAGGGTCGCACAATTTGATCATATGGCTTACTTATGTCAGATCGTGTGGACTGAATTGTTTTGGTTCAGTTTAATAGGAGTTTAAACTCTGATTGGAAGTGAGATCTGGTCTGATCATGTTTGATTGATTAGGGCTTGAGATCGGTAAGCTTCGATCGAGAGAATTGATGCTTGATCGGTGAGATCAAGAGCATCAAGAGATGTGTGGTTAGATCTTGAGCCTTTTGGTTTAATGAGATCTAGACCCTGTCTTGGTTTGATTTGGTCTTTGAACCAAAGTCAATTGAACCGGTTCACTTATGTGAACGCATGGTTCAATTAAGGGGGCGTTTTGATTGGTTCACTAAGCGTGAACGTATGAAGTCATGACTTACTATTTTTGGAAGCCATGACACTTCCCACGAATTGAGAAAACGCCTCAACGCCTCTCTCGCCTTAATCTCTCTCGTGTGTCTCGTCTCCACGAAGGGAAAAAGAAGGTATTCGGCCAGCCAAGAAAACATCTGATCTCCTTCATGCGACTAGGACACTTTAGAGAGCTTTGCTAGCACAAGGTTCACGCCAAGGGAGGAAGCCACCACCATCTTGTGTGTGATTGCTTTGGAGGAGAGCCGCTCGCCCTCTTGCTTCCAAGATGCCATCCAAGCAATGGCTATGGTAAGATCACAACTTGATCTTTGCAAGTTTTAAGTTGATCATATATATTCATGCCTTATGCGATCTTCATGAAACCCTAGAAAATTTTTTTATATGCGCCTGCTTAGGGTTTCGCCCCACTTTCAATCCTGAGTTCTTTGATTGATGGTTTACTTATTTACAGCGTTGGGATAAATCTTGCGTGAAAGCGAGGATTGGTCCCTGTATGATTGTCTGCACGAAAGTGAGATAATCCTTTTACGAAGTAAATTAAGTCTTTATCATGATAGGATTTGATTGATAACCTTTTATTATATCTAATCATTGAAATTAAGGTGGATGAAACCCTAGTCCCAGTTTATCTCTCTGATTATTTTCCCGTGTGTTTATTGTTTATTCGCATCATACTCGGTTTGCTTAGCTAGTAAGAATACAACTATTTGGTACTTAACACGTAGGTCTCTGTGGGATCGATATTTTCTTTATTACTTCGAGTATCCGTGCACTTGCGGACACTACAAGTTTAGGGACAACAAGTTTTTGGAGCCGTATCAGGGGGTGACAGATCCCTGTGCGCCAAATAAGTTTTAGCTGCGACTCCTTAAATTAGTCTACCTACTTGTATTTAAAAGTGTCATTTCGGATCACATCACGCATATACCAGTCTAAAGTGAATCATAGCTGTCCCATATCCACTATGATTCTCGACCAGGGATAAACACAGAGACTAGATAAAATCTATCTCTTAGGGACATTGTATATGCAAATGTACATATACGTAGATGTACAAACTTGCATAACAACGACAATGCCAGGATAATACATCTATTAACATAGATGTATTACACATATTGTTGGGGTATGCCCTTAAGGCTAATGTTTGAGGCGTTGGATTAATTACAGTATCATGTATAAACTATATGTTTTTATAAAGGCAATTGTTGTTATTCAGATTGTTACATTATCTGCTGCTGTATGTATACTTCTGAATAATGTCTCAGTAATGTTCAGCTCAGCTGATTTGCAGTTTTGTCCTTAGTCGAGATACCTTGGTGAACATGAGACAGCCTTGATATGATTGAGACTAATATGTGTTCTAATCTTATAGGATGCTTCGAGCATGGAATAAGATTTAGACACATAGGTGCATTGGATGTACTGGACTGACCCTACTTAGGATATTCAATTGTTTGTCACAATGTGAATAAATCCTTGTGAGCAAGTAAGTGGCATATTCCCTCTGACTTGAGATCACTTGTGTTTCTAAGTGATGATTGGCATTGTCTTGAGATAGTTCAATATCATTTGAAAGATAATGGTTAAGGATTATCTTGGATAGTGGGCATGAGTCATGTTAGGGCACTAGTGATAGATATAGGATTGCTTCTCCTAGTTGGAGTGTGATGTTCTAATGGGCCCCCAGAATGGGATGGTTGAGAATGTGTATGGCCATACCCAGATGACTATGATCATCTGATCTAACCATTTTCATCGTGTTGGAATCACAGGCTTGACACGCTTGTCCAACGAGAACATCCAGTGGCAAAGGGAAATATGTATGCCAAGTGAATTAAATTCACACTTGTGCTATGGTTTGGGAGTAGTCTTGGAAGACTCTTTCCTTCATATCGGGAGACAGTGATGTGTTGCTAGATACCCCTTTTGTTGGGGTATGCCCTTAAGGCTAATGTTTGAGGCCTTGGGATTATATCAGTATCATGTATAAACTCTATGTTTATAAAGGCAATGGTTGTTATTCAGGTTGTTATATTATCTGCTGCAATACATATACTTCTGAATAATGTCTCAATGCTGTTCAGCTTGGCTGACATGCACTTTTGTCCTTAGTCGAGATATCTTGGTGAACATGAGACAGCCTTGATATGATTGAGACTAATATGTGTTCTAATCTTATAGGATGCTTCGAGCATGGAATAAGATGTAGACTCATGGGTACATTGGATGTACTGGACAGACCCTACTAGGATATTCAATTGCTTGTCACAATGTGAATAATCCTTGTATGCAAACAAGTGGCATACTTCCTCTGACTTGAGATCACTTGTGTTTCTAAATGATGATTGGCATTGTTTTGAGGTAGTTCAATATCATTTGAAACATAATGGTTATAGACTATCTTGGATGATGAGCATGAGTCATGTTAGGGTGCTAGTGATAGATAAAGGATTGCCGTCTCCTAGTTTGGAGTGTGATGTTCTATAGGGGCCCCCTGGATGAGATGATTGAGAAAGTGTATGGTCATACCCAGGTGACTATGTTCATCTGATCTAATCATGCTCATCATATTGGAGCTACAGGCTTGACACGCTTGTCCAATAAGAACATCCAGTGGCAAAGGAAACATGTATGCCTAGTGAAGTGGATTCACACTTGTGCTGTGGTTTGGGTGTAGTCTTGGAAGACTTTTTCCTTTATATCGGGAGACAGTGATGTGTTGCTAGATACCCCTCACTGATCGTGATAACGTAAGTTGTCGTTACCGACATTTAAAGGAAACCCTTAGGGTCGCACAATTTGATGATATGGCTTACTTAAGTCAGATCGTGTGGACTGAATTATTTGGGTTCAGTTTAAAGGGATTTAAACTCTGATTGTAAGTGAGATCTGGTCTGATCATGTTTGATTGATTAGGGCTTGAGATCGGTAAGCTTTGATCGAGAGAATGGATGCTAGATCAGTGAGATCAGGAGCATCAAGAGATGATCGGTTAGATTTGGAGCCTTAGGGTTTATTGTGATCTAGACCAAATTGCTTGGGTTAATTGGTCTTTGAACTAGACCAAATTGAACCAGCTCATCAAGTGAGCGCATGGTTCAAGAGGAGAGGAATTTGCGATTGGGGTAAACCCATGGTCGCATCACAAGTTGAGATTTTTCTATTTTTTGAAAACATGTCTCTAAACGTGGGCACGCCTCACGTTCTCTCTTTCATGCCTCTTGTCGCCTCTTTGGCTTGGTCACTACACACATTCTCGAGAGGAGAAGTTGAGACGACAAGGGAGAGGTTTCGCCAAGCAAAGTTGTCTTCTCTTCCCTTCCATACGACAAGGACCCTTGGAGAACCTTGCTAGCACAAGGATCAAAAAGGAGTAGGCGACATCACCTTGTGTGCGCACCATTTGGAGGAGAAGCATTCGACTCTCTTCTTCCTAGACGCCATCCAAGAAATGGCATTGGTAAGAATCGATCCTCATGTATATGAAAATTTAAAGTTGATCATACTGCATGCATCGATCTAGAAACCTATTCCGCTGCGTTAAATCCTCTACATGCGCCTATTAGGGTTTCGCCCCCCATGTTGGGGACTTTCAATTGGTATCAGAGCCAAGTATTATGCATGTTTTTATGATTGCTTGATGCTTTTGTGATCCATGTTTGCGCAACATAGATAGATCTATATGTTACATGCGAAAAATTACATGTTGTATATTCATGTTGGCGCATGTATGAAGGTGGCGCATGTTTCATATTGTGGTTGACTGTTTTTCTTTAAAACAAAATCATCTGCGCGCTTACCATTAGATCTAAGCGGCGCCTGCTATAAAACCTTAGACGGGTTATTAGGGTTGAAGTCATCATCTAGTTAAGATCCAAACAGTCTGATCAGACTATCTGACAGCCTAGATGGGTCGACCAGATGGCACCTGTGCGCAAGCACGAGGTGGCTATAGGTCGACTGCAGACAGGTGTGTAGCGATGTCTGGTTGAGACAACCTGTGAACGCGCATGAGTTAGGCCCGGGGTCACACCCGCTTGCCAGAACTCATGAGGTCGTTCAGCCCTTGGCCCATGCATGGTTGACCATTTGGTCGACTCAAGTCAATTAGGACTTGGTGCATGTAAGGGCAGTATATCTGACTAGGACTGATGAGTGGATCCCTAGTAATGGACGGTTGTAAGGTAGTAGGGCACATAAGGAAAATAAAATTGATGCCAATGGGGTTTTCAAAAAATTTTATTTTCATGTTTGGATCACATGTTGATTGTATACATGATGAATGTTTATTTAATCTTATGTGGGCTGCCCGTTTTAATGTGTGCTGTGCTGGGGCCTGCGTGCCTGGTTAATAAATGTAAATTATTTACTGTGATCTGCGCATCACATTTTATTTAATTTATAAAGTGTAATTGACCTGCGTGTCAATCATATCTAGATAGATTAAAGTGTAATTTTAATCAGACATGAGCACAGAGCACACTTGGCAGAGGCGCTTGCAGCAGTGGCTTGACCAGGTGGGAGGTCCAGGGTTCGACTCTGGGACAGGCGCAATTACCTGGTGGGCGCACCTGAGCTGCAGTGGGCGCTTGGGCCCTGGGTTGGGCCAGATGAGATGCAAAAGACCCATGAAGAGCTCATGTGAAGACTTAAGTTAAATTAAGGTCTTACCTAGGCTTATTGGGCTTTTACCACATAAGATCAGCATGCTTTCTATTTATTGTTTAAATAATTAGAACTGCATGATTTAATCTTCTGCTATCACCATAGGATTTGCATGATAGTTGAGAAGATAAAAGGACCGTTAAAATCCAACGCTAAAATATCAAGCTCGTAAGCCTTCTGACGCGAAACCTCACTGTTCTGACTATCGTTGGGGCCGTGTTGTACCCACTCAGTGGGCACGCCCATCTATCTTCAGACGGTGCGGGATTACACCTGCGTCTTACAGGGAAGGGATTTATCGCTTCTCGTTGCTCAGCATAGCACGTGGTGGTCAAGGGAGTAGGTTGGGTCAGCTTGACCATGTAGGCTACATATGGTGCATATGTTAGCTATATGGAGGCAGCCATCTGTGGGGTCAGAGATTGTGTTGTACCAACTCAGTTGGCACAGTCGGCTGGATCGCCCAGATGAAGGGGAATCGCACGGGTTGACGATTGGCTGGGATTGCCTACCAGAAATTAGTGCTTGTACTCTCTATGCAACTTATCTCGCCTGAGCGGGACGCGGAGACCAAGTATGAAATCTGGATCCCATCTCACTAAAAGAGATTTACTCTTTCGGGCTGTTTTGCTGGATTTTTCAGCCAGATAAAATAGTGAGAAAAGAATCTTCCTTAAGTCCTGGATTGATTCTAACATTGATACTGACCTTGCTGTTCTTGCATTGTTGTAGATACCTGCAGCAACGAACACCACGAATTTCAATGTGCGATCCCTACTAGAAAGGGAGAAGTTTGCTGGGCCAAACTTCTCAGACTGGTACGGACACCTTAAGATTGTTCTTAAGGCTGAGAGGAAACTGTATGTCCTCGAGACGGCTATACCACCTCAACCCGCTCCGAACGCCGCAAGGGCGGTTCGCGAAGCTTATGAGAAGCATGTCAATGATAGCATTGATGTTGCTTGCCTGATGCTTGCGTCTATGACGCCACAGCTGCAGCGTCAGCATGAGGATCTCTCTGCTATAGAAATTATAGCAAACCTCAAGTTGCTGTATGCTGCACAGGCGAGGACTGAACACTACAATTTGACTAAACTTTTCTTTCAGAGCAGACTGGCTGAAGGGAGTCCAGTGGGAGCTCATGTGCTCAAGATGATTGGGCACAAAGAGGCTCTAGAGAAACTGGGACACACCATCAATCAGGAGCTTGCTGTAGATATTATTTTGCAGTCTCTCCCGGCTTCTTTCGATCCGTTCATCATTAATTTTAATATGAACAAGATCGACTGTACGCCGGCAGAGTTGCTGAATATGCTCTTGACTACAGAGGAGACTCTAAAGGGAAAGCCTTCATCCTCTGTCTTGATGATTCCTGCAAGGAACAAAAGGAAGGGGAAGAAGGGCAAAGCCCCTGTCAAGAACTACAACAAGGCTCTGAAGCAAAAGGTTAAGCGGTCGAAGGAATACAGATGTTTCCACTGTGGCCAGCTGGGTCACTGGAAAAAGGACTGTAAAGCGCTCCAAGGAGATAAGAAGGGAAGCAATTCTTCCGCTTCTGGCTCAGGTATTTTTGTGATTGAGGTCATGTTTTCTTCTTCTATATCATGGGTGTTGGACACTGCATGTGGAGTTCACATTTGTTCAAATGTACAGGAACTCAAGAGAAGAAGACAGGTGGGACAGCATGAGGTGGACCTACGAGTTGGAAACGGGGCACGGGTTGCTGCTGTTGCTGTAGGAGTTTATTACATCTCTTTACCATCTGGACTTGTATTAGAACTGGACAATTGTTATTTTGTTCCGAGTATTACGAAAAATATTATCTCTATTCCTGCTCTTGTCAGGAAAGGATTTTCCTTTGAATGCAATATTTCAAAGTGTGTTATTTCTTTTGATAATATTGTTTATGCTACTGGGTCAATTAACAATGGGTTATTCATGTTGGATATGGAATGTTCTATACAGCAAATTGATAATAAGAAAGCCAAGTATGCTGATAACAACACCTTGTTATGGCATAGTCGTTTAGGCCATATAAACAAGAAGCGCATTAAGCGGTTGCATGATCATGGACTGCTGGGATCATTCTCCTGTGAGGAGCTTGATACATGCAAAGCTTGTTTAATGGGCAAAATGACAAAAGCTCCTTTTTCTAATAAAGGTCAAAGGGCTTCAGATTTACTTGACCTTATACACAGTGATGTGTGTGGGCCATTTAGTAAACATGCCAGAGGTGGCTATCTATACTTCATTACCTTTACTGATGATTTCAGTAGATACGGGTATGTCTATTTAATGAGACATAAAAGTGAATCTTTTGACAAGTTCAAAGAGTTCAAGAATGAAGTACAGAATCAGTTAGGCCGAAATATCAAGGCACTTCGCTCAGATCGAGGTGGAGAATACTTGAGTCATGAGTTTACTGACTATCTGAAGGAGTGTGGGATTGTCTCACAGCTCACTCCGCCAGGAACACCGCAATGGAATGGTGTGTCCGAAAGGAGAAATAGAACCTTACTGGATATGGTACGTTCTATGATGAGTCAGGCTACTTTACCTTACTCCTTTTGGGGATTTGCACTGGAAACAGCTGCAAAGGTACTAAACCGAGTGCCATCCAAGGCAGTTTCAAAGACTCCATATGAGTTATGGTATGGGAAACAGCCGAGCTTGACATTTATTAAGATCTGGGGTTGCGAGGCTTATGTCAAAAAGCTCGCCTCTGGGAAACTGGAAAGCAGATCTGAGAAATGTATCTTTGTCGGTTACCCTAAAGAAACAAAGGGTTATTATTTCTACGATCCCAAAGAGAACAAAGTATTTGTTGCTCGGACGGCTATTTTTCTTGAGAAGGAATTTCTTCTACAAGAGGCCAGTGGGAGAGAAATAAAGCTGGATGAGAATCCAGAAGAAGGACAAAGTAGTCAAGCACAGTTGGATGAGCCTGAGCCAGTAGATCAGGTTACTGAACAACCTGAGGCTCAGATATCACGGGAACCGCGTAGATCGGGAAGGATCCGTCGACAGCCTGAGCGCTATGACGGAGTCTACATCATTGATCATGATGAACCCCTCACTTATGCGGATGCGGTCAGTGGACCGGAATCAGCAAGATGGCTTGAAGCTATGCGCGCCGAGATGGACTCCATGTCAGATAACCAAGTTTGGGATTTGGTTGATCCGCCTCCGGGAGTAATCCCTATAGGCTGTAAGTGGATCTTCAAGAAGAAGATTGACATGGATGGTAACGTGGTTACCTATAAAGGCAGGCTAGTTGCGAAAGGTTTCAAACAAATCTACGGGATAGATTATGATGAAACTTTCTCTCCTGTAGCTATGTTCAAGTCTATTCGGATTATTCTTGCGATAGCAGCATATTATGATTATGAGATCTGGCAGATGGATGTGAAGACCGCTTTCCTTAATGGAAAACTGGATGAGGATGTGTATATGACACAACCTGAAGGTTTCACAAATCCATCAGATCGTCATAAAATATGCAAATTAAAGAAGTCCATTTATGGACTTAAACAAGCATCAAGAAGCTGGAATATTCGTTTTGATGAATCAATCAGTGAATTTGGTTTCATCAAGAAAGAAGATGACCTGTGTGTATATAAGAGGTTTAGTGGGAGCGTAATTACTTTCCTAGTCCTCTACGTCGATGACATCTTGATCATTGGAAACGACATTCTTGAACTGCATGCTGTCAAGGCATGGTTAAGAAAATGTTTCTAGATGAAAGATTTAGGAGAAGCAGCCTATGTATTAGGTGTGAAGATCTACAGGGATAGATCTAAGAGGCTTCTCGGGCTGTGCCAGAGTACTTACATCGATAAAGTCCTGGAGAGATTCCATTTAGAGAATTCTAAAAGAGGATATCTTCCAGTCAGACATGGTCTGAATCTTTCAAAGAGTCAGTGTCCACAAACACAGACTGAGAAAGATGAAATGGACAATACGCCTTATGCTTCAGCTATTGGGTCGATTATGTATGCGATGTTGTGTACTCGCCCAGACGTTGCTTACGGGTTAAGCGTGACTAGTCGATTCCAAAGTAGTCCAGGTAAGGCACACTGGATTGCAGTCAAGAACATTTTAAAATATCTGCGGAGGACCAAAGATATGTTCTTTGTGTATGGTGGTCAGGAAGAACTCAGTATTGAAGGATATACTGACGCTTCATTCCAATCTGACCAGGATGATTTCCGATCGCAATCAGGCTATGTTTTTAGCTTGAATGGAGGAGCAGTGGTGTGGAAAAGTTTCAAACAGTCTATTGTTGCTGATTCCACAACAGAAGCCGAGTATGTTGCAGCCTCAGAAGCATCCAAGGAGGCAGTGTGGATTCGTAAGTTCGTTCAGGAACTTGGTGTTGTTCCTTCGAGTGCTGATCCATTGGTTATCTTCTGTGATAACACTGGAGCAATCGCACAAGTAAAGGAACCACGGTCGCACCAGAAGTCCAAGCACATACAGAGACGGTTTCATTTGATCCGGGAGATCATTGATCGTGGCGAGATCAAAGTCTACAAGGTTCATACAGATGACAATCTGGCTGACCCGCTTACAAAGCCTCTGGCGCAGCAGAAGCATGAGAAGCACTGTAATAATATGGGTTTGAGATTTCTCAACCATTAGATTAAGTGCAAGTGGGAGATTGTTGGGGTATGCCCTTAAGGCTAATGTTTGAGGCCTTGGGATTATATCAGTATCATGTATAAACTCTATGTTTATAAAGGCAATGGTTGTTATTCAGGTTGTTATATTATCTGCTGCAATACATATACTTCTGAATAATGTCTCAATGCTGTTCAGCTTGGCTGACATGCACTTTTGTCCTTAGTCGAGATATCTTGGTGAACATGAGACAGCCTTGATATGATTGAGACTAATATGTGTTCTAATCTTATAGGATGCTTCGAGCATGGAATAAGATGTAGACTCATGGGTACATTGGATGTACTGGACAGACCCTACTAGGATATTCAATTGCTTGTCACAATGTGAATAATCCTTGTATGCAAACAAGTGGCATACTTCCTCTGACTTGAGATCACTTGTGTTTCTAAATGATGATTGGCATTGTTTTGAGGTAGTTCAATATCATTTGAAACATAATGGTTATAGACTATCTTGGATGATGAGCATGAGTCATGTTAGGGTGCTAGTGATAGATAAAGGATTTCCGTCTCCTAGTTTGGAGTGTGATGTTCTATAGGGGCCCCCTGGATGAGATGATTGAGAAAGTGTATGGTCATACCCAGGTGACTATGTTCATCTGATCTAATCATTCTCATCATATTGGAGCTACAGGCTTGACACGCTTGTCCAATAAGAACATCCAGTGGCAAAGGAAACATGTATGCCTAGTGAAGTGGATTCACACTTGTGCTGTGGTTTGGGTGTAGTCTTGGAAGACTTTTTCCTTTATATCGGGAGACAGTGATGTGTTGCTAGATACCCCTCACTGATCGTGATAACGTAAGTTATCGTTACCGACATTTAAAGGAAACCCTTAGGGTCGCACAATTTGATGATATGACTTACTTAAGTCAGATCGTGTGGACTGAATTGTTTGGGTTCAGTTTAAAGGGATTTAAACTCTGATTGTAAGTGAGATCTGGTCTGATCATGTTTGATTGATTAGGGCTTGAGATCGGTAAGCTTTGATCGAGAGAATGGATGCTAGATCAGTGAGATCAGGAGCATCAAGAGATGATCGGTTAGATCTGGAGCCTTAGGGTTTATTGTGATCTAGACCAAATTGCTTGGGTTAATTGGTCTTTGAACCAGACCAAATTGAACCGGCTCATCAAGTGAGCGCATGGTTCAAGAGGAGAGGAATTTGCGATTGGGGTAAACCCATGGTCGCATCACAAGTTGAGATTTTTCTATTTTTAGAAAACATGTCTCTAAACGTGGGCACGCCTCACGTTCTCTCTTTCACGCCTCTTGTCGCCTCTTTGGCTTGGTCACTACACACATTCTCGAGAGGAGAAGTTGAGACGACAAGGGAGAGGTTTCGCCAAGCAAAGTTGTCTTCTCTTCCCTTCCATACGACAAGGACCCTTGGAGAACCTTGCTAGCACAAGGATCAAAAAGGAGTAGGCGACATCACCTTGTGTGCGCACCATTTGGAGGAGAAGCATTCGACTCTCTTCTTCCTAGACGCCATCCAAGAAATGGCATTGGTAAGAATCGATCCTCATGTATATGAAAATTTAAAGTTGATCATACTGCATGCATCGATCTAGAAACCTATTCCGCTGCGTTAAATCCTCTACATGCGCCTATTAGGGTTTCGCCCCCCATGTTGGGGACTTTCACCTCTCTGATCGTGATAACGTAAGTTATCATTACCGACAATGAAGGAAACCCTTAGGGTCACACAATTTGATGATATGGCTTACTTATGTCAGATCGTGTGGACTAGAATTATTCTAGTTCAGTTTAAAGCAATTTGAACTCTGATTGGGAGTGAGATCTACTCTAATCATGTTTGATTGATTAGGGCATGTGATCGGTAAGCCTCGATCGGGAGAATTGATCCTTGATCATAAAGATCAAGAGGTTCAATGAGATGTGTGGTTGGATCTTGAGCCATTGGGTTCAATTAGATCACAACCAGGGCTGGTTCGATTTGGTCCTTGAACCAAATGAAATTGAACCGGTTCACTTTGTGAACGTATGGTTCGATTGAGAGGGAAGTTTCGGTTGGTTCACTTAGGGTGAACGCATGGGAGTTAAGAGGGAATTAAGAGGGAGTTACACTTTTTGGTTCTTGCCATAAGTGGTAACCGAATGTTTCCTTCTTGGGCGTTGTTTTTCCTCACGGTTTTCGCTCTCCCTTATGCTGCCTCTCTTCACGTTGCTTGATCATCTTCACGAAAAGAATTTTTCGGCCAGCCAAGAAAAGACATCTCCTCACACGATCATAGACCCTTAGTGTCTTTGCTAGCACAAGGAGCACAAGGAAGAAGCAAAACTTCATCTTGTGTGTGATACTTTTGGAGGAGAGGCACTAGCCCCTTTCTTCTTCCAAGCCGCCACTCAAAGCATGACAATGGTAATGCTCTAACCTATCCTTACAAGGTTGATCATATGTTTAAGTCATGCGATCTTTGAAACCTAGTATTTCCGCCGCTGCACAATTTTCGAATGCGCATGTGACCTAGGTTTGCTCACACATATCCCAATGGACCATCCTGAGGTTGATGTAGAGACTATAGGAGGGTTGGTCCTTAGTGCAGTACTCTACGGTGTTTACATAATGCACAGAAATCGTGAGAGGGTCTTGAGACGAGGGAAGTCAAATCGCTCAGAAAGTATAGCAAGAAACACGGAAAATCGGCGCGAATTCGTTTCGAGGCAATACTAATGCGAGAGAAATCCAACGGCACCCAAAATTACTGAAATTCATTCACTAACCTCTAGAGCAATTTTAAGCACAGCACAAACGGGACTTGTGGATCGCAAGGTCAGCTCGCGCGCCTATGCACCTGCGAACAAACCAACGAACAGGGAAACCGTCCACGACTTTGACGCTCGGATGCTCGTGGGTGAGACGGCAAAAGAAACTCAACACGGAAAGAATGTCTTAGAAATAGGCGAACCTGACCCACCCGGAATGGTGCGATTTACTTCTCAAAAAGTAGGAAACACTTCGAGTCGAGACACCAGTCACCGACTCTTATAAACTCTGAAGACGAAGCTACTTCATCTTCCACACAAGCTGGAGGCACTCTTGCTCACCAGGAGAACTCTACCTCTAAGAGAACTAAGGAACACAACACCCCAGCCTCCTCTTTTATAGAACAAGAGGGGAGGGAACAAGACAAAGTAGAAAAGACAAACAACTTTAACAACTAACTGCTCATGCAGGCCACAAAGGTGGTCAAGCTGCTACTACAAGACAAAGCAAAACAAACTTCTACCTAATATTCTATGAAGCTGGCGCATGGTCTTCTGGTCTTCGTACGGAGGCGGTTGGGCGGTCAGACGCGTTTGGAGCATACCGCGATAAAGTAGCAGAATTTGGACGTCGTGGGCTGGGTTACGACGGATGTGGAGCGCTCTTGGCCGTGTTGCTAAGATGATAGCGCGGCCCCTCAGGTGTAGGGCCTTCAGGTGGACAGCTGAAAAGGGGGGTGAAACCCTAAACGCATGCACTTCTAAAATTTTGCATGGGCGAAAATAAGGATTTCATGAAGATCGCATGTGGCATGAACATATGATCAACTTAATGTCTGCAAAGATCAAGTTGTGATCTTACCATTGCCATTGGTCGGAAGGCGACTTGGAAGCAAGAGGGCGATGCGGCTCTCCTCCAAAGTGGACGCACACAAGATGGCGATGGCTTCCTCCCTTGGCGTGAACCTTGTGCTAGCAAAGCTCTTCAAGGTGTCCTTGATGCATGAAGGAGATGAGATGATTTCTTTCCTTGGCTGGCCGAATCCCTCCTTCAACACTCGTGGAGGCGAGTCACACGAGAGGAAGAGCAAGAGAGAGGCGAGAGTCTTCGAACGTGGAGGCGTCTTCAATTTGGAAAACCGATTTCCAAATATAGTAAGCGCTCATGCGTTCAAGCGTTCACTCCAAGTGAACCGTTCGCAACTCCTTCTCCCTTTGAACCATGCGCTCATATGATGAACCGGTTCAATTGAATTTGGTTCAAAGACCAAATCAAACCAAGCCTTGGTCTAGACCTTATTAAACCGAAAGGCTCAAGATCTAACCACACATCTCTTGATGCTCTTGATCTCATCGATCTAGCATCAATTCTCTCGATCGAAGCTTACCGATCTCAAGCCCTAATCAATCAAACATGATCAGACCAGATCTCACTTCCAATCAGAGTTTAAATTCCTTTAAACTGAACCAAAACAATTCAGTCCACACGATCTGACATAAGTAAGCCATATCATCAAATTGTGCGACCCTAAGGGTTTCCTTTAATGTCGGTAACAATAACTTACGTTATCACGAACAGAGAGGGGTATCTAGCAACACATCACTGTCTCCCGATATAAAGGAAAGAGTCTTCCAAGACTACTCCCAAACCATAGCACAAGTGTGAACCCAAGTCACTTGACATATGTGTTTCCTTTGCCACTGGATGTTCTCGTTGGATAAGCGTGTCAAGCCTGTAACTCCAACATGATGAGAGTGGTTAGATCAGATGAACATAGTCATCTGGGTATGGCCATACACTTTCTCAACCATCTCATACAGGGGGCCCCTTTAGAACATCACACTCCAACTAGGAGAGGCAATCCTATATCTATCACTAATGCCCTAACATGACTCATGCCCATTATCCAAGATAATCTATAACCATTATATTTCAAATGATATTGAACTACCTCAAGACAATGCCAATCATCATTTAGAAACACAAGTGATCTCAAGTCAGAGGAAATATGCCACTTGTTTGCATATAAGGATTATTCACATTGCGACAAACAATCGAACATCCTTAGTAGGGTCTGTCCAGTACATCCAATGCACCTATGAGTCTACATCTTATTCCATGCTCGAAGCATCCTATAAGATTAGAACACATATTAGTCTCAATCATATCAAGGCTGTCTCATGTTCACCAAGATATCTCGACTAAGGACTATACTGCATGTCAGCCAAGCTGAACACCATTGAGACATTATTCAGAAGTATACATGTAGCAGCAGATAATGCAACAACCTGAATAACAACCATTGCCTTTATAAACATAGTTTATACATGATACTGATAATAACCCAAGGCCTCAAACATTAGCCTTAAGGGCATACTCCAACAATCTCCCACTTGCACTTGGTGTTGTTCCTTCGTAAGTTCGTTCCTTCGTAGTTTAGAACATTAGCCTCAGAAGCATCTAAGGAGGCAGTGTGGATTCGTAAGTTCGTTCAGGAACTTGGTGTTGTTCCTTCGAGTGCAGATCCTTTGGTTATCTTCTGTGATAACACTGGAGCAATAGCACAGGCAAAGGAACCACGGTCGCACCAGAAGTCCAAGCACATACAGAGAAGGTTTCACTTGATCCGGGAGATCATTGATCATGGCGAGATCAAAATCTGCAAGGTTCATACAGATGACAATCTAGCTGACCCGCTTACAAAGCCTCTGGCGCAGCAGAAGCATGAGAAGCACTGTAATAATATGGGTTTGAGATTTCTCAACCATTAGATTAAGTGCAAGTGGGAGATTGTTGGGGTATGCCCTTAAGGCTAATGTTTGAGGCCTTGGGTTGTTATCAGTATCATGTATAAACTCTATGTTTATAAAGGCAATGGTTGTTATTCAGGTTGTTACATTATCTGCTGCAATATGTATACTTCTGAATAATGTCTCAATGGTGTTTAGCTTGGCTGACATGCAGTATTGTCCTTAGTCGAGATATCTTGGTGAACATGAGACAGCCTTGATATGATTGAGACTAATATGTGTTCTAATCTTATAGGATGCTTCGAGCATGGAATAAGATGTAGACTCATGGGTACATTGGATGTACTGGACAGACCCTACTTAGGATGTTCAATTGCTTGTCACAATGTGAATAATCCTTATATGCAAACAAGTGGCATATTTCCTCTGACTTGAGATCACTTGTGTTTCTAAATGATGATTGGCATTGTTTTGAGGTAGTTCAATATCATTTGAAATATAATGGTTATAGACTATCTTGGATAATGAGCATGAGTCATGTTAGTGTTGGGAAACCCCGGGGACATTTTACAATTTTAGAGTCATGGACATACATGTTTGCACAGCGGAAGAATGTCCCCGAAACAGGCCGGTCCCAAAAACCCAGTGAAGATCGCATGCAAGGGAGTCGACACGATGAGTTAGGAAATACCTTAGAGCAAAGAAGAGAGTGATGCCGATGTAGGCGTCCAAGTGTCCGCCCTCTGCAGTCTCACACACACGGATCTCTTGAGTTCTCTTCTTCCTCGCCCGGTGCTAGCCTCGGGAAGAAGATCCAAGCCTTAGTCCTTCTTCTTCAATCCTTGCGCCACCTCCAAGGTAGAATCGCCTAGAAGAAGAGGTGGAGAGGTAGACGCCAAGTTCAAGTCTTTCTTGACCCAAGAGGAGGAGAAGAGGACTTGTGCTTGCGGCTAGATGATGGAGGAAGAGAGGTTGCGCCAAGAGCCTCTAAGTTTTCGCCCCCTTTTAATGATTACGCCTCCAAGGAATTATCACTTATCAAGAGGGGCGACTAGGTGCTCTTTTATAGGGCAAGAGGCGATTTATGAAAGGCTAGGATTAAGACAAGTGTAGGGCTAGGATGAGAAGGTTTGAGATAAGGAAAGTCTCCAAGACATTTCCTTAATTCTCATTCAACCTTTCCTCATTAAGCTCCACGCCTTCCTTGTGCGCCAAGGCCTTGCCTTGCGCCTCAAGCAATGCCTTAAAGGCATGCATTCCATCAATGGAAGAGGGCTAGGCGCCAATTGCTTCCTTAATGAAGCAATTTTGCCATCCTAACCCCATTATGCCCCTTAGGCGCCAATGGGGTTGGGTCTCTCCCCATTATACCCTTTTAGCCTCTCATCTCTTCATGAGAACTTGTTATTGGGTCTCATTGGATAATGAGCTAGCCCAAACTCCATTACATGGGTTGATTAAGCACTTGGATCTAATCCAATGCAACCCTAATTCAAATGTGACCAACCATGGTCAAATACGGGTCAACCTGCCAAAAATGAAGTTTGGCTCCAATAATATTCTTCCATCTCATCAGGCCCATTGGCGCTGATGAAATCTCCCAATTAGATCCGAGTTATCCAATAGCTCGATCATAAGGCTTTCCGATCAATGCGAGAACTCAAGTATCAAGGTGTGCGACCCTGTAGGTTCCTCTGACGCTGGCAGTGCTGACCAAAGGTCACCACAAGCAGTGAGTGGCACCTAGCAGTGCATCGCTGCTACCCAGGTCATTGGAATGGATATCGACATCGACATCCCCATCATTGCAACTAGGTACAGATGCATTACAGTCTCTTTGCCGAACTGATATCCGATTGGACAAGTGTGTCACCACTTGTTTTCATCCAATCACATGGCTATGACTAAATCAGGTTCTTACCTGGGTATGGCCATACACTTTCAGTCATAGAATCCATAGAGGAGCTCCATGGATATCAAGCTTCCCAAAGGAAGGGGCAAATCCTATGTCTGTCCATTGACCTTCTCATATGGGTCGTGACACGCTCAATGACAACCTTTATGACCTTCCAACTACGGCAAGGTGTTAGGTTGCATCAAAGCAAGTCTCTAACCATATAGAATGATCAATGACCTCAAGTCAAGGGATCAATGCATCTCCTGTCACTTATGAGGATAACTCATGACACCAAGTCATAGCCTCATAGCGGGTCTATCCAGTATATCCTCCCATGATATACCCATGTGTCTGCGTTAGCACCCCGTGCCCTAACCAGCCCACATACCAGTCTCATAAGCACCATAGTTGTCCCATATCCACTAAGGTACATTGACTGGGGATCTTTATTTGAGCACAGATCCAATCTGTCTCCAGGGACATTATCATGTAAGTACACAATCGCAGGTGTAGACAGACAATGATAACGACAATGCCATAATGATATATAAATATCAATGTCAAGTAGTACACAAGTTGACCAAAGCTAGGTCCTAGGGCATATACACCAACAGTTAGGGCACTAGTGATAGATATAGGATTGCCGTCTCCTTGTTTGGAGTGTGATGTTCTGAAGGGGCCCCCTGGATGAGATGGTTGAGAAAGTGTATGGCCATACCCAGATGACTATGTTCATCTGATCTAACCACTCTCATCATATTGGAATTACAGGCTTGACACGCTTGTCCAATAAGAACATCTAGTGGCAAAGGAAACACATATGTCAAGTGACTTGGGTTCACACTTGTGCTGTGGTTTGGGTGTAGTCTTGGAAGACTCTTTCCTTTATATCGGGAGACAGTGATGTGTTGCTAGATACCCCTCTCTGTTCGTGATAACGTAAGTTATCGTTACCAACATTTAAAGGAAACCCTTAGGGTCGCACAATTTGATGATATGGCTTACTTATGTCAGATCGTGTGGACTGAATTGTTTTGGTTCAGTTTAAAGGAGTTTAAACTTTGATTGTAAGTGAGATCTGGTCTGATCATGTTTGATTTTTAGAGCTTGAGATCGGTAAGCTTCGATCGAGAGAATTGATGCTAGATCGGTGAGATCAAGAGCATCAAGAGATGAATGGTTAGATCTTGAGCCTTATGGTTTAATTTGATCTAGACCAATGCTTGGTTTGATTTGGTCTTTGAACCAAATCCAATTGAATCAGTTCATCATATGAACGCATGGTTCAATGGGAGAGAAAAAGTTTGCGGTCGGTTCACTTGGAGTGAACGCATGATCGCATACCTTGAAGCACTTGCTATTTTTGGAAATTGGTTTTTCCAAAATGTGGAACGCCTCCACGTTCGAAGAGCAACGCTTCTCTCGTCGCCATCTTCTCCTCTCTCGACCTCTCTTGTGTCGTGTGGTGAGACTTCACGCAAAGGAGAAGAGAACAAAACCAAGAGACATCTCTCATCTCCTTCACGAAGGGAAACCTTGAAGCTTTGCTAGCACAAAGACGCCAAGGGAGTAGTCATCTTCACCTTGTGTGCGTCACCTTTGGAGGAGAGCCGCTCGCCCTCTTCTTCCAAGTTTCCATCCAAGCAATGGCAATGGTATGATCCCCTTCTCGATCTATACATGTTATTAAAGTTGATCATATATTCATCCATGCGATCCTAGGAAACCCTAATTTCCACTTGTTGCAAGTTCTGATATGCGCCTATTAGGGTTTCCCCCCCCCTTAAGGGAACTTTCATTAGGTTGTATCAAAGTATGTCCCTAACCATATAGAAGAGTCAATGACCTCAAGTCAAGGGATCAATGCATCTCCTGTCACTTGTGAGCTTAACTCATGACACTAAGTTAGAGCCTCACAGCGGGTCGGTCCAGTATATCCACCACTGATATACCCATATGCCTGCGTTAGCACCCCGTGCCTAACCAGCCCATATACCAGTCTTACATATACCAGAGATGTCCCTTATCCACTCAGGTACTCGACTGGGGACACACCGTTTGAGCACAGATACAATCTGTCTCTAGGGACATTATTATCCATGTACATAATCGCAGATGTAAACATAGCATAATAACGATAATGACAGAATGATATATTAAATATTAAAGTCAAGTAGTACAAGATGGACCAACAACGGGTCCTAGGGCATATACACCAGCAATCTCCCACTTGCACTTAGACTTAGTTGTTGAGAAATCTCAACCCCATGTCCCTCGTATGACCAACATGCTTCTACTGCGCCATAGCCATGGTCAATGGGTCTACCAAATTGCTATTTGTGTCAACTCTGCTTATCTTGACATCACCTCTGCCAATTATCTCCCAGATCAGGTGAAATCTACTGAGAATGTGTTTGGATGTTTGATGAGACCGTGGTTCCTTTGCCTGTGCCATCGCTTTATTGTTGTCACAATAGAGTTCAATCGGATCCACAGAAGTTGGAACCACCTGAAGTTTAGAAATGAACTTCTGAATCCAAACGGCTTCTTTGGCTGCTTCAGAAGCAACGACATATTCAGCCTCGGTCATAGAATCAGCTACAATGGACTGCTTAGAGCTCTCTCAGCTCATAGCACCTCCACTCAATCTGAACACATTGCTTGCCAGCGATCTTAAGTCATTAGGGTTTGACTGGAATGATGCCTTAGTGTAGCCCTGAACACTAAGCTCTTCCTGTCCCCCATAGACCAAGAACCACTCCTTAGTTCTTTTCAGAAACACCGAATGTTCTTTACAGCCACCCAGTGCTGTAGACCTGGATTGGATTGGTATCGGCTGGTTATGCTCACAGCATAAGCCACGTATGGTCTAGTACACAACATCGCATACATGATCGAACTTACTGCCGAAGCATAGGGTACTTGACTCATGTCGTCCCTCTCAGCCTGTGTGGTGGGACACTAGCTCTTGGAGAGAATAAGGCCATGTCTCACTGGAAGGTATCCTTTCTTAGATTGCTCCAAGCTGAACCTCTCCAGAACCTTATCAATGTAAGTACTCTGACTAAGGGCCAGGAGCTTCTTGGATCTATCCCGGTAGATCCTCACGCCTAGCATATAGGTGGCCTCCCCTAAGTCTGTCATCTCGAAACACTTGCCCAACCATGTCTTCACCGAGTGAGGACTAGGGATGTCATTTCCGATGAGTAGTATGTCGCCGACATACAAGACCAAAAATATTACCAAGCTATCACTGAATTTTCTATATACACAAGCGTCATCTTCGCTTTTGATAAAGCCGTAATCTCTTACTGCCTCATCAAATCAAAGATTCCAACTTCGAGAGGCTATCTTTAATCCATAAATGGATCTTTTTAGCCTGGAAACTTTATTGGCCTCTATAGGATGGATGAAACCATCCGATTGTGTCATATACACATCCTCTGTCTGCTTTCCGTTAAGGAATGCTGTCTTTACATCCATTTGTGATGGGGGCAGGGACCACGAACCACGAAGGTACAAGTGGAGTCTACGACTACCATAGACAAAGGTTCAAAGGCTCACAAATAAGCTAGCAAGTCAATCAATAAAGCTAGCTAAATAATAGAAGAAAACACTTCAACCACAAGAGAAACTCAAGACATTCAAGCACAAGATGTCCAAGCCCAAGCCCACATATTTGCGCCAGCACAAGAGGATGTTGGGGTATGCCCTTAAGGCTAATGTTTGAGGCCTTGGGTTGTTATCAGTATCATGTATAAACTCTATGTTTATAAAGGCAATGGTTGTTATTCAGGTTGTTGCATTATCTGCTGCTATATGTATACTTCTGAATAATGTCTCAATGGTGTTCAGCTTGGCTGACATGCAGTATTGTCCTTAGTCGAGATATCTTGGTGAACATGAGACAGCCTTGATATGATTGAGACTAATATGTGTTCTAATCTTACAGGATGCTTCGAGCATGGAATAAGATGTAGACTCATAGGTACATTGGATGTACTGGACTGACCCTACTTAGGATATTCAATTGTTTGTCACAATGTGAATAATCCTTGTATGCAAACAAGTGGCATATTTCCTCTGACTTGAGATCACTTGTGTTTCTAAATGATGATTGGCATTGTCTTGAGGTAGTTCAATATCATTTGAAATATAATGGTTATAAATTATCTTGGATAATGAACATGAGTCATGTTAGGGCACTAGTGATAGATATAAGATTGCCTTCTCCTTGTTTGGAGTGTGATGTTCTAAAGGGGCCCCCTGGATGAGATGGTTGAGAAAGTGTATGGCCATACCCAGATGAGTATGTTCATCTGATCTAACCACTCTCATCATATTGGAATTACAGGCTTGACACGCTTGTCTAATAAGAACATCCAGTGGCAAAGGAAACACATATGTCATGTGACTTGGGTTCACACTTGTGCTATGGTTTGGGTGTAGTCTTGGAAGACTCTTTCCTTTATATCGGGAGACAGTGATGTGTTGCTAGATACCCCTCTCTGTTCGTGATAACGTAAGTTATCGTTACCGACATTTAAAGGAAACCCTTAGGGTCGCACAATTTGATGATATGGCTTACTTATGTCAGATCGTGTGGACTGAATTGTTCTGATTCAGTTTAATAGGAGTTTAAACTCTGATTGGAAGTGAGATCTGGTCTGATCATGTTTGATTGATTAGGGCTTGAGATCGGTAAGCTTCGATCGAGAGAATTGATGCTTGATCGGTGAGATCAAGAGCATCAAGAGATGTGTGGTTAGATCTTGAGCCTTTTGGTTTAATGAGATCTAGACCATGTCTTGGTTTGATTTGGTCTTTGAACCAAAGTCAATTGAACCGGTTCACGTATGTGAATGCATGGTTCAATTAAGGGGGCGTTTTGATTGGTTCACTAAGCGTGAACGTATGAAGTCATGACTTACTATTTTTGGAAGCCATGACACTTCCCACGAATAGAAACCACCTCAACGCCTCTCTCGCCTTAATCTCTCTCGTGTGTCTCGTCTCCACGAGGGTGAAAAGAAGGTATTCGGCCAGCCAAGAAAACATATGATCTCCTTCATGCGACTAGGACACTTTGGAGAGCTTTGCTAGCACAAGGTTCACGCCAAGGGAGGAAACCACCACCATCTTGTGTGTGATTGCTTTGGAGGAGAGCCGCTCGCCCTCTTGCTTCCAAGACGCCATCCAAGCAATGGCTATGGTAAGATCACAACTTGATCTTTGCAAGTTTTAAGTTGATCATATATTCATGCCTTATGCGATCTTCATGAAACCCAAGAAAAATTTTTATATGCGCCTGCTTAGGGTTTCGCCCCACTTTCAATTGGTATCAGAGCAGGTTCTGGTATGATCTATATGATTGCAAAATTTGTGTGATCCATGCTTGCGTTGAGTAGATCTAAATCTTATGATCATGCGAAAAAAACATGCTATGAGATAGATGTATGTTTTTATTTTTGATTGCGCATGATGCTTGTTGGCGCATGTTGAAGAGGTTTTTGTCAAAACTAATCTTGCGCGACTCCACTTAGATCTAAAAGCGCCTACCTGAAATACTTAGACGGGTTACTAGGGTTGAAGTCATCAGTCTAGTCTAGACCCAACAGTCTGATCAGACCATCTGACAGCCTAGATGGGTCTACCAGATAGCACCTATGCGCGAGCATGAGGTGCCTATAGGTCGACTGCAGAAGGGCGTGTAGCGATGTCTGATCGAGGCGACCAGTGAACGATCATGATTAAGGCCCGGGGTCACACCCGCTTGCCAGAAATCATGTGGGACGTTCAGCCCTTAAGGCATGTGTTGACCATGAGGTCAACGCAAGTTAGTTATGACTTGGTGCATGCAAGGGCAGTGGGTCTGACTAGGTCTGATGAGTGGATCCCTATTAATGGACCGTTGTAAGGTAGTAGGGCTCATAAGGAAATAAAATTGATGCCATGGGGTTTTCAAAATTTTATTTTCTGTTAAGATGATTGGATCACATGTTTGTATGTTATAACATGCTTGGATGTTTATTTCATCTTATGTGGGCTGCCCTAAATTGAGTGCTGTGCTGGGGCCTGCGTGCCTGGATTAATTGTAAATTATTATTGTGATCTGCGAATCACATTTCAATTTATGACAATGTGTAATTGACCTGTGAGTCAAATCATGTCTAGATAGATTAAAATGTAATTTAATCAGACATGAGCACAGAGCATACATGGCAGAGGCGCATGCAGCAAGTAGCTTCACCAGTGGGAGGCCTAGAGTTCGACTCTAGTACAGGCGCATGCTACCTGGTGGGCGCATCTGAGCTGCAGAGGGCACTTGGGCCCGGGCTGGGCCAGATGAAGTGCAAAAGACCCATGAAGAGCTCAAGTGAAGACTTGTGTAAAACTAGGGTTTTACTTAGGCTTAATGGGCGTTTACCACATAAGATCATTGTGCTTTCTATTTACTGTTTAGGTAATATTAGCACCTGCATGAGTTAATCTTCTGCTATCACCATAGGATATGCATGGTAGTAAGAAGATAAAAGGACCGTTAAAATCCAACATTAAATATCAAGCACGAAAGCCTTCTGACGCGAAACCTCACTGTTCTGACTATCGTTGGGGCCGTGTTGTACCCACTCAGTGGGCACGCCCAGCTATCTTCAGACGGTGTGTGATTACACCTGCGTGTTACAGAGAAGGGATTTATCGCTTCTCGTTGCTCAGCATAGCACGTGGTGGTCCAGGGAGTAGGTCAGGTCAGCTTGACCATGTGGGCTACATATTGAGCATATGTTAGCTATATGGAGGCAGCCATCTGTGGAATCAGAGACTGTGTTGTACCAACTCAGTTGGCACAGTCTTCTGGATTGCCTAGATGAAGGGGAATCGCACGGGTTGGCGATTGGCATGGATAGCCTACCGGTGATTAGTGCTTGTACTCTCTGTGCATCTTATCTCGCCTGAGCGGGACGCGGAGACCAAGTATGAAATCTGGATCCCATCTCACTAAAAGAGTGTTACTCTTTCGGACTGTTTTAATGGATTTTTCAGTCAGATAAAATAGTGAGAAAAGAATCATTCTTAAGTCCTGGATTGATTCTAACATTGATACTGACCTTGTTGTTCTTGCAATGTTGTAGATTACTGCAGCAACGAACACCACAGCGTTCAATGTGCGATCCTTACTGGAAAGGGAGAAGTTTGCTGGGCCAAACTTCTCAGACTGGTACGGACACCTTAAGATTGTTCTTAAGGCTGAGAGGAAACTGTATGTCCTTGAGACGGCAATACCGCCTCAACCCGCTGCGAACGCCGCAAGGGCGGTTCGGGATGCTTATGAGAAGCATGTCAATGATAGCATTGATGTCGCTTGCCTTATGCTTGCGTCTATGACGCCAGAGCTTCAGCGTCAGCATGAGGATTTATCTGCTATTGAAATTATAGCAAATCTCAAGATGCTATATGCTGCACAGGCAAGGACTGAACGCTATAACTTGACAAAACTTTTCTTTCAGAGCAAACTGACTGAAGGGAGTCCAGTGGGAGCTCACGTACTCAAGATGATTGGGTACAAAGAGGCTCTAGAGAAACTGGGACACACCATCAATCAGGAGCTTGTTGTAGACATTATCCTGCAGTCTCTCCCGGCCTCTTTCGATCTGTTCATCATTAATTTTAATATGAACAAGATCGACTGTACCCCGGCAGAGTTACTGAACATGCTCTATACTACAGAGTAGACTCTTGAAAAGGGAAAGCCTTCATCCTCTGTCTTGATGATTCCTTCAAGGAACAAGAAGAAGGGGAAGAAGGGCAAAGCCCCTGTCAAGAGCTACAACAAGGCTCTGAAACAAAAGATCAAGCGGTCGAAGGAATACAGATGTTTCCATTGTGGCCAGCTGGGTCACTGGAAGAAGGACTGTAAAGCGCTCCAAGGAGATAAGAAGGGAAGCAAGCCTTTCACTTCTAGCTCAGGTATTTTTGTGACTGAAGTCATGATATCTTCTTCTTCTTCTATTTCATGGGTGTTGGACACTGCATGTGGAGTTCACATTTGTTCAAATGTACAGGAACTCAAGAGAAGAAGACAGGTGGGACAGCATGAGGTGGACCTACGAGTTGGAAACGGGGCACGGGTTGCTGCTGTTGCTGTAGGACAATATAACATCTCTTTACCATCTGGTCTTGTATTAGAACTGGACAATTGTTATTTTGTACCGAGCATAACTAAGAATATTATCTCTATTCCTGCTCTTGTCAGGAAAGGGTTTTCCTTTGAATGCAAAACTTTAAAGTGTTGTATTTCATTAGATAATATTGTTTATGCTACTGGGTCAATTAACAATGGGTTATTCATGTTGGACATGGAATGTTCTGTACAACAAATTGATAATAAGAAAGCCAAGTATGCTGATGATAGCACCTTGCTATGGCATAGTCGTTTAGGCCACATTAACAAGAAGCGCATTAAGCGGTTGCATGACCATGGACTACTGGGATCATTCTCCTATGAGGAGCTTGATACATGCAAAGCTTGTTTAATGGGCAAAATGACGAAGGCTCCTTTTTCTAATAAAGGTCAAAGGGCTTCAGGTTTACTTGACCTCATTCACAGTGATGTGTGTGGGCCATTTAGTAAACATGCCAGAGGTGGCTACTTATACTTCATTACTTTTACTGATGATTTCAGTAGATACGGTTATGTCTATCTTATGAGACATAAGTGTGAATCTTTTGACAAGTTCAAAGAGTTCAAAAATGAAGTACAGAATCAGTTAGGCCGAAATATCAAGGCACTTCGATCAGATCGAGGTGGAGAATACTTGAGTCATGAGTTTAATAACTATCTGAAGGAGTGTGGGATTATCTCACAGTTCACTCCGCCAGGAACACCGCAATGGAATGGTGTGTCCGAGAGGAGAAATAGAACCTTATTGGATATGGTTCGTTCAATGATGAGTCAGACTACTCTACCTTACTCCTTTTGGGGATTTGCACTGGAAACAGCTGCAAAGGTACTAAACCGAGTGCCATCCAAGGCCGTTTCAAAGACTCCATATGAGTTATGGTATGGGAAACAGCCGAGCTTGACATTTATCAAAATCTGGGGTTGCGAGGCTTATGTCAAAAAGCTCGCCTCTGGGAAACTGGAGAGCAGATCTGATAAATGTATCTTTGTCGGTTACCCTAAGGAAACTAAGGGTTATTATTTCTACGATCCCAAGGAGAACAAAGTATTTGTTGCTCGTACGGCTATTTTTCTTGAGAAGGAATTTCTTCTGCAAGAGGCCAGTGGGAGAGAAATAAAGCTGGATGAAAATCCAGAAGAAGGACAAAGTAATCAAACTCAGTTGGATGAGCCTGAGCCAATAGAACAGGTTATTGAACAACCAGAGGCTCAGATATCACGGGAACCGCGTAGATCGGGAAGGATCCGTCGACAGCCTGAGCGCTATGACGGAGTCTACATCATTGATGATGAACCCCTCACTTATGCGGATGCGGTCAGTGGACCGGAATCAGCGAGATGGCTTGAAGCTATGCGAGCCGAGATGGACTCCATGTCAGATAACCAAGTCTGGGATTTGGTTGATCCGCCTCCGAGAGTAATCCCTATAGGCTGTAAGTGGATCTTCAAAAAGAAGATTGACATGGATGGTAACATGGTTACCTATAAAGGCAGGCTAGTTGTGAAAGGTTTCAAACAAATCTACGGGATAGATTATGATGAAACATTCTCTCCAGTAGCCATGTTCAAGTCTATTCGGATTATTCTCGCGATAGCTGCATATTATGATTATGAGATCTGGCAGATGGATGTGAAGACCGCTTTCCTTAATGGAAAACTAGAAGAGGATGTGTATATGACACAACCTGAAGGTTTCATCAATCCATCAGATCGTCATAAAATATGCAAATTAAAGAAGTCCATTTATGGACTTAAACAAGCATCGAGAAGCTGGAATATTCGTTTTGATGAATCAATCTGTGAATTTGGTTTCATCAAAAATGAAGATGACCCGTGTGTATATAAGAGGTTTAGTGGGAGCGTGATTACTTTCCTAGTCCTCTACGTCGATGATATCTTGATCATTGGAAACGATATTCCTGAACTGCATGCCGTCAAAGCATGGTTAAGAAAATGTTTCCAGATAAAAGATTTAGGAGAAGCAGCCTATGTATTAGGTGTGAAGATCTACAGAGATAGATCTAAGAGGCTTCTCGGGCTGTGCCAGAGTACTTACATCGATAAAGTCCTGGAGAGATTCCATTTAGAAAATTCTAAAAGAGGATATCTTCCAGTCAGACATGGTCTGAATCTTTCTAAGAGCCAGTGTCCTCAAACACAATCTGAGAAAGATGAAATGGATAATACGCCTTATGCTTCGGCTATTGGGTCCATCATGTATGCGATGTTGTGTACTCGCCCAGACGTCGCTTATGGGTTAAGCGTGACCAGTCGATTCCAAAGTAATCCAAGTAAGGCACACTGGATTGCGGTCAAGAACATTTTAAAATATCTTCGGAGGACCAAAGATATGTTCTTGATTTATGGAGGTCAGGAAGAACTCAGTATTGAAGGATATACTGACGCTTCGTTCCAATCTGACCAGGATGATTTCCGATCGCAATCAGGCTATGTTTTTAGCTTGAATGGAGGAGCAGTGGTGTGGAAAAGTTTCAAACAATCAATTGTTGCTGATTCCACAACAGAAGCCGAGTATGTTGCAGCCTCGGAAGCATCCAAGGAGGCAGTATGGATTCGTAAGTTCGTTCAGGAACTTGGTGTTATTCCTTCGAGTGCAGATCCTTTGGTTATCTTCTGTGATAACACTGGAGCAATAGCACAAGCAAAGGAACCACGGTCGCACCAGAAGTCCAAGCACATACAGAGAAGGTTTCACTTGATCCGGGAGATCATTGATCGAGGAGAGATCAAGATCTGCAAGGTTCATACAGATGACAATCTAGCTGACCCGCTTACAAAGCCTCTGGCGCAGCAGAAGCATGAGAAGCACTGTAATAATATGGGTTTGAGATTTCTCAACCATTAGATTAAGTGCAAGTGGGAGATTGTTGGGGTATGCCCTTAAGGCTAATGTTTGAGGCCTTGGGTTGTTATCAGTATCATGTATAAACTCTATGTTTATAAAGGCAATGGTTGTTATTCAGGTTGTTGCATTATCTGCTGCTATATGTATACTTCTGAATAATGTCTCAATGGTGTTCAACTTGGCTGACATGCAGTATTGTCCTTAGTCGAGATATCTTGGTGAACATGAGACAGCCTTGATATGATTGAGACTAATATGTGTTCTAATCTTACAGGATGCTTCGAGCATGGAATAAGATGTAGACTCATAGGTACATTGGATGTACTGGACTGACCCTACTTAGGATATTCAATTGTTTGTCACAATGTGAATAATCCTTGTATGCAAACAAGTGGCATATTTCCTCTGACTTGAGATCACTTGTGTTTCTAAATGATGATTGGCATTGTCTTGAGGTAGTTCAATATCATTTGAAATATAATGGTTATAAATTATCTTGGATAATGAACATGAGTCATGTTAGGGCACTAGTGATAGATATAGGATTGCCTTCTCCTTGTTTGGAGTGTGATGTTCTAAAGGGGCCCCCTGGATGAGATGGTTGAGAAAGTGTATGGCCATACCCAGATGACTATGTTCATCTGATCTAACCACTCTCATCATATTGGAATTACAGGCTTGACACGCTTGTCTAATAAGAACATCCAGTGGCAAAGGAAACACATATGTCATGTGACTTGGGTTCACACTTGTGCTATGGTTTGGGTGTAGTCTTGGAAGACTCTTTCCTTTATATCGGGAGACAGTGATGTGTTGCTAGATACCCCTCTCTGTTCGTGATAACATAAGTTATCGTTACCGACATTTAAAGGAAACCCTTAGGGTCGCACAATTTGATGATATGGCTTACTTATGTCAGATCGTGTGGACTGAATTGTTCTGATTCAGTTTAATAGGAGTTTAAACTCTGATTGGAAGTGAGATCTGGTCTGATCATGTTTGATTGATTAGGGCTTGAGATCGGTAAGCTTCGATCGAGAGAATTGATGCTTGATCGGTGAGATCAAGAGCATCAAGAGATGTGTGGTTAGATCTTGAGCCTTTTGGTTTAATGAGATCTAGACCATGTCTTGGTTTGATTTGGTCTTTGAACCAAAGTCAATTGAACCGGTTCACGTATGTGAACGCATGGTTCAATTAAGGGGGCGTTTTGATTGGTTCACTAAGCGTGAACGTATGAAGTCATGACTTACTATTTTTGGAAGCCATGACACTTCCCACGAATAGAAACCGCCTCAACGCCTCTCTCGCCTTAATCTCTCTCGTGTGTCTCGTCTCCACGAGGGTGAAAAGAAGGTATTCAGCCAGCCAAGAAAACATCTGATCTCCTTCATGCGACTAGGACACTTTGGAGAGCATTGCTAGCACAAGGTTCACGCTAAGGGAGGAAGCCACCACCATCTTGTGTGTGATTGCTTTGGAGGAGAGCCGCTCGCCCTCTTGCTTCCAAGATGCCATCCAAGCAATGGCTATGGTAAGATCACAACTTGATCTTTGCAAGTTTTAAGTTGATCATATATTCATGCCTTATGCGATCTTCATGAAACCCTAGAAAAATTTTTATATGCGCCTGCTTAGGGTTTCGCCCCACTTTCAGAGGAAACAAAGGATCTCATCCAACGGCCAACGCTCACCCTCACGCCAAAGCAACAAATGCGCCAACTCCAAATCAGCACCATCTCATCCAACGCTCATCCTCACGCCAAAGCAATGGAAGCAACCCTGCGATGGAAAGCTTGCAACGACACAGACCAACAATGGAAAACTCCTCAACGTCTCTATGCTGCCAAACATGGAAGTAGGAACGTCTCCTTTGCTCAGCCCATAAGGAAGCTTCAACGTCTCTGTCGCCTACAACATCTCAGCAACGTTGCCCCTCTTCTATATGTATCACATTGATCATTGTAATCAGTAAAATCCTTTGATGAATGAAATAGTGTTTCTTCCAATGGAATCGGATGTCTCCCATCCTCTTCCCTTCTGAGGTGCTTGTGTCACCTAGTTTTCCCTTCTCCCCTCTTCTCTAATCTCTACTTCCTCCAAAGTTCCCTGCCCGCTGCAATCACCCGCACACTTCAGCCATCTCTAGATTTTTGAAACTTTGAACCCTCGCTGCCGACGATCCACCAGCCAGATCTCCATGAGACTTCGACCACCACTCCTACTTCCCTTCAAGAAGCTCCAGCCACCCGCATCCATCCATCTGCTGCTCGGATAGCCGGAATCGAATCAGCCGACCATTTCCCCTGTTAATGCCTTGCTTCCGCCCTAGTTCCGCTCTTCATCGCCGTTCTCTACCGACACGCCGCCAATCGACCCCAAGCTCCGGCCACGCCTTCTCCTCCACCACAAGAACCTGTAGTTGTAGCAGGTTTTGATTCTGTGCACCACCGGACGACTGCCGATGAACTGTGCCCATCCACGTGACTTGCCCTGTTCTCGCCAGCCTTCTGCTCTATCTTCGCCCTTCAACGTCTGCCACCTCCGACCGACCACCGTCCGCTCCGAACCTCCGGCCACAGCTCCGCCACCATCACATGAACTCCCAGTTGTAGCAGTTTCGATGTCCGTGCACCCTCGGATGAACGCCGACGATCCCTGCTCAACTCTCACGACGTCCCTTATTTTCGTTCTCTGCATTCTGTGTCCTGTTCTGTTCAAATCTAATCTGATTAAGCTTATTCTCGTAGGAATTTAACACGCTTGGACATGCCTCAACCTCCTAATTTTGGTGCTATTAGAATGAACAAATCTTGATCTACCATCTGGATTAGTTGGGATGAATTAAAACTCATCAGATCATCCAATGCTACATAGCAACTTTTCATATCTGGTATAACTCCTGCAATTGTTTTAAGAACTAATCTGAGTAGTGTTTTGGATGCAGGTATTTTGAGCACTTGGTGGAGCAAGAGACCATAACTTTGATACAATTTTGAAGAATGCATATTGTTCTTTCATTTGGACTAGTTTATGCGAGGCCAGATTCAACAGATCAACCTGCAAGAAGTTGCAACTTTTGTTGAATGATATAGTTCTGCACCAATTTTATTCTCTAATCTGACTAGCTGATTTATTACTGATGTCTGATAGACCTTCACTCTCCCACTCTTATACGATTTAAAAGAACAAGTTTTGGTCTATGATTTGGTATAGCTGGTTTAAGTATTGATTGAATGGATTCTCCTCCAAAGCATAGCTACATTTGATAAATGATTATTTTATGTAATTCTAGCTGTTTTTATGGATTTCATGTTTTATTGGATTTTTAATTAGTATCATATTTCGTGTCTCCACCCCACATCAATTTGCCATATCTGATAATTGTGATATGCAGCTATAGCAAGTAAGATTCGAATGCACTTGAACATGGCAACTGGCGAAAAGGTTTCATTATAGTCCACCCCGTGGACTAGTTTGAATCCTTTAGCCACAAGTCTACCCTTAAAGGTAACTATGTTGCCATCCATGTCAGTCTTCCTCTTGAAGACCCATGTACACCCTATAGGTTTTACCCTATCAGGTAGCTCAACCAAATCCCAGACTTGGTTAGCCGACATGAAATCCATCTCGGATCTCATGGCCTCAAGCCATTTCTTGGAGTCTGGTCCAGCGACCGCCTCATCATAGGTCCTGGGTTCATCCTCAATGATGAAGATCTCATCGTGTTGGGTCGGTAGTGACCCGTACCTCTCAGGTGCACGACGAATCCATCCAGACCTATGCAGGGCCTGTGTCTGAGCCTCCTGTTGCCCAGCAACCGGTGCAGGTGGCTTAGGTTCCATCTTAGTGTCTTGTGGTTGCACTTGGACCTTGTCCAAGTCAAACTTCCTCCCACTGACTTCTTTCATGAAAAATTCTTTCTCTAGAAAGACAGCACCCTGAGCAACAAAAACTTTGTTCTCGATGGGAATATAGAAGTAATATCCTTAGTTTCCTTATGATACTCCACAAACACGCATTTATCAGATCTGGGTTCTAGCTTGCTAGAATCCTGACGTTTGACATAAGCCTCACATCCCCAGACTCTGATAAAGGAGAGATTCGGGCGTCTCACACTCCATACCTTGTACAGAATCATGGAGACACTCTTGAATGGAACATTATTCAGTATGAGAGAAGTTGTCTCAAGTGCATGACCCCAAAACGAAGGTGGTAGAGTTGCATGATTCATCATAGTTCAAACCATGTCCAACAAAGTTCGATTTCTCCTCTCAGACACACCATTCCATTGAGGTGTTCCAGAAGGAGCGAGTTGGGAAAGAATCCCACACTCTCTAAAATAGTCAACAAACTCACCGCTCAGGTACTCTCCACCGTGATCTGATCGAAGAGTCTTAATAGATATACCAAGCTGGTTCTCTACTTCATGTCTGAACTCCTTAAATTTCTCAAAGGATTTGGACTTATGTCTCATCAAATAGACATAACCATATCTACTGAAATCATCAGTAAATGTGATGAAGTAGTTGTACCCTCCTCTGGCTTGTTTACTGAATGGCCCACACACATCACTATGTATGAGATCCAACAAACCTCCTGCCCTCTCACCAATCTTGGTGAAGGGCACTTTTGTCATCTTCCCTAATAAACAAGGCTCACAAGTATCAAACTCCTCCAAGGAGGTTGAATCTAACAATCCATTTGCATGGAGTTGTTGAATGCGATTCTTGTTTATATGGGTTGATCGACAATGCCAAAGGTACGCACCAACTGAACCACTCAGTTTGATCCTTTTATAATTTATGTTACAAATAGAGTTATCCATGTCCAAGACATATAATCCATTGCTCAAGGTACCCTTCCCATAAAACACATTTGCAAATGAAAAAGAACAAGAGTCCTCTTTTATTTCAAATTTAAATCCTTTTCTTGCCAAGCAAGGAATAGATACAATATTTTTGGTAAGGGAAGGTACATAGTAGCAATGATCTAATTCTAACTGAAGTCTGGAAGGCAAGGAGAGCGACAAAAGTCCTACGGCAATAGCAGCAACCTGTGCTCCATTTCCAACTCGTAGGTCAATCTCTCTAGGCCGCACCGATCTACTTCTCTTGAGCCCTTGCATATTTGTACAAGTATGAGCTCTGCATGCGGTATCCAATACCCATGACATAGAAGTAGAAAGATTGACTTCGGTAACATAAATACCTGAGCCAGAAGACGAAGCCTTGCTTCTCTTCTCCCCATTCTGAAGTCGCACTATGTCAATCATGTGAGTTGGCATTTCACATGAATAACACCTATTGTTCCTGACCTTTTCCATCTTTATCTCCATTGTTTAGTTATGCCTATCGGCTCAACACATTGAATGTTTACTTTCGGAGGGTTGAGCCCAACCAATTCATCGAAGAGCTGCCTTAGATTATAAATAATCACAGAAGCACTCTTCCGATCATATTGCCCTCGTAATTCAGTCGATAAGTTGGTTAGAATCAAATTAGCAACCTCCAAAGTATCTATCTGATGCATATTAAAAGCATCCTTCTCAGCCGCTGGCCGAGCATGGAAGTGGCTCAGGAATAGGCTGCTCAAGGACATATAGCTTCCTCTCGAGCTTGAGGACCATCCTCAAGTTCTGGTACCAGTCCATTAAGTTGGTCCAACCAACTTATCCTTTTCCAGGACATAGATCGCAGTAAGCATCTGCTATTGTTCATAGCCATTGATCTACAACAACCAAGAGAGTCGATTTGTACGACTTCGATCATTTAATCTGGACTTGCATTAAATGATCATGGCTCCCACTATTTTAATCAAATTGACAATGCACAAAGTCAATCGGGAAATTTGAGATTTCCAAGTGAGATGGGATCCTTGTTCCTCACCCGGCCTTGCGTCCCGCTAGGGCAGGATGTACTGCATGAGTTGACGCATGTATCCCAACGTAGGCACACCGGCCAATTGCAACTTGGCAATTCCCCTTCTCAAGACAGTTCAAACATTTTGTGCTCAGCTAGGGCTGGAACAACACAAAACCCTAACTTCTCGAGGCTGCCTCTAGAGTTCCATCATGTGGCCACCACATATGAAAAACTAGTCAAGTCCATCCTGACCTTTATGCCTAGGGCCAACGAATTCCTTGCAAAGGCGCGTCCAGGATTTTAACTGGACTGGGGAAAACATTGTCACCGCACGCTTCCTAAAGATAGATGGGTGTGTCCACTAGGGTGGAAACAATACACAACACCATCGATCGATAGTTTGACGAGGGCTACGCGTCAGAAGGCTATTTCAGACTTGATTTTATTTTGAGGGTTTTTGAGGTCTCATCCTCTTAGTTTTATCTTTTGTCTAACATTACAGGCATGCAATCCTATAATGATAACAAAGTGATAAAACACATCCAGGCATGCTTTTGCAGAAAACAAAAGCAGTAAACAAGCGATGTGGTCATAGCCTAATCAACACATTGAACCATCACATGCCAAAGGATGTTCAATGCTTGACCTAGGTGACAAGCCCCGACAAGACCTAACCTAGCCGCCAGTAAGCTTTATCTTCAAGTGCGGCTTCAAGGTCCTCCACACCAAGGCATAGCACACAAACCCAAGGGTTCGGCCAAGACCTTGATGGCTCCTGCATGCATGATGCGCCCTCATGCTTGTGCCAAGAGGGATAGCCCACGAACCCTACGGTTCAGCCAAACCCATACTTGGGCCACCAAGCAAGACACGCCATCATGGTTGATGCGCCAAGATGCAAGCTACATGAGGGATGCGCCCCTAATCTTCTTTGTGCGTTTACAAAACAAAAAGAAAAAGCGGCACGCAGGCCTCACACATAATACATCACAGGAATACAAGGGGCTTGACTATGACCACAACACAATGCACAATCATCTCATGCTTTTCTATATGCTCAGGAAAACATAAAACTTTAGTTTTAGTTTCTTAGAAAATAAATCTTTCAACCTCAACGTTCGTTCACAAATTTAGGATTTTTTGTTTCTCTCGGGAGTCTACAAGTGGCGCATGCATGCTCCAAGCACGCTTGCTGCCTACCCTTGCAATCCTTAACCTGCCAAGATTAGGACAATCACCATGCCCCATAATCTTCGACAAGTCCCATACAGTAGGTCTATCCTACATGCGTGGGGAGAAATTAATTCTCTCACATATGGGTCTATCCCACCTTGTGAAGAAAGCAAAAAACCAAATTTGATCGAATAAATGTTAGGAACGAAAAACTTACGATTTTTCCTACTTAGAAAAATCCATGCGCATATGCAAATTTTCAAAAAATTTCAGATGGCATGTGAGCATACAATCAAAGCATAAAACACCGTTCGAGTTCGCAAGTTGCTCTGATACCACTGTTGGGAAACCCCGGGGATTTAAAAATTTTTACAGACAGGCACAGTGGAAGCAATCCCCGAAACAGACCAGTCCTAAAAACCCAGAAGATCGAGTCATGCGAGGGAATCGACACGGTGAGTAGGAGATGATACCTTGCAGCATTGATAAAGGATGCGATGCAGGCACCCAAATGTTCGCCCTATGCAGTCTCGCACACAGCCGAGGCTCGAGTTCTCTTCTTCCACACCCGATTCTAGACTCGGGAAGAAGATCCATGCCCCTGGGAGATTTCCTCAAGATCTTGCGCCACCCACACAGTGAATGCGCCAAGAGGAGTAGAAGGATGGAAGAATGTTGTCAAGGTCCAACCTTGCAGCCGCCCAAAGGAGAGGGAAGAAGAGAGGAGGCGTCTGGGAGAATTTCTTCCAAAAGACTAAGTCGGCGCCAACTCCTCTCCCCCTCTTTTTTTATAGAAAACATAGTGACCCTTGGAATTCCGCAGAGATGTTCGGAATTTCATAATAAATTCATAATTAATCTCTGAATTAATTCATCATTAATATAGATTTAAATTTAGAATTAATTATAGAATTAAACTCTGAATTAAAGTCTCATAGTAACTCATTAAAACTTTGAATTAAAGTCTCATAATGATCATTAATGATGTGACTCTTCAAATTGAGAATTAAATTCAGAATTAAGCTCCGAATTAATTTCATCATTAAACTCAGAATTAATTACAGAATTAAAAACAAAATTTAATTCCCAGAATTAAATACATGATTAAATTCACCATGATGTCTATTGGGCCCAGGCAACTTATTGTCATGGCCCATTAGGCCCGACGGCTCATTGGGCCTCATGCCCCAACTGGGCTTTACGCCCATTGGGTTTAGAGGCCCATTGGTCCATGCACCAAGCTTAGACTTCATTTGCCCATTTGGCCCAAATGGCCTATTGTCCCATTTGGCCCATCTGGCCCAAAAATGAAGTTAGCTCCAATAAGTCCCTTCCATCTCATCAGGCACAATGGCACTAATGGATTCTCCCAAACAGATCTGAGTTATCTAATAACTCGATCAATAGGCTACCCGATCACGACTAAATCAGGCTTTCACCTAGGTGTGGCCACACACTTTCGGTCATGCAACCATAGGGGGGCCCCATGGATATCAAACTTCCCGCAGGAAGGGGCAAATCCAATGTTTGTCCATTGATCTTCTCATATGGGTCGTGACATACCCAATCACAACCGTTATGACCTCCCTGCTATGGCGAGGTGTTAGGTTATATCAAAGTATGTCCCTAACCATATAGAAGAGTCAATGACCTCAAGTCAAGGGATCAATGCATCTCCTGTCACTTGTGAGCTTAACTCATGACACCAAGTTAGAGCCTCACAGCGGGTCGGTCCAGTATATCCACCACTGATATACCCATATGCTTGTGTTAGCACCCCGTGCCTAACCAGCCCATATACCAGTTTTACATATACCAGAGATGTCCCTTATCCACTCAGGTACTCGACTGGGGACACACTGTTTGAGCACCGATATAATCTGTCTCTTGGGACATTATTATCCATGTACATAATCGCAGATGTAAACATAGCATAATAACGACAATGCCTGAATGATATATTAAATATCAAAGTCAAGTAGTACAAGATGGACCAACAACAGGTCCAAGGGCATATACACCAACAAAATCTAGGATTGAGTTATTGTGTCAAATGTGGAGATCTTGCATGAAAGTGAGGATCGGAACATTGGAGACCCTTAAGTAGAACTTGTGTTGAGACTCGGATGCACGAAAGTGATCCTTGAGATTCCACTTGAGACAATGAACTTAAAATTTGAATGCACGAAAGTGATCTTTGAGTTCTTTGATTGATGATTTACTTATCTTCAGCGTTGGGATAGATCTTGCGTGAAAGCGAGGATTGGTCCCTGCATAATTGTCTGCACGAAAGTGAGATAATCCTTTTATGAAGTAAATTATGTCTTTATCGTGATGAAATTAGTCTGACGACCTTTTATTTATATCTAGTCATTGAAATTAAGGTGGATAAAACCCTAGTCCCAGTTTCTCTTTGATTTATCTTTTCACCCTTTATATTGCTTACTTGTATTAAAATTGGTCGCTTAGCTAGTAAGAATACAACTATTTGGTACTTAACACATAGGTCCCTGTGGATTCGATACTTTCTTTATTACTTCGAGTATCCGTGCACTTGCGGAAGTAACATCAAGTTTTTGGACACAACAAGTCTTTGGTTGTCCTGAGTATCCACCAGAGATGTCATCAAGCTCCCACTGTACTCAGGCACCATCGGATGAAGATTCTCTGCATTGAGTTAGGAGTTACCCATAAGTCAAAACTAGATGAATCTATTCGACCTGTACAGCCTGAGTGTTCTAAGCCTCATGTTACCCACAACCTATATAACTGGCTCAGATCTCATCTTTGACCAAGTGTGTCAAATGGCTGACCTTGGACTACATCCAAGTCAGACTTCCTCCCACTAGCCCTTTTCAAGAGAAAAACTTTCCCAAAAAATTAGCACACTGAGCAGCAACCAAGTTGCTCTCCTGTGGGATCATGGAAGTAGTATTCCCAAAGGATACCCCATATACATATGCATAAGAATGGAACATCTATCAGTGTTCAGGAAAACTGTTCATTTTTGCACAACCTTTAACAAAGAGTTACATGACTTATCCTGTATCGAATCATGCCAAGCATGACTTGATTCCTCCGTTTATATATTCACCCTTTAAAAAGGAGTACTAGAAGGAGTGAGCTATGAGGAATCTCATACTCATCAGGATAATCATAAACTATGGCTCAAGTGCTTTCCAACAAGTCAGAAAACTATGTATGGATCAATTAAGCTAGTTTCCTTTATTCATATCTATCTGATATGTCTGTAAAGGACTAGTACCCTATCTTTGGCTTACTTATTAGACCTATCCACACACACTAAAGTGTATGAGGTCCAACAACTCTCCTAATCTTCCACTTCCAAAATGGTGAAGAGCATCGCTGTTGTTGTCCTTAGCAAACAAGGCTCGTGCGAGTCTAGCTCTTGAAAGAGGTAGATCCGACTCATTCTCCTGAAAAGAGATTGAATCCACAAATCCATTCACGTGGAGATAGTGAATGAGGTTCTTATTTTACAAGGCCCAAACAACAGTGCCAAAGATAGGTACAAAACCACTTAATTTAATCCATATATTATGTTACTCATAAAACTTCACATCAAGATAGAACATGAAGATACTAAAGTTCTAACAAAGTCTTGACCCCAGAGAGAGTGAGGTCTCCTATAGCTATGGCAGCAATAGATGCTCCAACTAGTAGGTCAGTCTCTCTGCGACATCATTGCCCTATTTCTGTTGAGCACCAAGAAAATTTTGCAAGTACTAGTCTCATCATACAGTACGACATACCCATGTGTCAGAAATCGACAACTAGACTTTGGTAACATAATAACATAATGAAAGTACCCCTTAACATGTAAGGGGGGTCCCCTTCTAGGGGGAGCGAAAACCCTAAAGTGGCGCAAATTATAACATGCAGCGGACGGAAGGGCTTCAAAGAATCATTGCGCATGCATTATGTGATCAACCTTAAAACATAATAGAAGAAGATGCAATTCATACCATAGCCATTAGAGGATGGCGCCTTGGAAGGAAAGATCAATCGAGAACTTCTCCTAAGTTTCGCACACAAGATGAGGAAGCCGCCTACTCTCTTGGTGCAACTTGTGCTAGCAAGGCTCCAAGAAGTGCTTGTCGTATGAAGGGATGAAGATCTCCTTGCTTGGCGAAAACCTCTCCCCAATGTCGACCACCACTTCTCCACAAGCGAATGTCTCAAGGACAACCCCGAGCGGCGACAATAGGGCGAGAGGGAAGCGTGAAGAGAGTCCACACGGAACGTGGTCACGTAAGTGACATGTTTTCTAATAATAGAAAACCATACTTCCACTTGCGATCATGGGTTTACCCAATCGCAAATCTCTCTTAAAGTGAACCATACGCTCAACCAATGAGCTGGTTCATTTTGGTTTGGTTCAAGACCAAATAACCCAAGCAATTAGTCCAGATCACATTAAACCCTAAGGTGCTTGATCTGACCGTTGATCTTTTGATGCTCCTGATCTCAATGATCTAGCATCCAATCTCCCGATCGAAGCTTACCGATCCCTAGCCCTAATCAATCAAACATGATCAGACCAGATCTCACTCACAATCAGAGCTTAAATCCCTTTAAACTGAACCCGAACAATTCAGTCCACACGATCTGACTTAAGTAAGCCATATCATCAAATTGTGCGACCCTGAGGGTTTCCTTTAAATGTCGGTAACGATAACTCTCATTATCACGATCAGTGAGGGGTATCTAGCAACACATCACTGTCTCCCGATATAAAGGAAAGAGTCTTCCAAGACTACACCCAAAAACAGCACAAGTGTGAATCGACTTCACAAAGCATACATATTTCCTTTGCCACTGGATGTTCTTATTGGACAAGCCTGTCAAGCTCGTAACTCCAATATGATGAGCATGATTAGATCAGATGAACACTGTCACCTGGGTATGGCCATACACTCTCTCAATCATCTCATCCAGGGGGCCCCTTTAGAACATCACACTCCTTAAACAAGGAGACGGCAATCCTGTGTCTATCACTAGTGCCCTAACCTGACTCAAGCTCACCATCCAAGATAGTCTATAATCATTATGTTTCAAATGATATTGAACTAACTCAAAATAATGACAATCATCATTTAGGAAACACAAGTGATCTCAAGTCAGAGGAAATGTGCCACTTGTCTTAATCAAGGAATATTCACGTTGTGACAAACAACTGAACATCCTAGTAGGGTCTGTCCAGTACATCCCATGCACCCATGAGTCTACATCTTATTCCATGCTCGAAGCATCCTATAAGATTAGAACACATATTAGTCTTAACCATATCGAGGCTGTCTCATGTTCACCAAGATACATCGACTAAGGACATAATAGCTTGTCAGCCCAGCTGAACAGCTTTGAGACATTATTCAGAAGAACATATATTGCAGCAGACAATGTAGCTAACTGAATAACAACCATGCCTTTATAAACATAACAGTTTATTACATGATACAGATACATTCCCATAGGCCTCAAACATTAGCCTTAAGGGCATACCCCAACAATCTCCCACTTGCACTTAATCTAATGGTTGAGAAATCTCAAACCCATATTATTACAGTGCTTCTCATGCTTCTGCTGCGCCAGAGGCTTGGTAAGCGGGTCAGCCAGATTGTCATCTGTATGAACCTTGCATACTTTGATCTCGCCACGATCTATGATCTCCCTGATCAAATGAAACCGTCTCTGTATGTGCTTGGACTTCTGGTGCGACCGTGGTTCCTTTGCTTGTGCGATTGCTCCAGTGTTATCACAGAAGATAACCAAAGGATCTGCACTCGAAGGAACGACACCAAGTTCTCTCACGAACTTACGAATCCACACTGCCTCCTTGGATGCTTCCGAGGCTGCAACATACTCGGCTTCTGTTGTGGAATCAGCAACAGTTGACTGTTTGAAACTTTTCCACACCACTGCACCTCCATTCAAGCTAAAGACATAGCCTGATTGCGATCGGAAATCATCCTGGTCACTCTGGAACGAAGCATCAGTATATCCCTCTATACTGAGTTCTTCCTGACCACCATATATCAAGAACATATCTTTGGTCCTCCGCAGATATTTTAAAATGTTCTTGACTGCAATCCAGTGCGCCATACCTGGATTACTCTGGTAACGACTGGTCACGCTTAACCCGTAAGCGACGTCTGGGCGAGTACACAACATCGCATACATTATAGAACCAATAGCCGAAGCATAAGGCGTATTGTTCATTTCATCTTTCTCAGTCTGTGTTTGTGGACACTGACTCTTCGAAAGATTCAGACCATGTCTGACTGGAAGATATCCTTTCTTAGAATTCTCTAAGTGAAATCTCTCCAGGACCTTATCGATGTAAGTACTCTGGCACAGCCCGAGAAGCCTCTTAGATCTATCCCTGTAGATCTTCACACCTAACACATAGGCTGCTTCTCCTAGATCTTTCATCTGGAAACATTTCCTCAGCCATGCCTTAACAGCATGCATTTCAGGAATGTCATTTCCAATGATCAAGATGTCATCGACGTAGAGGACTAAGAAAGTAATCACGCTCCCACTAAACCTCTTATATACACACGGGTCATCCTCGTTCTTGATGAAACCAAATTCCGTAACTGATTCATCAAAACGAATATTCCAGCTTCTTGATGCTTGTTTAAGTCCATAAATAGACTTCTTTAACTTGCATATCTTATGACGATCTGCTGGATTAGTGAAACCTTCTGGTTGTGTCATATACACATCCTCATCCAGATTTCCATTAAGGAAAGCTGTTTTCACATCCATCTGCCAAATCTCATAATCATAATATGCAGCTATCGCGAAAAGAATCCGAATAGACTTAAACATGGCTACAGGTGAGAAAGTTTCATCATAATCTATCCCGTAGATTTGTTTGAAACCTTTCGCAACTAGCCTGCCTTTATAGGTAACCACGTTACCATCCATGTCAATCTTCTTCTTGAAGATCCATTTACAGCCTATAGGGATAACTCCCGGAGGCGGATCAACCAAATCCCAGACCTGGTTATCTGACATGGAGTCCATCTCGGCGCGCATAGCTTCAAGCCATCTCGCTGACTCCGGTCCACTGACCGCATCCGCATAAGTGAGGGGTTCATCATTACCAATGATATAGACTCCGTCATAGCGCTCAGGCTGTCGACGAATCCTACCCGATCTTCGCGGTTCCCGTGATATCTGAGCCTCAGGTTGTTCAATAACCTGTTCTACCGGCTCAGGCTCATCCAACTCTGCTTGAGCACTTTGTCCTTCCTCTGGAATCTCATCCAGCTTTATTTCTCTCCCACTGGCCTCTTGCAGAAGAAACTCCTTCTCAAGAAATATGGCCGTCCGAGCAACAAAAACCTTGTTCTCTTTGGGATCGTAGAAATAATAACCCTTAGTTTCCTTAGGGTAACCGACAAAGATACATTTGTCAGATCTGCTCTCTAGTTTCCCAGAGGCGAGCTTTTTGACATAAGCCTCGCAGCCCCAGATCCTGATAAATGTCAAGCTTGGCTGTTTCCCATACCATAACTCATATGGCGTCTTTGAAACTGCCTTGGATGGCACTCGGTTTAGTACTTTTGCAGCTGTTTCCAGCCCAAAACCCCAAAAGGAGTACGGAAGAGTAGCCTGACTCATCATAGAACGAACCATATCAAGTAGCGTTCTATTTCTCCTCTCGGACACACCATTCCATTGCGGTGTTCCTGGCGGAGTGAGCTGTGAGATAATCCCACACTCTTTTAGATAGTCAGTAAATGCATGACTTAGGTATTCACCACCTCGATCTGAGCGAAGTGCTTTGATATTGCGGCCTAGCTGATTTTGAACTTCATTCTTGAACTCTTTGAACTTGTCAAAAGATTCACTTTTATGTCTCATCAGATAGACATACCCATATCTACTGAAATCATCAGTAAAGGTAATGAAGTACTGATAGCCACCTCTGGCATGTTTACTAAAAGGCCCACACACATCACTGTGTATAAGGTCAAGTAAACCTGAAGCCCTTTGACCTTTGTGAGGAAAAGGTGACTTCGTCATTTTACCCATTAAACAAGCTTTGCATGTATCAAGCTCCTTGTAGGAGAATGATCCCAGCAGTCCATGATCATGCAACCGCTTAATGCGTTTCTCGTTTATATGGCCTAAACGACTATGCCATAGCAAGGTGCTGTCATCAGCATACTTGGCTTTCTTAATATCAACATTATGTATAGAACTTTCCATGTCTAACATGAATAACCCATTGCTTATTGAACCAGTTGCATAAACAATATTATCAAAAGATAAAATACACTTTGAAATATTGCATTCAAAGGAAAATCCCTTCCTGACAAGAGCAGGAATGGAGATAATATTTTTAGTTATACTGGGAACAAAGTAACAACTGTTTAGTTCCAATACAAGTCCAGATGGTAAAGAAATAAAGTAGTCTCCTACAGCAACAGCAGCAACCCGTGCCCCGTTTCCAACTCGTAGGTCCACCTCATGCTGTCCCACCTGCCTTCTTCTCTTGAGTTCCTGTACATTTGAACAAATGTGAACTCCACATGCAGTGTCCAACACCCATGATATAGAAGAAGAAAACATGACCTCAGTCACGAATATACCTGAGCCAGAAGCAAAGCTTCCCCTCTTATCTCCTTGGAGCGCTTTACAGTCCTTTTTCCAGTGACCCAGCTGGCCACAGTGGAAACACCTGTATTCCTTAGACCGCTTCACCTTCTGCTTCAGAGCCTTGCTGTAGCTTTTGACCGGGGCCTTGCCCTTCTTCCCCTTCTTCTTGTTCCTGGAAGGAACCATTAAGACAGAGGTCGAAGGCTTACCCTTCAGAGTCTCCTCAGTGGTCAAGAGCATATTCAGCAGCTCTGCCGGAGTACAATCGATTTTGTTCATATTAAAATTAATAATGAACGCGTCGAATGATGGCGGGAGAGACTGCAGAATAATGTCTACAGCAAGCTCCTGGTTAATGGTATGCCCCAGTTTCTCTAGAGCCTCCTTGTGCCCAATCATCTTGAGCACGTGAGCTCCTACTGGGCTCCCTTCAGCCAGTTTGCTCTGAAAGAAGAGCTTTGTCAAATTGTAGCGTTCTGTCCTCGCCTGTGCAGCATACAGCATCTTGAGGTTTGTAATCATGTCTCTAGCAGACATATCCTCATGCTGACGCTGCAGCGGTGGCGTCATAGACGCTAGCATCAGGCAAGCGACATCAATGCTATCATTGACGTGCTTTTCATAGGCTTCCCGAACCGCCCTTGCGGCGTTCGGAGCGGGCTGCGGCGGTATCGCCGTCTCGAGGACATACAGTTTCCTCTCTGCCTTAAGAACAATCTTAAGGTGTCCAAACCAGTCAGAGAAGTTTGGCCCAGCAAACTTCTCCCTTTCCAGTAGGGATCGCACATTGAAGTTCATGGTGTTCGTTGCTGCAGGTATCTACAACAGTGCAAGAACAGCAAGGTCAGTATCAATGTATAAGAATCAATCAGGACTTAAGATAGATTCTTTTTCTCACTATTTTATCAGGCGTGAAAAATCCAGCAAAACAGCCCGAAAGAGTAGAACTCTTTTAGTGAGATGGGATCCAGATTTCATACTTGGTCTCCGCGTCCCGCTCAGGCGAGATAAGATGCACAGAGAGTACAAGCATTAGTTTCTGGTAGGCAGTCCCTGCCGATCGCCAACCCGTGCGATTCCCCTTCATCTGGGCAGTCCAGCAGACTGTGCCAACTGAGTTGGTACAACACAATCTCTGACCCCACAGATGGCTGCCTCCATGTGCTACCATATGCGCCACATATGTAGCCTACACGGTCAAGCTGACCCGACCTACTCCCTGGACCACCATGTGCTATGCTGAGCAACGAGAGGGGATAAATCCCCAATCTGTAACACACAGGTGTAATCTCGCACCGTCTGAAGATAGATGGACGTGCCCACTGAGTGGGTACAACACGGCTCCAACGATAATCAGAACAGTGAGGTTTCGCGTCAGAAGGCTTACGAGCTTGATATTTAAGCGTTGGATTTTAACGGTCTTTTATCTTCTTGCCTATCATGCAATTCCTATGGTGATAGCAGAAGATAAATTTACTCATGCAATTCTAATATAAAGCTATAAAAGAAAGCATGTGTCTTATGTGGTAAAAGCCCATAGCCCTAGTGAGACCTTAACCTAACTTAAGTCTGCACTTGCTTTTCATGGGTCTTTAACTGCTTATCTGGCCCAACCCAGGGCCCAAGCGCCATCTGCAGCACAAGTGCGCCCACCAGGAATTTGCGCCTGGTCCTAGGGTCGAACCCTAGACCTCCCACCTGGTCCAGCCACTGCTGCAAGCGCCTCTGCCAAGTGTGCTCTGTGCTCTTGTCTAATTAAATTACAAATTTAACTATCTAGACAAGAGTGACACGCAGGTCACTTTCACATTATAAATTAATTAAATTGTGATTCGCAGATCACATAAATAAAATTAATTTACAACAATTAATCCAGGCACGCAGGCCCCAGCACAGCACACATTAAAAACAGGCAGCCCACATAAGACTAAATAAACAAGCAGATTCAACAACCATCATGTGATCCAGTCAGGAAAAATAAATTTTGAAAAAACCCCATGGGATCAATTTTAATTTTCCTTATTTGCCTTACAACCTTACAACGGTCCATTACTAGGGATCCACTCATCCACCCTAGTCAGATCCTCTGCCCTTACATGCACCGAGTCGTAACTGACTCGAGTCGACCAAAAGGTCAACTATGCATGCGACAGGGCTGAACGACCACACTGAGATCTGGCAAGCGGGCGTGACCCCGGGCCTAACTCAGGTGCGTTCATTGGTCGTCTCAATCAGACATCGCTACACACCTGTCTGCAGTCGACCTATAGCCACCATAGGCTTGCGCCAAGGTGCTATCTGGTCGACCCATTCAGGCTGTCAGATGAACTGATCAGACTGGTCGGATCTAACCTAGGGGTTGACTTCAACCCTAGTAACCCGTCTAAGGGTTTACTGTAGGCGGCTTAGATCTAAGGTGAAAACGCGCAAGTAATATTTTTGAAGAAAAACATACATTAAGCGCCAACATTTCAACACATATGCGCAATTAAAACATAACTTTGGTTTCGGCATGAAACAAGTTAATATGAAAAATTACGCATGATAGATCTAAGCATGCATCTTCATTCAAGGATCACCGAAACAAAGCAATCAAATAAGCATGCGATTAGCCTCGCTCTGATACCAATTGAAAGTACCCCTTAACATGTAAGGGGGGTCCCCTTCTAGGGGGAGCGAAAACCCTAAAGTGGCGCAAATTATAACATGCAGCGGACGGAAGGGCTTCAAAGAATCATTGCGCATGCATTATGTGATCAACCTTAAAACATAATAGAAGAAGATGCAATTCATACCATAGCCATTAGAGGATGGCGCCTTGGAAGGAAAGATCAATCGAGAACTTCTCCTAAGTTTCGCACACAAGATGAGGAAGCCGCCTACTCTCTTGGTGCAACTTGTGCTAGCAAGGCTCCAAGAAGTGCTTGTCGTATGAAGGGATGAAGATCTCCTTGCTTGGCGAAAACCTCTCCCCAATGTCGACCACCACTTCTCCACAAGCGAATGTCTCAAGGACAACCCCGAGCGGCGACAATAGGGCGAGAGGGAAGCGTGAAGAGAGTCCACACGGAACGTGGTCACGTAAGTGACATGTTTTCTAATAATAGAAAACCATACTTCCACTTGCGATCATGGGTTTACCCAATCGCAAATCTCTCTTAAAGTGAACCATACGCTCAACCAATGAGCTGGTTCATTTTGGTTTGGTTCAAGACCAAATAACCCAAGCAATTAGTCCAGATCACATTAAACCCTAAGGTGCTTGATCTGACCGTTGATCTTTTGATGCTCCTGATCTCAATGATCTAGCATCCAATCTCCCGATCGAAGCTTACCGATCCCTAGCCCTAATCAATCAAACATGATCAGACCAGATCTCACTCACAATCAGAGCTTAAATCCCTTTAAACTGAACCCGAACAATTCAGTCCACACGATCTGACTTAAGTAAGCCATATCATCAAATTGTGCGACCCTGAGGGTTTCCTTTAAATGTCGGTAACGATAACTCTCATTATCACGATCAGTGAGGGGTATCTAGCAACACATCACTGTCTCCCGATATAAAGGAAAGAGTCTTCCAAGACTACACCCAAAAACAGCACAAGTGTGAATCGACTTCACAAAGCATACATATTTCCTTTGCCACTGGATGTTCTTATTGGACAAGCCTGTCAAGCTCGTAACTCCAATATGATGAGCATGATTAGATCAGATGAACACTGTCACCTGGGTATGGCCATACACTCTCTCAATCATCTCATCCAGGGGGCCCCTTTAGAACATCACACTCCTTAAACAAGGAGACGGCAATCCTGTGTCTATCACTAGTGCCCTAACCTGACTCAAGCTCACCATCCAAGATAGTCTATAATCATTATGTTTCAAATGATATTGAACTAACTCAAAATAATGACAATCATCATTTAGGAAACACAAGTGATCTCAAGTCAGAGGAAATGTGCCACTTGTCTTAATCAAGGAATATTCACGTTGTGACAAACAACTGAACATCCTAGTAGGGTCTGTCCAGTACATCCCATGCACCCATGAGTCTACATCTTATTCCATGCTCGAAGCATCCTATAAGATTAGAACACATATTAGTCTTAACCATATCGAGGCTGTCTCATGTTCACCAAGATACATCGACTAAGGACATAATAGCTTGTCAGCCCAGCTGAACAGCTTTGAGACATTATTCAGAAGAACATATATTGCAGCAGACAATGTAGCTAACTGAATAACAACCATGCCTTTATAAACATAACAGTTTATTACATGATACAGATACATTCCCATAGGCCTCAAACATTAGCCTTAAGGGCATACCCCAACACATAAGCCAGAAGACGAAGGGCTACTTCTCTTCTCCTTGTTTTGAGGTCGTTAGCAATTAATCTCAAGCACCTTATCTCCTGCACCCCTTTTCATCATTAATGCGTCGGACAAGCCCTAAGGCTTTCCTTTGCATTGTATGACTACTTTAGAGGTTACAGCTTTCTTTTCTAGCTTGTCCTTTAAAGAGCTATTTTAGAATATCTAAAATATGATCAGCTCAATATGTTGCTTTCGCAACATAGGCGACATGCTAGCTTTAGACAAGCTACCCCATAAGCATCCTCTTTAGCCAACAAGGCTGTAGATGAGATGGGTTCAAGATTTGCACGAGAGTGAGGATTGAATAATTTACTTATCTTCAGCATTGAATAGATCTTGCACGAGAGTGAGGATTGGTTCTTTGTATAATTATCTGCGCGAGAGCGAGATAATTCCTTTATGAAGTAAATTATATCTTTATCATAATGAAATTTGATTGACGAACATCTATTCATATCTAGTCATAGAAATTAAGGTGGATGAAACCCTAGTCCCAATTACTCTCTCTGATTATCTTTTAGTGTACTTTTCGATCATTTGCTTTCATCACATTCAATTTGCTTAGCTAGTGAGAAAATGACTATTTGGTACTTAAAACGTAGGTCTCTATGGTTCGATATCTTTTTATTACTTCGAGTATCCGTGCACTTGTAGATTACAAAAAGTTATTGGCACCGTTGCCGGGACCTTAGTTTTGTTAATATCAAAATAGTTGTTAGTATTGCTAGCCTAAGTTTTATTTGTTTTAGATTTAACTTTGTTTTTTGTTTTTGCAGGTTTTGGATTTTCACAAGTTGTGACAGAATTATGATATTTGAAAATTTCTGAATTTGCTTGTGTTTTAATTTTTTTTATTCTGAAAAAAAAATTTCTAATTGATTGGTGTTGGATAATCTTTTTGTTCTTGATAGATTTTATTTCTTGTGAACTCTAAGATAACAATTTTTTAGTTGTGTAGAAAGTTTTGATTTGAAGATATGTCTTTTAATCATAACTCGTGGGCAACTAAAAGAGGTAAGGTATACATGCCTCGAGGTAAGTATGAAGAGGATTCATTGTGCACTCTTGCAGATAAATTAGACTCTTTTATGCACCCTGTTAAGACTCTTATTCTCCAGTTAGATGTGATATTTGTGGATGTTTTGATCATTATATTTCTGATTGCCCAATTTTAATTCCTCTAAATCCCAATAAACCATGGTATCAAGATGATCAATATTATTCTAGATGGGAAAATCAAACTTCTTTTCATGAGGATTGCTCAAATCATATTTCTGAACCATACTTTGAGAAAACTAAAAAATCTAACCTAGAATCTATGTTTGCTCAGTTTATGGGAGCTTGGTAAAGACAAAATGATGATGTAAATGAGACGCTAAGGCAAATAAATTCTAGGCTTCATGATATATGTGCTGATACTGAAATTTTAGAACCCCAGATAGCACAACAAAATTGTTTATTTGAGTTTGATTTGGAAACTAAAGAAATTGATTTTGAAAATTCCCCCTCTGATTATGATTGTTTTGAAATTGAGCCTTATGTGAACATTAATGAATCTCACTCTGATTTTGATGATTTTAAAATTGATTCATTTGATAATTTATTTGTGGAAAAATTTGAGGAAATTGATTTTGAAAAAACCCCTTTTGATTCTATTGATAGTTTTGAAATTGATTCTTTTGATGATATATTATTTGTGGTGAAATCTGATGAAGGATATGAGGGGACTGATTTAGAAAAATCTTACTCTGATCTTGTTAGTAATTTCTAAATTGATGAAGTGCATGAAGAACTTGAAAAGGATTTGAATATTACAAATATTGATGAATCTCACTCTGAAGTTTTGCCCATATCTATTGTGCAATCTTGTGATATATTTGAAAAATTATGCTTTATTGAGGAACCTAATGTGAGACAGAAAGACTATTTTGATGACCCAATACATGAATCTTTTAATGGAAGTCCCATTCTTATTGAAGATCTAAATTTGAAAAAAGGACTAATGATTTTGCGTAATGATAAATATAGGAAGATCATTGAATATCCTTTGAGTGGAATTAAAAATTTTGATTTTGATTTCTGTATATTTATGAAAGCCACGTTGATCATGATTTACATGAAATTTTGGATGTCTAGATTAGTAGCTAAACTTTTTAGACAGCGGAAAAGGAAACAATTGTATGCTCTTTACTATGGTACCGATCTACCTACTTCGCCATGATATTTGAGTTTTGGTTAAGCTATGGACCTAAAAATTAGCGCTTCTTAGGAGGCAACCCATGCTTTTTTTGTTATTTTTCTTATTTTTTTAACTCTTATTTTAGTTATTTGCATACTAACTTTTATTTTTCTCTTTGTAGGTGAATCAAGATTGAATTTTCAGAGTTTTTCGGCGATTTCTGAATTTTTGCTCAAATTACGGCAGTACCATAAAATTCATTATGGTGTCATATTTCTGGTCGATTTTTGAACATAAAGTTTTGAATATTCTTTGGGAATTACGGTAGTGCCGTAACGTTTTTTACGGCCGTAATAAGCAATTATGCTACCGTCGTAACATTTTTTTTACGCTACCGTATTTTCAAGCCATTTTCTACTAGAGAGTTTCTGAGTTTTCATGCAAATTACGGCGATGCCGTATTTTTCATTACGGTACCATATTTTCTTTTTTTTTTGTTCAAATCATGGGTTTTTCTTGCGTGTTACGGCACTACCGTAATTGCATTATGATGCCGTAATGTCCCTGACCCTGCACGATTATGCTACCGTATTTAGGGTCTTTCTGCGCAGAGTTTAGGGTTTACACGATTTTTTGCTCGATTCAGCGCCGATCTTTGATTCTTCACTTCCAAAACCCTCTGGCGACTCTTCCTAATCGATTTCCTTATATTTCTGACCAATTTGCACTCTAGATCTTGGGCATTTCGAGCTCATGCGAGCTTTGAAGCTGTTCATCCGCACAGAATTGCCCTTTTCGATTTCTCCTTGTCTGAGCATCGATTCAACTTGCATTTGCTTTCCAGATCTTCTCCAGAGGTAGAAGAAGTGTCCTCAAAGTGATTGGAAGCTCAAAATCAACTCAAGGATTCAGATTTGGAAGCCGATTCTTCCCTATTCGACTGCCCTATTCGCCGCTTTGGAGGAGGGAGTTCCAGAGGTGATCCCATGGATACCGCACCGGCAGAGGGAGATAAATAGTTGTTAGTATTGCTAGACTAAGTTTTATTTATTTTAGATTTAACTTTGTTTTTTATTTTTGCAGGTTTTGGATTTTCACAAATTGTGATAGAATTGTGATATTTGAAAATTTCTGAATTTGCTTGTGTTTTAATTTTTTTTATTCTGAAAAAAAAAAATTTCTAATTGATTGGTGTTGGATAATCTTTCTGTTCTTGATAGATTTTATTTATTGTGAACTCTAAGATAACAATTTTTTAGTTGTGTAGAAAGTTTTGATTTGAAGATATGTCTTTTAATCATAACTCGTGGGCAACTAAAAGAGGTAAGATATACATGCCTCAAGGTAAGTATGAAGAGGATTCAATGTGCACTCTTGCAGATAAATTAGACTCTTTTATGCACCCTATTAAGACATCTTATTCTCCTGTTAGATATGATTTTTGTTGATGTTTTGATCATTATACTTCTGATTGCCCAATTTTAATTCCTCCAAATCCCAATAAACCATGGTATCAAGATGATCAATATTATTCTAGATGGGAAAATCAAACTTCTTTTCATGAGGATTGCTCAAATCATATTTCTGAACCATACTTTGAGAAAACTGAAAAATCTAACCTAGAATCTATGTTTGCTCAGTTTATGGGAGCCTGGAAAAAATAAAATGATGATGTAAATGAGACGCTAAGGCAAATAAATTCTAGGCTTGATTATATCTGTGCTGATACTGAAATTTTAGAAACCCAGATAGCACGACAAAATTGTTTATTTGAGTTTGATTTGGAAACAAAAGAAATTGATTTTGAAAATTCCCCCTCTAATTATGATTTTTTTTTAAAATTGAGCCTTATGTGAACATTAATGTATCTCACTCTGATTTTGATAATTTTAAAATTGATTCATTTGATAATTTATTTGTGGAAAAATTTGAGGAAATTGATTTTGAAAAAACCCCTTTTGATTCTACTGATAGTTTTGAAATTGATTCTTTTGATGATATATTATTTGTGGTGAAATCTGATGAAGGATATGACGGGACTAATTTAGAAAAATCTTACTCTGATCTTGTTAGTAATTTTGAAATTGATGAAGTGCATAAAGAACTTGAAAAGGATTTGAATATTACAAGTATTGATGAATCTCACTCTGAAGTTTTGCCCATATCTTCTATGCTATCTTGTGATTTATTTAAAAAATTATACTTTATTGAGGAACCTAATGTGAGACAGAAAGACTATTTTGATGACCCAATACATGAATCTTTTGATGAAAGTCCTATTCTTATTGAAGATCTAAATTTGAATAAAGGACTAATCATTTTGCTTGCTGATAAATATAAAAATCATTGAATATCCTTTGAGTGGAATTAAAAATTTTGATTTTGATTTCTGCATATTTAAGAAAGCTATGTTGATCATGATTTACATGAAATTTTGGATGTCTGGATTAGTGGCTAAGCTTTTTGGACAGCGAAAAAGGAAACAATTGTATGCTATTTACTATGGTACCAATGTATTTTTCATTACGGTACCGTATTTTATTATTATTATTTTTTTTCAAATCATGGGTTTTTCTTATGTGTTATGGCACTACCGTAATCTCATTACGATGTCGTAATGTCCCCGACCCTACACGATTATGCTACCATATTTAGGGTCTTTCTGTGCCGAGTTTAGGGTTTACGTGATTTTTTTCGCTCGATTCAGTGCCGATCTTCGATTCTTCACTTCGAAAACCCTTTGGCGAGTCTTCCTGATCGATTTCCTTAGATTTTTGACTGATTTTTGCGCTAGATCTTGGGCATTTCGGGATTGTGCGAGCTCTGAAGCTGTTCGTCCGCCCAGAATCAACCTTTTCGATTTCTCCTTGTCTGCGCATCGACTCAACTCGCATTTGCTTTCCAGATGTTCTCTAGAGGTAGAAGAAGCGTCCTCAAAGTGATTGGAAGCTCAAAATCAACTCAAGGATTCAGATTTGGAAGCCGATTCTCCCCTATTCGACTGCCCTGTTCGCCCCTTTGGAGGAGGGAGTTCCAAAGGTGATCCCATGGATACTACACCGGCAGAGGGAGATTCAGATTAGTAGAGAGCTTTGTGAGTATCTCCTTCCCTACCATCCTTTACTTAAGTTTTATTTAATTTATGATGGATTTATTCTCTTGCAGGGAATGATGACTTTGTCATGCTTCTTGTGTCCGCTCGCTACAGATCCTCGTCTTTGTATTTTAATTTTGTTCAATTTGATTTTGTGTTCTGATATTTTGATGATTTGATTTGATATGGTTGTATATTTTGAATGATGTAGTGAGTGTTGTGAAATTTTGGTTGAAAGATGAAATATTTGTGCCTGATATGTTAAATATTTGCATTGATGTGTAGTAGGAATTTTTGAAAATTACAGTAGTTACCATGCTGAAATTTTTAATGAATTTTCATGCATATCAAATTCTAAAAATTGGAAATAGATTTAATATGTTGAATTTATTTCTCTAATTTAATCTATTTGTTGGAATTTTCTCCATTGATTGATGCATGAAATTTTGGGTAAATGCATTGTTTAATGAGTGCAATCTTAAAGTGAAATAATTCTTTTGAATAAAATAAGCATATGTGCACATGTTTTTGAGTTGATATGAATTGGTTGATCTAGTCTATCTTTAAAATCTTTTATGTTATTTATTCAGATAAAGAGATCCAAATCCATGAAAGAAAAAGAATAACTCCTCTTCTTGGCATTGTGTTTACAATGGTACCTAAGACAAGAGTTGAAGTTCCAAATGAAAAGTATGTATCTATGTGGGTGCATGCCAAGAGAGAGTTCGTTTGACATTGACTCCACTATCTCAAGAAAGTTCTTCCTACTGATGAGATATGAGTCCTGTTATGTTTGGTTGTGACCAACATACTCTAAATTTGTCACCAGAAAAAGGGTGGTAATCGATTTAGAAAATGTCAAGGACATATTAAAAAAGGGGGGGGGGAAGAGAGAAATTTTAGTGGAAAAAGATTTGGAGATCCTATTCCAGCAAACAAAAACATTTTGGATGAAAATCTAAAACCAGATTTATTCAGGAGATTGAAATTCTTTTACTATGCACATTGCGAAATTTTATTTGATTGAGTTTTTGAGTCATAAAGATTAAGTTCAGAGGACGATTTATTTATTTGAAATTTTGTGTGAGATCGATGAAATTTTCCATGGATGATTATATTTTAGAAATTTATTCATCATATGAAAGTTTATAACCAGTGTTGATTTCTTTATTTGCTTGAGGACAAGCAAAGTTTGAGCCTTATGTGTTTGATGACTCTAAATTTCATAGTGTTTTTCGTACTGATTAACTAATGTTTTGAGTCATAATCTTGCTCTTTTGCTTTATTTTTATACCCTATTTGCCAAATATTTCGGAATCTACACCTTTCTTGGTTTTTGATCAATTTCAGGTAAAAAGGGCATTATTATTAGGAGTTTTCGAGCAATTTAGATGCATGGATGAGTTCTAATCACCAAGAGGAGACTAGACATCAAACTTCAAGTCAAAACAAGTTTTCTAGCGAAATTACGGCAGTGCCGTAATGAATTTTAAGGTCGTAATCAGCAATTATAGCACTGCCGTAATGATTTTCACGGCGGCTTAATTCTGGAGTTTTTTTTTGCCAAATTACGGCATTGCCGTAAAATCCTTCACGGTACCGTAATTTCAGACAAATTTCTTACCGAGACTTCAGAGGAAATTACGGCACTACCGTAATATACTTTACAGTGCCGTAATTCTGTACATATTCCATATAGAAGATTTCGCAGCGATTACGGTACTACCGTAATTTCCATCATAGTACCGTAATTTCAACCTAGTTGCCCGATTCTTCCGCCAGAAACTTGAATTCACGATTTCTCGAGCTTTAGGGCACCAATTGAAGATCTGAAAAAAGGGGCGTGATTAGAATAAAGAGGAGAATGTGTGGAGAGCGAAAGCCCCATTTTTATTCTACTTTCGGGGGAGAAATTGGAGGAGGCATCCCTATGGTTCAGCCTTGCACCAAGAGGCGTATAGGCCACCTCAGGCGGCAATTTTTACAAGAAAGCTTCACCTGGAGAAGGCGAACACACTCCAGAAGTTTCAGAGCGAGAGGAGTCTGATCGAGGGAGAAATCAACGAAACAGTGGGCGCCGCCACTATTCATCATGTTCATCAAGTATTACGGTGCTGTAATTTCATTACAGCACCCTGTTTGTAACTTTTCTCTCCTTCTCGAATACTAATCATCTGAAATTATGGTTTATTGTAATCTTTCTTCCATGTTAGCTTAGACATCTTTTGGGACATGGGGGTGTAATCCCCTTAATTTTATATGACTGGATAACTTTTATTTCGTCATGTTAATTTCGTGTTGATAATTCAACTCATGTGACAATTGCCTGTAATTATCCATAGTTTCATACTTTCATCATGTTTTAGAGTTTTGTGAAATAGACTGAGAAATTGATTGCGAAATTCGGAACCCTAGTATCATTGAGTTTAGAACTCATCGTAAGCGATTAGGTTTGTTCTTAATTCTGATTTTTAGTAGTTTTATTGCCATGTTGATTTTCTGATCTTTGGATTGAGTTATTGTGAAAGACTTGATTTGATATTATAAGAGATTAAATATCTGATCATCGGAAAACTTTAAGTAGAACCTGTGTTGAGAATCGGATGCATGAGAGTGATCCTTGAGTTTCCACTTGAGATGATTGACTTAGAATTCGGATGCACGAGAGTGATCCTTGAGTTCTTTGTCAATAATTTACTTATCTTCAGTATTGAATAGATCCTGCACGAGAGTGAGGATTGGTTCTTTGTACAATTATCTGCGCGAGAGCGAGATAATTCCTTTATGAAATAAATTATATCTTTATCATAATGAAATTTGATTGACGAACATCTATTCATATCTAGTCATAGAAATTAAGGTGGATGAAACCCTAGTCCCAATTTCTCTCTCTAATTTTCTTTTAGCGTACTTTTTGATCATTTGCTTGCATCACATTCGGCTTGCTTAGTTAGTGAGAAAATGACTATTTAGTACTTAACACGTAGGTCTCTATGGTTCAATATCTTTTTATTACTTCGTGTATCTGTGCACTTGCGGATTACAAAAAGTTATTGGCGCCGTTGCCGGGGACCTTAGTTTTGTTAATGTCAAAATAGTTGTTAGTATTGCTAGAATTAACTTTGTTTAGTTGTTTTAGAATTAACTTTGTTTTTTGTTTTTGTAGGTTTTGGATTTTCACAAGTTGTGACAGAATTATGATATTTGAAAATTTCTGAATTTGCTTGTGTTTTAATTTTTTTTATTCTGAAAAAAAAAATTTCTAATTGATTGGTGTTGGATAATCTTTTTGTTCTTGATAGATTTTATTTCTTGTGAACTCTAAGATAACAATTTTTTAGTTGTGTAGAAAGTTTTGATTTGAAGATATATCTTTTAATCATAACTCGTGGGCAACTAAAAGAGGTAAGGTATACATGCCTCGAGGTAAGTATGAAGAGGATTCATTGTGCACTCTTGCAGATAAATTAGACTCTTTTATGCACCCTATTAAGACTCTTATTCTCCAGTTAGATGTGATATTTGTGGATGTTTTGATCATTATACTTCTGATTGCCCAATTTTAATTCCTCTAAATCCCAATAAACCATGGTATCAAGATGATCAATATTATTCTAGATGGGAAAATCAAACTTCTTTTCATGAGGATTGCTCAAATCATATTTCTGAACCATACTTTGAGAAAACTAAAAAATCTAACCTAGAATCTATGTTTGCTCAGTTTATGGGAGCCTGGAAAAGACATAATGATGATGTGAATGAGACGCTAAGGCAAATAAATTCTAGGCTTCATGATATATGTGCTGATACTGAAATTTTAGAACCCCGGATAGCACAACAAAATTGTTTATTTGAGTTTGGTTTGGAAACTGAAGAAATTTGAAAATTCCCCCTCTGATTATGATTATTTTGAAATTGAGTCTTATGTGAACATTAATGAATCTCACTCTGATTTTGATGATTTTAAAATTGATTCATTTGATAATTTATTTATGGAAAAATTTGAGGAAATTGATTCATTTCATATACCAATCTAGTAAGTTGGATCCAACCAACTTATCCCTTTCCAAGGAAGATCGCAGTGACCATCTACAACAATCAAGAAAGAACAAATTAGTACTACTTTTAGATCAATTAATCTAGATTTATATTAAATGATCATGGCTCCTACTATTTTAATCGAATTGACAACCCACAAAGTCAATCGAAAAATCTCAGATTTTCTAGTGAGATGGGATCCATATTCCACACAGGGCTTTGCGTCCCACGAGGGTGGGATGAGATCCACAAAGTGACCCATGCTTCTTAAGGTGGGCACGCCGGCCGATTACTCTAAGTAACTCCCCTTATTGAGACAGTCTAGGCATTTCATGTCCAGTGAGGGCTGGATACAACATGAAACGCTAACCTCTCAACGATGCCTCTATAGTTTCATCATGTGTGCAGCACTTATGAAAATCTAGTTAAGTCCATTCCTAACCATTATGCCCAAGGCCAACGAGTTTCCTTGCGAAGGCACTCCCATGTTAAAACTGGACTGGGAAGCCATTGTCACCACACACCTTTTAAAGATAAGTGGGTATGTCCCACGAGGGTGGAAAATAGTGTACAACACCACTGATCGATAGCTTGATGAGAGCTACGTGTTAGAAGGCTACTAGACTTGATATTTTGAGTGAGGATTTTTGAGGTCTCATCATCTCAGATTTATCTTATGTCTAACATTACAGGTATGCAATTCTATAGTGATAACATAACGATAAAACATCACAGGCATGCTTTTGCAGATAATGAAAGCTGTAACAGGATGATGTGATCATAGCCCATTCAAGACATTGAACCAACCCATGCCAAAAGGGGTTCAATTCTTGACCTAGGACACAAGTCCCTAAGACTAGACCTAGCCTAACCGACCTCTAACTTGATCTTCAATGTTGGCTCCAATGTCCACCACATCATGGTTTAGCTCTCAAACACTAGAGGTACTTTTAGGGAAACCCTAGAAGCACACTCCATGGTTCGGCCAATGCCATGGGCCTCCTCCAAGGAAGATGCGCCACCAATGTTGATACTTGTTGCGCCATCATGTGAGATGCGCAACCAAGTAAGCATGCGCCAAGACATCTTGTAGGATGTTGTTGTATCCCAAGTTGTTTAGCGTGTACCTAGGACTAATCCCCGGCAGCAGCGCCAAAAACTTGTTGTGATCCGCAAGTGCACGGATACTCGAAGTAATAAAAAAAGATATCGAACCACAGAGACCTTATTGTTAAGTACCAAATAGTTGTATTCTTACTATCTAAGCAATCGATTAATAGCAAAGCAATGATCGAAAACACACGAAAAGATAATTAGAGAGAAACTGGGACTCGTGTTTCATCCACCTTAATTTCAATGACTAGACATAAATAAAAGGTCGTCAGACTAATCTTATCACGATAAAGACTTTATTTACTTCATAAAGAGATCATCTCACTCTTGTGCAGATAATCATGTAGGGATCAATCTTCGCTTTCGCGCAAGATCTATCCCAACACTAAAGATAAGTAAATCATCAATCAAAGAATTTAAAGATCACTTTCGTGCATCCAAATTCTAAGTTGATTGTCTCAAGTGGAATCTCAAGGATCACTTTCGTGCATCCGAGACTCAACACAAGTTCTACTTATGGTTCTCCAACGTTCCGATCCTCACTTTCGTGCAAGATCTCCACGTTTGACAACTTGACTCCACCTTAGATTCAAACTATCATCATGGCAATAAGATCACTAAAATCAAATAATTAAGAACTAACCTAAGAGAGTTCCTAACATGCAATTCTAGGGTTCCAAGTTCTCAAGTAAGTCACCTTTCGGTCCTTATTGCGAGAATTCTAAAACATGAATAATGACATCAATCTATGGAGAATCAAAGACAAACAATCACATAAGTAGAATCATCATAATAAAACTATTCTGACGAAAATAAAAGTTATATAATCATTAAGAAATCAAAGTGAATTACACCCATGTCCCAAAATATGATTAAGCTAGTATGGAAAGAGAAATACAATAAGTCATAGTATCAAAGTGTTCAGAAATCAAAGAAGAAGAAGAAACAATGTTACAACACGGCTGTAATTTCTATTACAGCCGTAATTTGCCTCCAAAACACGCTGTGAACAGTGCTGCGCCCCTTCTTTCATTGATTCCTCCTCCGATTGAACTCCTTTTTCTCTAAAACTTCTCTCCTCCTCTAGGCGAAGCTTCTGCGTGAAAATCACGGCCTGAGGAGGCCTCCATGCCTCTTGGCACAAAGCCAAACCCTAAGCACCTTTCTGTCGATTTCTCTCTCAATACTGGATAAAAATTAGGGCTTTCACCTCGTGTGTGTTCTCTTCTTAAAGATGAGTCTGTAGCAACTTTCGGGTCTCAATTTGAAGCTCTGGATCAAAAGTTATGGTCCGCGCATGATTCGGCCCGAAAAAGTCACGCGTCCAGGAAAAAAATACGGCCGTGTTTTATTTTACGGCAGTGCAGTATTTTGGTTATGTGAAACCTGTGTCAAAATTACGGCCCGTAAAATTTATTATGGTGGTGCCGTAAAATCGGACGAGTTCTCTGGTCTGAAATCTCTGAGGAATACGACACCGTAAAATGGTTTACGGTAGTGCCGTAATTTCAGTGAATCTCTTTATTCTGAAGCGCTCCAAAATACGGCCCGTGTAATTCTTTATGGCACCAATCAGGGAAACTTTCTGATCTGAAAATCTACCAAATTACGGCAGTGCTCCAATATCACGGTATCATACGGAAATATGGTACCGTAATATAAAATACGACACTACTGTATTTTGGTCAGTTGCTCCGATTTGCGTGAAATTTGTCGGATGATCTCCTCTTGATGATGGTAACTCTTCTATATCTTCGATTTTGCTTGAAAACGCCTCAAAATAGTGCCTTTTTACCTGAAAATCATGAAAAACCAAAATAGAAGTAGATTTTGCAATATTTGATAATTTTAGCATAAAAATAAGCAAAAGATCTTCAATTGAGCATGAAAAGATATATAAAATGATACAAAATATACTATATATTTTGGTGTCATAAAAAATATAAGGCTCAAACTTTGCTTGTGCTCAAGTAAAAATCAAAAATTGATTAAAAGAATAACCTTTTCATGCTCAATAAATTTCTAAAATACAATCATCAATGAAAAATTCTATCAATTGTTTCACAAAACTTCAAATAAACATATCATTCTTAGAATTCAATCTTTTAGATCCACAACTCAATCAAATAAAACTTTGCAATGTGTATAATAAATAGAATTTTTAATCTCATAATTTCACCCAGTTTTCAGTTCAAATCTATCATGCTTTTGTTTACAGGAATTTGGTTTCCAAGATCTTTTTCCATAGATAATTTTTTTTCTTTTTTTTAATGCATTTTGTTTGTTTTTGTAAAGATGACATGTACCCACTTAGATACACACTTTTTATTTTTCACTTCAACTCTTATCTTCGGTACCACTATCAATTTTCCATAGTGCCAAGTAGAGGAGTCTTATTCTTTTTATCTCTCATTATTTTTCATGCATAGACTTCAACCCATGTCTTAGGTACCACTATCAATTTTACATAATGCCAAGTAGGGGAGTCTCTCATTATTTTTATGGATCTTGGATTCTTATTTTCCAACAAATAGCTAAATAGACTAAACATCTACTAGGTTGATCAATTGATCTCAATTCTCAAATCATACTCATATACTCATTTTATTCAAAAGAATAGGTTCACCTTAGATCTTATTACTCAAATAATACATCTACCCAAAATTTCATGCATCAACCAATGTCAAATTTCAAAGATAGATATGCATTGAAGAAATAAATCTAACATGATAGGGTTTTTCTCTAATCATGAATTTGAATCCATTCATCATCAATCAATCAAGTCATCAACAATATAAAACAAGAATATACTCATCACCATCACAAAATATCATCGTAAACACTAAATATATCATCATGTATACTACAACCATATCGAAGATAGCTCATCAGAATATCGAAATATCATAATACAACCCCATCGAAATAGTAGAAATCAGTATCACCATAATCATCATACAATCACATCGAAAAGAAAGATAAGCATGTGAAACATAATAGTAGTGTCGGTGGTCATAGAGGTGTAGAAGCATCAAACTCAACAATCATGAGATATAAAGTGATAGCTCTAAGAGAAGAAAAGTGTAGATAATCATATCAAATCAAATAATCACAGGAAAGTGCAAACAATACTCACAAAACTATATAGCAAGCTTTGACTGAAAATACATAAGGCTCAGATTAAAAATAGTGTCGGGGTAGATGCTGCAAGGTCCAAGGATGTGCCTTTTGAAAATTTTACTTGCACAATTTAAGATACATAAGGCTCAGTCTAAAAATAGTCTCTAAAAATAATAATGATAAAAATAATTTTCTCAAGGGAGAATCAGAGATGTCGCCAGAGGTCTGAAGAGGATGCCGGTGGAAAGAGTAGAGCAGACAAGAAGTAGAGGTGAACAGAGGCTAGCTGAAAAGCTACTAGCAACGACGGTGGTGGTGTCGACAGTAGAGTGAGTAATCTCTAGTGGCCTGCTAGAAATCACAATCTTGGAGGTGAGATCGTCGGCCGGTGGTGCAAGAGATAATGCTGCATAGATAAAAAATCAGTCACTAATGAAGAGTCTGCTGCATAAATAAATCAAATCAATGGAATAAGAGGTAGTAGAAGAAGTAAGAATCTGCGGATGGTATAATCCAGTGTCGACGGCTAGAAACAGTGATGTCAGAGGCAGATGCAATGGTGGCTAGAGGTGGAAGACAGTTGCTCTTGAAGATTTCTGGATCTGGAGGCAAAAGAAGCTATAACAGGTAGAAAGCAAACAAAGTATCCACTTTAATATTTATTTTTTTTTAGGAAAAGTAGCCATACCCAAAAATAAGATTTAATGATCCAAAAGAAAAATGGACAGAACCATGTAATAGAATAAAACTCGTTCTTTTCAGATGTATAAAAATTGAAGGATCAAAATCTGTCAGGAATTTAGGGCATCAACAGAAAGAAGGCTACTCAGATTATAAAACTACAAAAACTACACAAAAGTTAATCAGATTCGAAAAGTTGCTATGTGTCCTAGAATGAACAAAAAATATTTTCATGAAAATACCTAGTCCACAAGATAAAATGAAACATGTTCTTCCAATTCCATGTAAAAGATTAGGGTTTTAACTCATTAAAGCATCTTAAAAACTTGCAGCAAAAATGCTAATCAGAGTAGTCAAAAGAAAACTGCTAAAGAAATTAATCAGAATCGAAAAGATGCTATGTGTTTTAGAATGATCCATGGACTTTAAAATTCAGAAAAAATATCCAGATGATAGACAAAGATGAGTACTTCGTGATGGTGCCAAAGATCAAAAATTTTCACAACCCAGTTTCTTAAAATCGCAGCGAGAAAACACCCAGTCAGATAAGCAGAATGCAATTTTAAAATACGGTACCGTGTTATCCCTTACGGCAGTGCCGTATTTTTCAAAGAACTCTCGGGAAAGAAAGCACTCAAAATTATGGCACGTAAAAGACGTTACGGCCCTGCTGTAAAAATCACAAAACTTTCTGTCGAAAACGGACCGAAAATACGGTACTGTAAAACTAATTACGACGGTGCCGTGATTTGCGCCAAAACGTGCTTTTCCCTGCAAAAGGAGAAGAAAAATTAATTCTAAAAATAAACTAAAATAAAAGAAGCTAAGCTAAGTAAGAGTGCTTGGGTTGCCTCCCAAGAAGCGCTAATTTTAGGTCCATAGCCTGACCAAAAATCAAATCTTATGGTGAAGCAAGTGAATCAGTTCCAAAGTAAAGAGCAAACAATTTTCTGCATTTCCATTGTCCAAAAATTTTAGCCACTAATCCAAAAATCCAGAATTGCATATAAATCACAATCAAAGTGACTTTCTTAAATATGCAGAAATCAAGATATTCAAAATTTTCAACTCTACTAAAAGGATATTCAATAATCTTCCTAAATTTGTCAGTATGCAAAATCATAAGTCATTTCTTCAAATTTATGTCTTCAATTACAATAGGACTTTGATCTAAAAATTCAAGCATTGGATCATCAATATGAGTTTTATGTCTTTCATTAGATTCCTCAATAAAGCATAATTTTTCAAATAAATCAAAAGATTCAATAATAGATATGGGCAAAACATCACCATGGTGAGTTTCGACAATGTTTGTAATTTTCAAATCACTTTCAAGTTCATCATGTTCATCATCAAATAATTTATCAATTTCAAAATTATCAACAAAATCAGAGTAAGATCTTTCTAAATTAGTCCCCTCATATCCTTTATCAGAATTAACCACAAATAATGTTTTATCAAAAGAATCAATTTCATCATTATCATCAAGAGGGGGTTTTTCAATTTCAATTTCCTCAAACTTTTCCACAAATAAATTATCAAAGGAATCAATTTCGCAATTATCAAAATCAGAGTGAGATTCATTAATGTTCACATAAGGCTCAATCTCAAAATAATCATGATCAGAGGGGGATTTTTCTAAATCAAGTTCTTCAGTTTCAAACTCAAATAAACATGCTTGTTGTGCTAACTGGGTTTCCAAAATTTCACAATCAGCAGTTAAAGATTCTACTTGAGAAGCAAGTTGACCAATTATTCACTTAAGATCTTCAATTTCTTTACTTCTATTTGTCATGAATTTTTCAAGCATGGATTCTAACCTAGATTGTTCAGTATCCTTAAAGTATGGTTTAGAAACATGATTTGAGCAATCATCATAAAAAGATCTAGAATCATGTTGATCATCTTGATACCATGATGAATTGTGATTTGCATGATTTCTAAATTAACATTCAGAAGAATAATGATCATTAGATTTACAAAAATTACATCTAATAGAAGGAATAGAGTGAAATTTCAATATATCTCCAAGAGTGCATCATGAATCATCTTCATGCTTACCTTGTGGCATGTATACCTTACCTCTTTCAATTGCCCATGAGTTATGATGGAAAGACATATTTATCAAATCTATCAAGAACAGAAAGATAATCTAACACCAATCAATTAATTTTTTTTTAGAATATAAAAAAATATAAAATATAAAACACAAGCAAATAAAAAATTTTCAGATATCACAGCTCTGTCACAACTGTGAAAATCCAAAACCTGCAAAAAGAAAAAAAAACAAAGCTAAATCTAAAACAAATAAAACCTAGTCTAGCAATACTAACAACTATTTTGATATTAACAAAACTAAGGTCCCCGGCAACGGCGCCAAAAAGTTATTGTATCCCAAGTTGTTTAGAGTGTACCTAGGATTAATCCACGGCAACGGTGCTAAAAACTTGTTGTGATCCGCAAGTGCACAGATACTCAAAGTAATAAAGAAAGATATCGAACCGCAGAGACCTTATTGTTAAGTACCAAATAGTTGTATTTTTACTATCTAACTAATCGATTAATAGCAAAGCAATGATCGAAAACACACGAAAAGATAATCAGAGAGAAACTGGGACTAGGGTTTCATCCACCTTAATTTCAATGACTAGACATAAATAAAAGGTCGTGCTTAGGACATAGTGTTGAGGTTGCTCAATGCAAGGTCCTAGTGCAAGTGGGAGATTGTTAGTGTTTATGCCCTAGGACCTCAGGATGGTCCATGGGATATGTGCATCACATCTAGTTGATAGATGAGTTATCCTGGCATTGTCGTTGTCATGCCAGTTTGTACATCTGCGCATATGTACATTTGCATATACAATGTCTCTAAGAGATAGATTTTATCTAGTCTCTGTGTTTATCCTTGGTCGAGAATCATGGTGGATATGGGACAGCTATGATTCGCTTGAGACAAGTATATGCCCTAGTTGAGCACGGGTTGCTAACACAGGCATATGGGTATATCAAGGGAGATATACTGGATCGACCCGCCTTGAGGATTCATCTCAGTGTGACGAGATGAATATCACAGTGACCGAGTTGCACTTGGCCTAGACTTGAGTGCATTGGTATCTCTATATAGTGATTGACGTAGTTTGATGCAACCTAACGCTTCGCCGTAAAAGGGAAGTCATAACGGTTGTCATTGGGTATGTCATAACCTACATGAGGGATTCAATGTGCCAATGGAGGATTTGTCCATTCCTTACGGGGAAGCTTGATTGTCCATGGCGCCCTATATGGATGACTGAAAGTGTATGGCCATACCCAGGTGAGAACCTGATTTAGTCATGCCATATTATTGGGATTAACAAGTGTGACACACTTGCCCAATCTGGACATCAGTTGGCAAAAGGACAAGGCTGCACTTGTAATTTGTCGCAGTTTTAGGGGATGTCAATGATGACACTATTGTGATGACTTGGGTAGCAATGATGTACTGCTAGGTGCCGCTTATTGCTTGTGATGATTTAGTCATCACTGCCAACGTCTGAAGAACCTACAGGGTCGCACACCTAGACACTCGAGTTCTCATACTGATCGTTTAGCCTCTAATCGAATCATTGTGTGATTCAAATCTTTTGGGGAACTGATGCATTCAGACTTTTATAGAGGAGATGATATTTTATTTTAGTTCATGTATGACCACTGGTTGACTCCAGTGGACCACGTTTGACCTCTGTTGACCTGTGTTGTCAAAATGAGTCAAACAAGGGTCTTGGTGCAAGTTTGGGCTTGGCACATTAGTCACATGAATAAAATAAAATTATTAATTGGCAAGAGAATTTTTCTCTTGGCTAATTAATAAGCTTAGGCGCAATTTACAATTAATTGCGTCTGCGGGGATTCGAACCCATGACGCTTAATTGTGAGTAGGCGCCTATGCTTGGGCACAATTTACAATTAATTGCGTATGCGGGGATTCGAACCCATGACGCTTAATTGTGAGTAGGCGCCTATGCTCATTATCCCACATGGGAAGTATCTCCAGTGTGCGTCTGGCTCTGCTATTATAAATAGAGAGGCCCACCTAGGAGATTCTTTTGTACCAGACTCTTCTCTTGTCTCTAGTTGTCGCCTCCCCTCTACTCCTTGGCGTGAGGGTCTAGGAGGTGACGACAGTAAAATTTTTTCGGCATCAAAGGTTGGGACAAGTGGCAGTGCTACCCACTCCTTGTCGCCAACATCCCTTCTTCTCCTTGGCAGTGGCGCAAGTTGAGAAGGCTAGAGGCATGGATCTCATCATCCGGGGCTAGCACCCAACGCGGAGATTGGAGAGGATTCAAGGAGTCCGTGTGTGCGCGATTGTAGAGGACGGGCCCTTGCGGGTCATTATCATCAGCCGCTTCTAAAAGTTGCTTGATAAGGTACTGCCCCTATCACATCCCTTGTATTCTTCGTAAGTCGGTCCTTGTTGAATTAGGAATCTCATTTCGGGCTCGCTTCCGCTGTTTTCATTTTCTTATAGCCCAGGGATTCCCAACACCACTGCAACAAGCCTCACCTCCACAAGGCAATTTCAGGCAGCCTCCTCAAGGCAATTTTAGACAACCACCAGGATTTCAGAATAGAAATTTCAACCCATAGCCGAAACCAAACAATGATCCACAATTGAGTAAGCAAATTGAAGGGCTGACTGACATGATGAAGTTAATGATGACTAGGATGGACTCCTTGGAAATGCATAACAAGATGTTGGAGAGTCAGCTAGCCCAACAAACTAGCTCATCCTCCAGGGAAACTACCATCTCAGCCGGAAGTTAACCCGAGGGAGCACTGCAATGCAATCTACACTCGGAGCGGCAAACAGCTTGAAGATCCATAAATGCCAACCGATGACAGAAGAGATGTTGTGACGCCTGATTCTGAGGAACAGCACACGGATACGACACCGGTGGCACCTGAACAGGGTGAAGAAGAATGACCCTATGTGGGACCGCCTGCATATAAACTGCCGATCCCTTTCTCATAGAGGCTTGTCAAGGCTAAATTGGACAAGTAGTTTGGTAAGTTTTTAGAAGTTCTGAAAAAACTCTACATTAACATCCCTTTTGTTGATGCTATTTTGCAGATGCCAACTTATGCCAAATTCCTAAAAGACATCTTATCAAATAAGAGGAAGCCAGAAGATCAGGGAACCGTTGCACTTACTGAGGAGTGCAGTGCCATCATTCTGAACAAACTTCCTCAGAAACTCAAGGACCTAGGCAGTTTCTCCATACCCTGCCAAATCGGTGAGATGTCTTTTCAGAGAGCTTTGTGCGATTTAGCAGCAAGCGTCAGCCTCATGCCATTGTCACTATGTAAAAGGCTAGACTTAGGGGGTTTGAAACCTACTAACATTTCTCTACAGCTTGCAGACAGATCAGTTCGTCAACCTATTCGTATCTTAGAGGACGTACCTATTAAAGTAGAAAATTATTTTGTTCCAGCTGATTTTGTGGTGTTGGAAATTGATGAGGATGACAGACTCCCTATCATCCTAGGGAGACCTTTTCTTGCTACTGCTGGTGTTGTCATTGATGTCAAAAATGGAAAACTGTTCTTGAACATCGGTGACAACGTTATTCAATTTGATCTGTTTGACTCTCTTAGAAAATCTTCTTTTGCAGGTACATGCTGTAGCGTAGACATTGTTAATATAGCAATACCACATGTTGAACCCTTCAGGAGAGAAGTGGACCCATTGGAAGTTGCCCTGACAAACTCTGTTGATGAAGATTTTGATAGAGAAGCTGAGAAGTATGTTGCACTATCGGAAGAGGACGCAAGCACGGATGATAAGAAAGAATAATGTCAGGAAAATCAAGGGCAACAAAAAATTGAATTCAAAAGCTTGCCCACCACTGAGATATGAGTTTTTAGGAGATTATTCTACCTACCCCGTGATAGTTAGTGCGGCGCTGGATAAGGAGCAAACCGAACTATTACTCGAAGAACTTCATCTCAATAGGAAGGTAATAGGCTACTCACTAGATGACATCAAAGGGATTAACCCCTCTGTTTGCATGCACGGGATATTATTGGAAGACAACAGCAAACCTTATGTGGAGTTTGAATGCCATCTCAACCCACACTTGAAGGAAGTGGTGAAGAAAGAAGTGCTTAAACTACTAGACGTTGGAGTAATATACCCAATTTCAGACAGCTCTTAGGTAAGTCCAGTAGACGTTGTACCCAAGAAGGGTGGCGTCACAGTGATCAAGACTGAAGTAGACAAGCTGATATCGACGCGCACGGTTACAGGATATAGTATGTGCATTGATTACAGGAAGTTTAACTCTGCTATGAGAAAAGATCATTTTCCTCTTCCATTTATCGATCAGATGTTGGATAGATTAGCGCATAATTCTTACTTTTGCTTTTTGGATGGGTTTTCAGGTTTCTTCTAAATCCTTATCCACCCGGATGACCAGGAGAAAACAACATTTACATGTCCATATGGCAATACGCATACAGGAGGATGCCGTTCGGCCTCTGCAATGCCCAGCCACTTTCCAACTAGCAATGATGGCCATATTCTCTGACTTTATGAAGATTTTATTGATATACTTATGGACAATTTTTCTATGTATGGTTCCTCTTTCCATCATTATTTGTCTAATTTCTCTAAGGTTTTGCAGAGGTGAACCTAGTTTTGAACTGGGAGAAGTGCCACTTCATGGTCAAGGAAGGCATTGTCCTCGGGCATCTAGTTTCTGAGCGGGGGATAGAGGTGGACATAGCAAGAATTGAAGTTATTGAGAACCTTAAGACGCCTACGACAATAAAGGGGATCAGGAGTTTTCTTGGACATGCGGGCTTCTATAGATGATTTATTAAAGATTTTTCTAAGATAGCTTGCCCTTTAACCAATCTACTTGCTAAAGATGCTGTATTTTACTTTGACAGGGATTGCGATGAAGCCTTCATGAAAATCAAGCAAGCATTGATTTCTGCCCCAATAATTCAACCCCCAGATTGGTCATTACCTTTTGAATTGATGTGCGATGCCAGTGACCAAGCTATCAGGGTGGTCCTGGGACAGAGGAAAGATAAGAAGCTTCACGCCACCTACAATGCCAGTCGAATGCTCGACAATGCCCAGACAAATTATGCAACCATAGAAAAAGAGCTGCTAGCGATTGTCTTCACTTTCAATAAATTTCATTCTTATTTGGTCAACTCTGTTGGGGTATGCCCTTAAGGCTAATGTTTGAGGCCTATGGGAATGTATCAGTATCATGTAATAAACTGTTATGTTTATAAAGGCATGGTTGTTATTCAGTTAGTTACATTGTCTGCTGCAATATATGTTCTTCTGAATAATGTCTCAAAGCTGTTCAGCTAGGCTGACATGCAGTTAAGTCCTTAGTCGAGATATCTTGGTGAACATGAGACAGCCTTGATATGATTGAGACTAATATGTGTTCTAATCTTATAGGATGCTTCGAGCATGGAATAAGATGTAGACTCATGGGTACATGGGATGTACTGGACAGACCCTACTAGGATGTTCAATTGTTTGTCGCAATGTGAATATTCCTTGAGTATGACAAGTGGCACATTTCCTCTGACTTGAGATCACTTGTGTTCTCTAAATGATGATTGTCATTGTTTTGAGGTAGTTCAATATCATTTGAAACATAATGATTATAGACTATCTTGGATGGTGAGCTTGAGTCAGGTTAGGGCACTAGTGATAGACATAGGATTGCCGTCTCCTTGTTTAAGGAGTGTGATGTTCTAAAGGGGCCCCCTGGATGAGATGATTGAGAAAAGTGTATGGCCATACCCAGGTGACTATGTTCATCTGATCTAATCATGCTCATCATATTGGAGTTACAAGCTTGACAGGCTTGTCCAATAAGAACATCAAGTGGCAAAGGAATTATGCATGCCTTGTGATTTGATTCACACTTGTGCTGTTTTTGGGTGTAGTCTTGGAAGACTCTTTCCTTTATATCGGGAGACAGTGATGTGTTGCTAGATACCCCTCACTGATCGTGATAATGTGAGTTATCGTTACCGACATTTAAAGGAAACCCTCAGGGTCGCACAATTTGATGATATGGCTTACTTAAGTCAGATCGTATGGACTGAATTGTTCGGATTCAGTTTAAAGGGATTTAATCTCTGATTGTAAGTGAGATCTAGTCTGATCATGTTTGATTGATTAGGGCTTGAGATCGGTAAGCTTCGATCAAGAGAATGAATGCTAGATCGGTCAGATCAGAAGCATTAAGAGATCAACGGTCAGATCAAGAACCTTGTGGTTTAATTATGATTTGGACTGGTTGCTTGGCTTGATTAGTTCTTAAACCGAACCAATGTGAACCGGCTCATGAAATGAGCGCATGGTTCAAGGCTTGGCGAGTTGTTCACTTGGCGTGAACATTGGAGCGAACGTGGTGGCTATTTTTAGTAACCATGATCTCCACTTGGAGATAACGCTCACGTTCGACTAGTGCTTACTACTCTCGCCTCTCAAGCGACCTCTCCTCTTGACGCTTTCGTGTGTGGCGACGTCTTGGAGGTTGAGGAGGATTCGGCCAAGAAGTTCATCATCCCTTTCCATTCGATCAAGGACACTTTGTAGCCTTGCTAGCACAAGGAGCAACAAAGAGTTTGCCATCATCCTCTTGTGTGCGAGACTTTGGAGAAGTGGCATTTGCGATTTTTCTTCCAAGGCGCCATCTAGAAATGGCTATGGTATGAATCGTTTTATTCATGCTGATTTTATAAGCTAATCATAATGCATGCAAAGATCATTGAAACCCTTTTTCCGCTGCATCTATATCTCCATATGCGCCTATAGGGTTTTACCTCCCCTTATTGTAAGGGAAACTTTCAATTGGTATCAAAGCGCTGGTTGAAGCATGTTTTTTATGATTGCTTAACGCTTGAGCCATTTTTGTGATCCATGTTGCGAATATTGCCTAGATCTATAAGTTAGATGCGTTAGTTCAAGTTGGCGACATTTGCTTTCCTCTTGGCGCATGTTTTCTAGTTTGCGCAATATGTATGTTTTTCGAAAACTAATATCATATGCGCGACTAATCATAGATCTAAGGCCTTACTGTAAACCCTTAGACGGGTTACTAGGGTTGAAGTCATCCCCTAGGTTAGATCCAACAGTCTGATCAGACCATCTGACAGCCTGAATGGGTCGACCAGTTAGCACCTTGGCGCAAGCCTATGGTGGCTATAGGTCGACTGCAGACAGGTGTGTAGCGATGTCTGATTGAGACAACTTATGAACACACATGAGTTAGGCCCGGGGTCACACCCGCTTGCCAGACCTCATTGTGGTTGTTCAGCCCTGGCGCATGCATGGTTGACCTTATGGTCAACTCAAGTCAGTTAGGACTTGGTGCATGCAAGGGCAGTGGATCTGACTAGGTTGGATGAGTGGATCCCTAGTAATGGACCGTTGTAAGGTTGTAGGGCAAATAAGGAAAAATTAAAATTGATCCCATGGGGTTTTTCGAAAATTTTAATTTTTATGATGGATCACATGATTGCTGATTGGATGCATATGTTTGTTTATTTAGTCTTATGTGGGCTGCTCATATTAATTGTGTGCTGTGCTGGGGCCTGCGTGCCTGGGATTTAAAATTGTAAATTAATTATTGTGATCTGCGCATCACATTGCTTTAATTTATAAAATTGTAATTGACCTGCGTGTCAATCTTGCCTAGATAGTTAAATTTGTAATTTAATTTGGCAAGAGCACAAAGCACACTTGGCTGAGGCGCTTGCAGCAGAGGCTTGACCAGGTGGGAGGTCCAGGGTTCGACTCTGGGACCAGGCGCAAATTCCTGGTGGGCGCACCAGAGCTGCAGATGGCGCTTGGGCCCTGGTTTGGGCCAGATGAGCAGCTAAAGACCCAAGAAGAGCAAGTGTAGACTTAAGTTAGGTTAAGGTCTCATTAGGGCTATGGGCTTTTACCACATAAGATTCATGCTTTCTTTTATTTAAAGTTTGAATATTAGAATTGCATGATTAAGTTTATCTTCTGCTATCACCATAGGAATTGCATGATAGTGAAGAAGATAAAAGACCGTTAAAATCCAACGCTAAAATATCAAGCTCGTAAGCCTTCTGACGCGAAACCTCACTGTTCTGACTATCGTTGGAGCCGTGTTGTACCCACTCAGTGGGCACGTCCATCTATCTTCAGACGGTGCGGGATTACACCTGTGTGTTACAGAGTAGGGATTTATCCCTTCTCGTTGCTCAGCATAGCACATGGTGGTCCAGGGAGTAGGTCGGGTCAGCTTGACCGTGTAGGCTACATATGTGGCGCATATGGTAGCACATGGAGGCAGCCATCTGTGGGGTCAGAGCCTGTGTTGTACCAACTCAGTTGGCACAGTCTGCTGGACTGCCCAGATGAAGGGGAATCGCACGGGTTGGCGATCGGCAGGGACTGCCTACCGGAGATTAGTGCTTGTACTCTCTGTGCATCTTATCTCGCCTGAGCGGGACGCGGAGACCAAGTATGAAATCCGGATCCCATCTCACTAAAAGAGTTCTACTCTTTCGGGCTGTTTTGTTGGATTTTTCAAGCCAGATAAAATAGTGAGAAAAAGAATCTTTCTTAAGTCCTGATCGATTCTTATACATTGATACTGACCTTGCTGTTCTTGCATTGTTGTAGATACCTGCAGCAACGAACACCATGAACTTCAATGTGCGATCCCTACTGGAAAGGGAGAAGTTTGCTGGGCCGAACTTCTCTGACTGGTTTGGACACCTTAAGATCGTTCTTAAGGCAGAGAGGAAACTGTATGTCCTCGAGACGGCAATACCGCCGCAGCCCGCTCCGAACGCCGCAAGGGCGGTTCGGGAAGCCTATGAAAAGCACGTCAATGATAGCATTGATGTCGCTTGCCTGATGCTAGCGTCTATGACGCCACCGCTGCAGCGTCAGCATGAGGATATGTCGGCTATAGAGATTATAGCGAACCTCAAGATGCTGTATGCTGCACAGGCGAGGACTGAACGCTATAATTTGACGAAGCTCTTCTTTCAGAGCAAACTGGCTGAAGGGAGCCCAGTGGGAGCTCACGTGCTCAAGATGATTGGGCACAAGGAGGCTCTAGAGAAACTGGGGCATACCATCAACCAGGAGCTTGCTGTGGATATTATTCTGCAGTCTCTCCCGCCTTCATTCGACGCGTTCATTATTAATTTTAATATGAACAAAATCGATTGTACTCCGGCAGAGCTGCTGAATATGCTCCTCACTACTGAGGAGACTCTGAAGGGAAAGCCTTCGACCTCTGTCTTAATGGTTCCTTCAAGGAACAAGAAGAAGGGGAAGAAGGGCAAGGCCCCTGTCAAGAGCTACAGCAAGGCTTTGAAGCAGAAGGTTAAGCGGTCCAAGGAATACAGGTGTTTCCACTGTGGCCAGCTAGGTCACTGGAAAAAGGACTGTAAAGCGCTCCAAGGAGATAAGAGGGGAAGCTTCGCTTCTGGCTCAGGTATATTCGTGACTGAGGTCATGTTTTCATCTTCTTCTATATCATGGGTGTTGGACACTGCATGTGGAGTTCACATTTGTTCAAATGTACAGGAACTCAAGAGAAGAAGACAGGTGGGACAGCATGAGGTGGACCTACGAGTTGGAAACGGGGCACGGGTTGCTGCTGTTGCTGTAGGAGACTACTTCATTTCTTTACCATCTGGAATTGTATTGGAACTAAACAATTGTTATTTTGTTCCCAGTATTACTAAAAATATTATCTCCATTCCTGCTCTTGTCAGGAAGGGATTTTCCTTTGAATGCAATATTTCAAAGTGTATTTTATCTTTTGATAATATTGTTTATGCAACTGGTTCAATTAACAATGGGTTATTCGTGTTGGACATGGAAAGTTCGATACAAAATATTGATAATAAGAAAGCCAAGTATGCTGATGACAGCACCTTGCTATGGCATAGTCGTTTAGGCCATATTAACGAGAAACGCATTAAGCGGTTGCATGATAATGGACTGCTGGGATCATTCTCCTGTGAGGAGATTGATACATGCAAGGCTTGTTTAATGGGTAAAATGACGAAGTCACCTTTTCCTCACAAAGGTCAAAGGGCTTCAGGTTTACTTGACCTTATACACAGTGATGTGTGTGGGCCATTTAGTAAACATGCCAGAGGTGGCTATCAGTACTTCATTACCTTTACTGATGATTTCAGTAGGTATGGCTATGTCTATCTGATGAGACATAAGAGTGAATCTTTTGACAAGTTCAAAGAGTTCAAGAATGAAGTACAGAATCAGCTAGGCCGAAATATCAAGGCACTTTGCTCAGATCGAGGTGGTGAATACCTAAGTCATATGTTTACTGACTATCTAAAGGAGTGTGGGATTATCTCACAGCTCACTCCACCAGGAACACCGCAATGGAATGGTGTGTCCGAGAGGAGAAATAGAACGTTACTTGATATGGTTCGTTCTATGATGAGTCAGGCTTCTTTACCCAACTCCTTTTGGGGTTTTGCACTGGAAACAGCTGCAAAGGTACTAAACCGAGTGCCATCCAAGGCAGTTTCAAAGACGCCATATGAGTTATGGTATGGGAAACAGCCAAGCTTGACATTTATCAGGATCTGGGGCTGCGAGGCTTATGTCAAAAAGCTCGCCTCTGGGAAACTAGAGAGCAGATCTGACAAATGTATCTTTGTCGGTTACCCTAAGGAAACTAAGGGTTATTATTTCTACGATCCCAAAGAGAACAAGGTTTTTGTTGCTCGGACGGCCATATTTCTTGAGAAGGAGTTTCTTCTGCAAGAGGCCAGTGGGAGAGAAATAAAGCTGGATGAGAATCCAGAGGTAGGACAAAGTGCTCAAGCAGAATTGGATGAGCCTGAGCCGGTAGAACAGGTTATTGAACAACCTGAGGCTCAGATATCACGGGAACCGCGAAGATCGGGAAGGATCCGTCGACAACCTGAGCGTTATGACGGAGTCTACATCATTGATCATGATGAACCCCTCACTTATGCGGAAGCGGTCAGTGGACCGGAGTCAGCGAGATGGCTTGAAGCTATGCGCGCCGAGATGGACTCCATGTCAGATAACCAAGTTTGGGATTTGGTTGATCCGCCTCCGGGAGTTATCCCTATAGGCTGTAAATGGATCTTCAAGAAGAAGATTGACATGGATGGTAACGTAGTTACCTATAAAGGCAGGCTAGTTGCGAAAGGTTTCAAACAAATCTACGGGATAGATTATGATGAAACTTTCTCACCTGTAGCCATGTTTAAGTCTATTCGGATTCTTTTCGCGATAGCTGCATATTATGATTATGAGATCTGGTAGATGGATGTGAAAACAGCTTTCCTGAATGGAAATCTGGATGAGGATGTGTACATGACACAACCAGAAGGTTTCACTAATCCATCAGATCGTCATAAGATATGCAAGTTAAAGAAGTCCATTTATGGACTTAAGCAAGCATCTAGAAGCTGGAATATTCGTTTTGATGAATCAGTTACTGAATTTGGTTTCATCAAGAACGAGGATGACCCGTGTGTATATAAGAGGTTTAGTGGGAGCATGATTACTTTCCTAGTCCTCTACGTCGATGACATCTTGATCATTGGAAATGACATTCCTGAAATGCATGCTGTGAAGGCATGGCTGAGGAAATGTTTCCAGATGAAAGATTTAGGAGAAGCAGCCTATGTATTAGGTGTGAAGATCTACAGGGATAGATCTAAGAGGCTTCTCGGGTTGTGCCAGAGTACTTACATCGATAAGGTCCTGGAGAGATTTCATTTAGAGAATTCTAAACGAGGATATCTTCTAGTCAGACATGGTCTGAATCTTTCAAAGAGTCAGTGTCCACAAACACAGACTGAGAAAGATGAAATGGACAATACGCCTTATGCTTCGGCTATTGGATCCATTATGTATGCGATGTTGTGTACTCGCCCAGACGTCGCTTACGGGTTAAGCGTGACCAGTCGTTTCCAAAGTAATCCAGGTATGGCGCACTGGATTGCAGTCAAGAACATTTTAAAATATCTGCGGAGGACCAAAGATATGTTCTTGATTTATGGTGGTCAGGAAGAACTCAGTATTGAAGGATATACTGACGCTTCGTTCCAGTCGGACCAGGATGATTTCCGATCGCAATCAGGCTATGTTTTTAGCTTGAATGGAGGTGCAGTGGTGTGGAAGAGTTTCAAACAGTCAACTGTTGCTGATTCCACAACAGAAGCCGAGTATGTTGCAGCCTCGGAAGCATCCAAGGAGGCAGTTTGGATTCGTAAGTTCGTGAGAGAACTTGGTGTTGTTCCTTCGAGTGCAGATCCTTTGGTTATCTTCTGTGATAACACTGGAGCAATCGCACAAGCAAAGGAACCACGGTCGCACCAGAAGTCCAAGCACATACAGAGACGGTTTCATTTGATCAGGGAGATCATTGATCGTGGCGAGATCAAAGTCTGCAAGGTTCATACAGATGACAATCTAGCTGACCCGCTTACTAAGCCTCTGGCGCAGCAGAAGCATGAGAAGCACTGTAATAATATGGGTTTGAGATTTCTCAACCATTAGATTAAGTGCAAGTGGGAGATTGTTGGGGTATGCCCTTAAGGCTAATGTTTGAGGCCTATGGGAATGTATCAGTATCATGTAATAAACTGTTATGTTTATAAAGGCATGGTTGTTATTCAGTTAGTTACATTGTCTGCTGCAATATATGTTCTTCTGAATAATGTCTCAAAGCTGTTCAGCTAGGCTGACATGCAGTTAAGTCCTTAGTCGAGATATCTTGGTGAACATGAGACAGCCTTGATATGATTGAGACTAATATGTGTTCTAATCTTATAGGATGCTTCGAGCATGGAATAAGATGTAGACTCATGGGTACATGGGATGTACTGGACAGACCCTACTAGGATGTTCAATTGTTTGTCGCAATGTGAATATTCCTTGAGTATGACAAGTGGCACATTTCCTCTGACTTGAGATCACTTGTGTTCTCTAAATGATGATTGTCATTGTTTTGAGGTAGTTCAATATCATTTGAAACATAATGATTATAGACTATCTTGGATGGTGAGCTTGAGTCAGGTTAGGGCACTAGTGATAGACATAGGATTGCCGTCTCCTTGTTTAAGGAGTGTGATGTTCTAAAGGGGCCCCCTGGATGAGATGATTGAGAAAAGTGTATGGCCATACCCAGGTGACTATGTTCATCTGATCTAATCATGCTCATCATATTGGAGTTACAAGCTTGACAGGCTTGTCCAATAAGAACATCAAGTGGCAAAGGAATTATGCATGCCTTGTGATTTGATTCACACTTGTGCTGTTTTTGGGTGTAGTCTTGGAAGACTCTTTCCTTTATATCGGGAGACAGTGATGTGTTGCTAGATACCCCTCACTGATCGTGATAATGTGAGTTATCGTTACCGACATTTAAAGGAAACCCTCAGGGTCGCACAATTTGATGATATGGCTTACTTAAGTCAGATCGTATGGACTGAATTGTTCGGATTCAGTTTAAAGGGATTTAATCTCTGATTGTAAGTGAGATCTGGTCTGATCATGTTTGATTGATTAGGGCTTGAGATCGGTAAGCTTCGATCAAGAGAATGAATGCTAGATCGGTCAGATCAGAAGCATTAAGAGATCAACGGTCAGATCAAGAACCTTGTGGTTTAATTATGATTTGGACTGGTTGCTTGGCTTGATTAGTTCTTAAACCGAACCAATGTGAACCGGCTCATGAAATGAGCGCATGGTTCAAGGCTTGGCGAGTTGTTCACTTGGCGTGAACATTGGAGCGAACGTGGTGGCTATTTTTAGTAACCATGATCTCCACTTGGAGATAACGCTCACGTTCGACTAGTGCTTACTACTCTCGCCTCTCAAGCGACCTCTCCTCTTGACGCTTTCGTGTGTGGCGATGTCTTGGAGGTTGAGGAGGATTCGGCCAAGAAGTTCATCATCCCTTTCCATTCGATCAAGGACACTTTGTAGCCTTGCTAGCACAAGGAGCAACAAAGAGTTTGCCATCATCCTCTTGTGTGCGAGACTTTGGAGAAGTGGCATTTGCGATTTTTCTTCCAAGGCGCCATCTAGAAATGGCTATGGTATGAATCGTTTTATTCATGCTGATTTTATAAGCTAATCATAATGCATGCAAAGATCATTGAAACCCTTTTTCCGCTGCATCTATATCTCCATATGCGCCTATAGGGTTTTACCTCCCCTTATTGTAAGGGAAACTTTCAAACTCAAAAGTAATTATTTTTACTGATCATGCAGCTATTAAATATCTAATGAACAAGAAGGATGCCAAGCCAAGGCTCATTCGATGTATCCTCCTCTTGCAAGAATTCGATATAGAGATCAGAGATAAGAAGGGGAGTGAGAACTTAGTGGTTGACCATCTTTCCAGGCTTGAACGAGGCACTGATAAGAAAATTGATGATGAGTTGGAGATCAATGACACATTCCCTGAAGAACATCTCTATGCTTTATTGGACCAGCAAGTCCCATGGTATGCAGACTATGTCAATTACATTGTGTCTAATATTTTCCCTCCTAATCTTACCTTTCAGAGAAAGAAAAGGTTTTTACACGATGTGAAGTTTTATTATTGGGACGAGCCATACTTGTACCGGTGATGTGCAGATGGGTTGTACAAACGATGCATGCCAGAGGTGGAGATACATGATGTACTGACCCATTGCCACTCTTCACCTTATGGAGGACATGCAGGGGTCTCTAAAACAGCTTTCAAAGTTCTACAGTCTGGTTTGTATTGCCCCTCTATATTTCATGATGCTAAACACTTTGTTTCCACTTGTGACAGTTGCCAACGGACTGGAAATCTCTCACAAAGAGACGAGCTGTCTCTTAACAACATCATGGTAGTGGAAATTTTTGAAATATGGGGGATAGATTTCATGGGTCCCTTCCCTTCTTCATGTGGAAAATGGTATATTCTGGTTGCCGTTGACTACATGTCGAAATGGGTTGAGGCATCCGCTGAAGCTACTAATGACTCTAGAATCGTTATGAAGCGGACAATTTTCCCTCGATTTGGAGTTCAACGTGTTCTGATCAGTGATGGCGGCTCCCACTTCATTGAGCAGAGATTTGGAGCACTTTTGAAAAAGTATGGGGTTAAGCACAAAATTGCCACGCCATATCATCCTCAAACTAGTGGTTAGGTAAAAGTTTCTAACAGAGAAATCAAGCAAATATTGGAGAAAACTATATCGTGATCATGGAAGGATTGGGCAACAAAATTATCTGATGCCTTATGGGCCTTAAGACCGCATTCAAGACACCTCTTGGTATGTCTCCTTTCCAACTTATTTATGGAAAATCATGTCACTTACCTATTGAACTTGAGCACAGGGCGTATTGAGCAGTCGAGCAAATCAACTACGATTTCAAAAGCGCTAGTGAGAGGAGAAAACTGCAACTTGATGAGTTGGAAAAGATGTGCCTTTTTGCCTACGAGAATACCAAGATTTATAAGGCACAGATTAAGTACTAGCATGACAAGTGCATGGTAAAGAAGGACTTTCGTGAAGGGGACAAAGTGCTTCTCTTTAATTCAAGACTCCGACTATTTCCAGGGAAGCTCCGCACGAGGTGGTCCGAGCCCTTTACAGTTCAGCAGTTCAACCATACGGTGGTATCACAATTTGGACTAAACGGGCTGGGAGTTTTACAGTCAACGGACACTGTCTCAAGCACTACTTTGAAGATGAGCAGGTCGAAAAAGGGGAAGTTCTTGCCCTTTCAGACCCCATAGATTTGACTCTCTGATAACTCTTATGGTCGAGCTACCGACCCCAAACTAGTGCTCTTGGGAGGCAACCCAAGTTTCTCTTCTTTTTAGTTTCATTGCTCTTTGTCACAGTTGATTTCTTTTCACTTAGTTTTTGATTTTCTAAGAGGGATCACTGCTAATTTGATAACACTTTGTGTTGTAGGAAAAAGATGTGGAGGCATGGTTTTCGATGCAGAATATTTTTGGGTTGACCAGAGAACTTCACCACCTGGTGAACCCCACGGGGTTCACCCGTGAAGTGCTCTGTGTGCGACCAAAAATTTGATTTTCGAAAAATTTTCTCGGGGCGACGTGATATATTTGGCAATCCAGGACAGAGCAATGTATTCCCAGCATTTTGGGCTTTTACAGTGGACTTCACCACCTGGTGAACCCCATGGGGTTCATCCGTGCAGCCCACTGTACCAGCACTCTCATATAGCTCTCTAGAAAGCTTCACTGGCTGGCAGTATTTCTGTCCGCAGGAAGCCTTCCAGAGCATTTCACGGCCTGGTGAACCCCAGCGGGTTCACCCATGTTTTTGTAGCTACTGTCTCCACCAGAGGACTTCACTGACAGGTGAACCCGGGCGGGTTCACCCGTATTTCTAACGGGTCTTCACCGTGACTCAGGGCACGACACAGTTAGGGTTTCCGCCGTCGCCCCTAGTCTTGACAAAATTGAGCCGATCGCGCCGCCATCTCTTCCCCTCTGCACTCAAACGAGCTCTCTACTGTTTCGATGCACGCTTCACCTACAATCTGGATATTTTCTTCTTTATTCCATTTCGGATTTCAGTTTTACCTTCTCCTTGAGTTCTTTCTGCTGACTTGCCGCCGCCCTCGTTCCTTTCCTGCGTTTCCGGTTGGATTTTCTCGTCCAAGCTCGCCTATCGATTTCGACCTTCGCTGGCACCCATGGCTCCAAAGGTGAAGGCTGTAGCCTCTAATCGAACTGCGCCACCAGTCTTCTCTGACTCGTCTGCTACGGATGACGACGACTATGTGCCGATGCCTCCATCTCATCCACCACCGTCATCCACCCCTGGTTCTTCATCCACCTAGCGAGAACATATCCCTGCCAGCCGGCCGCAACCTTACGTTTCTCCCCCGAATGAGTTCAGGATTATCTTCCGCAATGCCGGCCAAGAAGAGCGATACCGTACACTACGTCAACGTCGGGTACTCAACACCAGGTGCCTTGACAGAGGGACTTTACAACTGCTCGAGCTAATGGAAGACGTCGATCTGATGTATGCTGCAGTGGGTTGGGAGCAATCCTAGCAACTTTTCTCTCCCACATATATTGGCATAATGCTGGAGTTCCTCAGTTCGCTTGAAATGCAAGTGGAACTAATTCTTGAAGACGATCCTGGCCGCTTGACTTTCCGTCTAGGTAATATCGAGCACACCCTCATTCTTTCCCAACTATGTGGTATATATGGGTTTCCTGAACCTTATGCCCGCAAGGTTCCCACCGAATACAGTGAGCAGGGCTTCTGGGGCGCGGTAACCAACTAGCACATCTACTCCGCTCGGGTCGTACGTGCCTCAAGTATCTGCAACCCGGCCATCAAATATGTTCATCGTGTATTGGCCGACACCATATTCGGTCGCGGGGAGAGCGATGGTATGGTACGACAAACCAAATTGTTTTATCTTTGGTATATGTTGCATGGCTTCCAGGAAGATTCTGGATATTTCCTTGCTAAGCAATTCAGCTGAGTCGCCCACTCATTGAAAGGGGCAATTGTCATTGGTGGACTCATCACACCCCTGGCGGTCTCATTGGGGATCATTCCATATGGTACCTTGGAAGCTACTAGAAACAATAGGCTCGAAATTGAGTCCTGCGTGGCCATGAAGCTTATTGTTCGTAAAGGAGATTCCTATTGCATGACTTTCAAGGGGAGTCAATCCTACCTTCCATTGCCGAACCTAGAACGCACCACCATGCATGTGCACGTAAATTGGCGTACCCAGCTAGTTGATGACCAGCCGCCCGACCCAGTTGATACAACACCACCAGCACTTGGCGCCTTCTCCTTTGGTGGCACTTCTTCCTCGAACTCTATGATGGCTATATTGTAGGAAATTAAGGAGGAGCAACTCCACCAACGAGAAGTGATTGATCATCTGGACACCACCCTTACTTACTTACATACAGCAGGATCAGTCCTCTCGATAGGAGTCTATGGAGGCGCACATGCAAAGACAGCACAAGATGATGGGGTCCGTTTGGGAGAAGATATCAAGTATGGATGAGTGCTTTCCTTTCTCTCTGAGGAGAATATAGCATGCATGGACATTTCTTCGGACGAGGAGACCATGCTCGACTACACCTCCCGCGGCAAGGGTAAGAGCTCACGGGGTTCCGGCTCTCGCTCGCGTAGAAGGAAGTAGCTTCCCCCTCGGACACCGGCATCACCACCTGCTCCTCTCACATACATGCTACCGCATAGGGGACTATGTGAATTTCAGTGTGGGTGAGCTATCTTCATTCTAGTCTTTTGTCTTTGCTCCCATGTGACTATTTAATTTAGGATTTGCTAGACTTTCTGTAGTTGCAGTATGGCACTTCTATTTTGTGATGACTGATGTTTGGCATTGTATCTTATATGCCACTCTATTCATGGGCCTGGTCCGCATCTTCAGGCTCCACCTCAAGACAATTGTGTAATACTTGTAAGGGCTAGTTTTGGTTTCATTTTACATGTTGTGTGAATTTTGTTGGGAAACCCCGGGGATATTTTACAATTTTTGACAACACAGAATACATATGGAGTGGAAGAATATCCCTGAAACAGGCCAGTCCCAAAAACCCAGTGAAGATCGTCATGCGAGGGGGTCGACACGATGTGATAGAAAATACCTTAGGAGCAAGATGAGGCTGATGTGGAGGTAGGCAGCCAAGCGTGCGCTCTCTGTAGACTCACACACACGGATGCCTCGAGCTCTCTTCTTCCTCGCCCGGTGCTAGCCTCGGGAAGAAGATCCAAGCCTTTGTTCACCTTCTTCAAAGCTTGCGCCACCTCCAAGGATCATGCGCCAATGAAGAAGAAGGGAAGGAGAAGATGCCGCCAAATAGAAGTGCTTCTTGCGCCAAGAGGAAGAGAAGAAGACTACTTGCGGCTTTGGAAGAAGAAGGGTTGCACCACTTGAACCCTTGCTCTCGCGCTTCACCCTTTGCTCACGCCAACTTCAATTCACACACCTTGCTCTCGCATATACATATGTATATATAGAGCAAAGGGGCGTGGAGGCAAGAGGGATGTGGGAGGCGCAACTGCATGAAAGATTCGGCTAGGGTTTAGGGCTTGAGTGCAATTAGGTTTTAGGTTTTTAGAAAGTTTCCAATACTTTTCCATAAACACCTTGCAATCGCCTAAGACTTACCATAGAAGTCTCTCATGCCTTAGATGCATCAAGCCTTTCCATAGAGGCAAGCTTTCCATCCAAGCACAAAGGGGCAAGGCGCCAATAGCTTCCATAAGAAGCAAAATTGCCCACTCCACCCCATTATGCCCCTAGGCGCCAATGGGGTGGAGACTTCTCCCCATTATACCCTTTTAGCCTATTCTCTCATCATGACAACTTGTTATTGGGCCTCATTGGATAATGAGCTAGCCCAAACTTCCTTACATGGGTTGATTAAGCAATTGGATCCAATCCAATGCAACCATAATCTAAATTTGACCACCCATGGTCAAATATTGGTCAACCTGCCAAAAATGAAGTTTGGCTCCAATAATTCTCTTCCATCTCATCAAGCCCATTGGTGCTGATGAAATCTCCCTATTAGATCTAAGCTATCCAATAACTTGATCATAAGGCTTCCCAATCAATACGAGAACTCGAGTATCATGGTGTGCGACCCTGTAGGTTCCTCTGACGCTTGCAGTACTGACCAAAGGTCACCACAAATAGTGGGTGGCACCTAGTGGTGCATCGCTGCTACCCAGGTCATTGGAATGGATATGGATATTGACATACCCATCATCGCAACTAGGTACAGATGCATTATAGTCTCTTTGCCGAACTGATATCCGATTGGACAAGTGTGTCACCACTTGTTTTCACCCAATCACATGGTCATGACTAAAACAAGTTCTCACCTGGGTATGGCCATACACTTTCAGTCATAGAACCATAGAGGAGCTCCATGGATATCAAGCTTCCTTCAGGAAGAAGCAAATCCTCTGTCTGTCCATTGACCTCATATGGGTCGTGACATGCTCAATGACAACCATTATTACCTCCCAACTATGATGAGGTGTTAGGTTGTATCAAAGCATATAGCACTAATCATATAGAATGGTCAATGACCTCAAGTCAAGGGATCAATGCATCTCCTGTCACTTGTGAGGATAACTCATGACACCAAGTCATTCCCTCACAGCGGGTCTATTCAGTATATCCACCACTAATATACCCATATGTCTGCGTTAGCACCTTGTGCCTAACCAGCCCATATACCAATCTCACAAGTACTAGAGCTGTCCCATATCCACTCAGGTACATCGACTAGGGACAATCATTTGAGCACAGATCCAATCTATCCCTAGGGACATTATCATGTAAGTACATAATCGCAGATGTAAACAAATATAGATAATGACAATGCTAGAAAGATATATAAATATCAGAGTTAAGTAGTACAAAGATGGATCAAAACTAGGTCCTATGGCATATACACCAACAATCTCCCACTTGCACTAAGACCTAGAGGTAGAGGAATCTCAACCCCATATCTCTAGCGTGACCATCATGCTTCTGCTACGCGAAAGCCTTGGTCAATGGGTCTGCCATATTGTTCTCTGTGTAAACTCTACTAATCTTGACATCACCTCTGATGATGATCTCTCTGATCAGGTGAAATCTCCTGAGTATGTGTTTGGACCTTTGATGAGACCGTGGTTCCTTTGCCTGTGCAATGGCTCCATTGTTGTCACAATAGAGCTAATGGGATCCATAGTAGTTGGAACCACTTGAAGATCAGATATGAACTTCCTTATCCAAACAGCTTATTTGGCTTCCTCAGAAGCAGCAACATACTTAGCCTCTATTGTAGAATCAGCTACAATGGATTGCTTAGGACTCTGTCAGCTCATAGCACTTCCATTTAATCTGAACACATAACCTGTCTGCGATATGAAGTCGTCAGGGTTAGACAGGAACAACGCATCAGTGTAGCCCTGAACACTGAGCTCTTCCTATCCCCCATAGACCAAGAATAGATCCTTAGTTCTTTAAAGATATTTAAGGATGTTCTTTATAGCCACCCAGTGCTGCAGACCTGGATTTGGATTGGTATCAGCTGGTTATGCTCACAGCATAAGCCACATCTGGTCTAGCACACAACATTGCATACATGATCGATCCCACCGCCGAAGCATAGGGCACTCGACTCATGTCATCCCTTCTCAGCCTGTGTGGTAGGACACTAGCTCTTTGAGAGAGTAAGGCGATGTCTCACTGGAAGGTATCCCTTGTTGGATTACTCCAAGTTGAACCTCTCCAGGACCTAATCAATGTAGGTACTCTGACTAAGGGCTAGGAGCCTCTTGGATCTATCCCGGTAGATCCTCACGCCTAGGATATAGGCGGTCTCCCCTAAGTCTTTCATTTCGAAACACTTCCCCAACCATGTCTTCACAGACTAAAGACCAGGGATGTCATTTCCGATGAGCAGTATGTCATTGACATACAAGACCAGAAAAGTCACCAGGCTCCCGTTGAATTTTCTGTATACACAGGTATCATCTTCACTTTTGATAAAGCCATAATCTATCACAGCTTCATCAAATCAAAGATTCCAACTTCGAGATGCTTGCTTTAATCCATAAATGGATTTCTTTAGCTTGTAGACTTTACTCGTATCTGTAGGATGGATGAATCCATCAAGTTGTGTCATATACACATCCTCTGTTAGCTTTCCGTTAAGGAACGCTATCTTAACATCCATCTGCCATATCTCATAATCATGATATGCAGCTATAGCAAGTAGAATCCGGATGGATTTTATCATGGCAACTGGTGAGAAGGTTTTAACATAGTCCACCTCATGGATTTGTTTGAATCCTTTAGCCACTAGTCTACCCTTATAGGTAAATATGTTGCCATCCATGTCAGTCTTCCTCATGAAGACCCACTTACGCCCTATGGGTTTCACCCCATCAGGCAGCTCAACCAAATCCCATACTTGGTTAGCTGACATGGAATCCATCTTGGATTGCATGGCCTCAAGCCATCTCTAGGAGTCCGGTCCACTAACCACCTCATCATAGGTCCTGGGCTCATCCTCAATGATGAAGACCCCGTTGTGTTGGGTCGGCAGCGTCCCATACCTCTTAGGTGCACGACGAATCCTCCCAGACCTACGTGGGACCTGTGTCTGAGCCTCAGGTTGCCTAGTGTTAGTGTTATGCCCTGAGACCTATCTTTTGGTCTAGACATATGTACTACATACATTGATATTTATAGGTATCCTGGCATTGTCATTGTCATGGTTTATTATACATCTGTACATATGTATGTTTACATGATGATGTCCCTCGAGATATTACTATCTCAGTTTGCTTATGTCCCGAGTCGAGTACCATAGTGGATAGGGGACAGCTATGGTGCGGGTGAGACTCGTTTATGCACTGGTTAGCACGGGTTGCTTAATGTAGGCATAAGGGTAAATCAAGGGAGATATGCTGGATTGACCCGTCGTGAGAGTTCTTCTTGATGTCTCATGAAGAATCTCATAGTGATAGAGTTGTATCTGTCCTTTGACTTGAGGAAGATTGTATCTCTGTGTTGTAAGGGATATACTATGAAATAACCTAACGCCTCACCGTAACTGGGAGGTCATAACAGTTGTCATTGGGTATGTCTTAAGCAATACGAGAGGTACATCTTGCCAATAGAGGATTTGCCCCTTCCCTACGGGAAGTTTGATGTCCATGGGCCCCAAGATGGTGCTTGGCTGAAAGTGTGTGGCCACACCCAGGTTTAGCCTAATTTAGTCATGACCATCGTCATTGGAATAAACAAGTGTGACATGCTTGTCCAACTTGGATGATCAGCCTGGCAAAGGGACATAGATACTCTTATACCTTATCACAGTTTTGAGGTTGTCGATGGCGACATTTATTCCAATGACTTGGGTAGTGGCGATGTACAGCTAGGTACCACTCACCGCTTGTGATGATTGTGTCATCACTGCCAATGTCAAAGGGACCTACAGGGTCACACACCTAGACGCTAGAGACTCCGTATTGATCGGTTAGCCTCTAATCGAATCATTGTATGATTCGGATCATTTTGGGAAGCTGATGCTATGAGATTTCTTATAAGGAGATGATATTTTATTTTGTTCATGTTTGACCACTAGTTGACTCTAGTGGACCACGTTTGACCTCTGTTGACCTGTGTTATCAAAATAAGTCAAACAAGGTTCATAGTGCAAGGTTGGGCTTGGCACTTTAGTCACTAAATAAAATAAAATCATTAATTGACAATATAAATTTTTCTCTTGGTTAATTAATATGTATAGGCACATTTCACTTGGTGAGTCTCGAACTTGAGACCCAGGGGTGGTGCCTGAACATAGTCCCGCATGGGAAAAATCTCCAAAGAGTAGTTGGCTCTTCTATTATAAATAGAGAGGCTCTCTTGGGAGATTTTGCACCAGTCTCTTTTCTCATCTCCTGTTGTTGCCTCCTCTCTGCTCCTGGCGTGACGGTCTTGTTGGTGACGACAATAAGAAAAAGTTCTTGCATTAAGGTTGGGATAAGTTGTAGTGCTGCCCACTCCTTCTCGCCAACGCTTCCCCTTCTCCTTGGCGCGTGGTCTTCGTGATTGGCACAAGTAGAGAAGAAGCTTGAGGCGTGGATCTCTTCTCCCGAAGCTAGCACGTATGTGGAGCAGAGGAGTCTCGAGGTAGTCCGTGTGTGCTCGATTGTAGAGGACGGGCTTTTCCACGACTCAGTCATCTCCATCATCAAACTACTAAGTAAGGTATACCCCTATCACATCCTTTGTATTATTCGTAAGACGGTCATTATTGTTGAATTAGGAATCTCGTTTCGGGCTTGCTTCTGCTGTTTCCATTTTTAAATAGCCTGGGGATTCCCAACAGTGGTATCAGAGCCAACTTACGAGATACATCGGTGTATGGATTTTTCTAGCATGCGCATGTAGAAAAGTTTTTTCAAAAATCTTTATGCCATGTTTTATGTTTAGAAAAATAGTAGGTTTGTTATTTCTCGCTCTTATGATATTCATGATTTTTGGTTTTTACACATTGGGATAGACCCTATGTGTGAGAATTTGTTTCTCCTCATATTCATGGGATAGACACATGGTGTGAGACTTGTATCTAGATTTCGGGGCATAGACTGGGTGATTGCCTTAATCCGTACAAGTTAGGGATTGCAAGTGGCATCAATAATTGGGGTATATATGGCCACTTGTAGACTCCTGAGAGAAAATGAAAAATCTGAATTTTCGATAAGATTGCTGAGATTTAAAGAACATGTTTTCTAATGAAAAACTAAAATATGGTTTTGTAGTTTTTCATTACATATAGAAGAGCATGTCTTAGGTGTTTTTCTTTATGCATTTGATATGGTTATAGACAAGCCCTAATGCATGCCTGGGATGTATTATTGTGAGGCCTGCACGCTGCCCTTTTTTCTTTATTTGTTTTGTAAAATCTAGTTGAAGATTAGGGAAGATAGTGGCGCATCAAGCCTTCTCTCATGCGCACCTAACCAAGATAGGTAGCCTCTTTGTTGGCTGACTCCTTGGTGGCTTCTAGGGTTCCTCCTAGTGGTGCACCTTAAGGAATAGGCACTGATGAAGAGGGTTTGCGCGCACTTCTTGATTGGCCGAGACTTTGATGGCTTCTAGGACTTCCTAGGGGCGCATCAAATAAGTTTCATGGGCTGATCTAGAAGTGGTGCAATACAGCCCCATATTTGGTCATGGTGGCGCCCCTTGATTGGCCAAACTCTAGGAGGAGCCTAGGGTTTGCGTGCTAACACAGGTGGAGCATGAAACCTTGGCGGCGCACCAAGGGTTGAAGCAGGACCCTGAAGCACTTAGAGCAAGGAGCTAATGGCTTAGAGCATGAGCGGGTCGCTTGGAGCTCTAGAGATGCTAGGTGTCGAGTCTAGGTCTAGGGGCTTGTTTCCTTTGTCTGGGCTATAACCATATCATCATTTACTGCTTTTGTTGCCATGCTATGATTGTTTTATTTTATGTTATCACTATAGGGTGCATGCCTTTAATATTAGACATAAGATAAAACAAATGTGGTATAACACCACCCAAACCCTCTCAAAATTTTATCAAGTCTCATTCCCGCTTTCTGCCGCATAGCCCTCGTCAAACTATCGATCGATGGTGCTGTGCACTGTTTTCCACCCTCGTGGGACACACCCATTTATCTTTAGGAGGCGTGTGGTGACAATAATTTCCCCAGTCCGGTTAAAACTCTGGATGCGCCTTTTGCAAGGAAATTGTTGGCCCTGGGCATAATGGTCAGGTCGGACTTGACTGGAACTTCCATATGTGGTTTGTCCACATGATGAAAGTTTCTAGAAGCAGCCTCAAGAAGTTAGGACTTCGTGCTATATCCAGCCCCTGTTGGACACGAAGTGCCAGAACTGTCTTGAGAAGGGGAATTGCCTAGTTGCAATTAGCCGGTGTGCCTACCTTGAGATACATGCGTCACCTCGTGTAGTATATCCCGCCCGCGCGGGACGCGGGGCCATGTGTGGAACAAGGATCCCATCTCACTTTGGAAATTTTGTGATTTCCCGGATTGACATGAGAGGGTTGTCAGTCTGATAAAATAGTGAGAAACAATCATTTATTTCAAGTCCAAATTAAATGATTGAAATGTGGTACTAATCTGCATGTCTTTGTTGTCGATCATGTTTACGAACAATAGCGGATTAAAACTGCAATCTGTCCTTTGGGAGGACAAGTTGGACTAGTGTTGAAACTTGAGAGGCGACCCCAAGCTCGAGAGCTGCAAAAGGCATCACCAGAAAGAGGTGAAGGGAAGGGTTACTCCTTCAGGCTCATGTATTTACATGGTTGAAGTCAACATGTCTACTTCAAACACATGGGTACTTGATACAGCATGTGGAGCGCATATTTGTAGAAGTATGCAAGGGCTCAAACGAACTAGGACAGTTCGACCAGGAGAGATTGACCTTCGGGTCGGTAACGGCACACAGGTTGCGGCTATGACTGTGGGACACCTCACTCTCTCGCTGCCGTCGGGGCTTCAACTAGAACTTGACCGTTGTTACTATGTACCATCGATTACCAAGAACATTATATCCATTCCTACCCTGGCGAGGAAAGGATTCAGTTTTGTAATCAAAGAGAACAACTGTTCTTTTTCATTGGCAGACATGTTCTATGGTTCGGGTACTCTATGCAATGGCTTGTATGTCTTGGACATGCAGAGCTCTTTGTGCAACGTAAATACTAAGAGGATCAAGCTAAGTGGTTTCAATAACACTTATCTTTGGCACTATCGTTTAGGGCACATCAACAAGAATCGCATCCAACAACTCTATGCAAATGGATTCTTGGATTCAGATTCTTTTGAGGAATTTGATGTTTGCGAGCCTTGTTTGTTGGGCAAAATGACAAAGGCGCCATTCGCCAAGAAAGGTGAAAGGGCCACAAGTTTATTGGATCTCATACACAGTGATGTGTGTGGGCCATTCAACAAACAAGCCAAAGGTGGGTTTATACACTTCATCACATTTACTGACAATTTCAGTAGATATGGTTATGTCTATCTGATGAGACATAAGTCAGAATCCTTGGAGAAATTCAAGGAGTTCAAGACTGAAGTAGAGAACCAGCTTGGACGATCCATAAAGGCTCTTTGATCTGATCGAGGCGGGGAGTACTTGAGCCATGAGTTTGTTGACTATCTGAAAGAGTGTGGGATTCTCTTACAGCTCACCCCTCCTGGGTGATGTGGGCTCAAAACATGCAAACAACGCTTTTGAAAGATTTTTTTTTGTAGTAGAATAATAAGAAAACATTGATTAACTAACGAATTTGAAAATAGATGTTTTGTATTTTATATAGGAAAACCGAATTAAAACTACTTGCAGGAATGAGATTGCAAAATTGAAATGACTAAAATATTAAAGAGGACTTACAGTGGACCCCTTGAGAATAGAAGGGGTCGCCTTCCCGTCCTTCACCGGTCCAACTTTGATGGAAGGTGTCGCTTACACACAGGCAATACAGCAACCAACACAGGCGTGGGGGAGTTGTTAAATAGAATAATAAGACTTTACAACTGAAAGGTGCAAGAGGGAGGTTAAGCCTCCAAGTTCTCTTGCCTAGACAAATCCCAAGACTAAACTATTAGAGGGGAGAAGAGAGGGGCTTGCGCCCCAAAGGGCCTTCAAATCCAATGCCTTCCTCCCTACAAAAATCAAACTAGGGGTAGAATCGGTTCTTGAGGAAAGACAATGAGAAATTTGCACAAAGATTAGGAAAACTTAACTTAAGCACAATCCTTCTCCAAGGGAACTCTTGGCCTCAAGTTGCCTTCATGGAGGGCCTCGGCTTCAAGGGATGTCGCCAACATTTGCTTGTTGAAGGGAGATGCTCTCGGTTGCAACTTGGGAGAGGAAGATGGTCTCGGTTAGGTGAGGAGATGGTGAGGATAAGATCGATGCGAATAGAGGAGAAGAGAGAACTTGGCGACACAAGCACCGAGAGTTGATTTTGCTAGGAAACTGATAGACAATTCTTCATTCAAGTACGTTGCGAGAGGTGCCATGAAGGCTACAATAAGTAGGCAAAGCATATAGGGGTTACATGAGTCTTTTCTCCCCTAGGCGCAAGAGCAAAGATAGAAAAGGATTTCAGCAATTAAAGCACCAACGGTTACATGGGCTGGGCGCACAAGTAATTGGGTTGGCTTTCCATCTTTGGTTGGCTTCTTTAAGGTAAGAGTCCATCTTTGGCCGGCTCCCTCTAGGCAAGTATTCGAATTTGTCTTTGGCACCAAGGCTTGCGCAATTGTGAAGATGAGGGCGGACGGTTGACATGATAAGGCTTCCATATTGGAATTCTTTCCTCTTGAGTTGAGCGCCAACAATAAGATTCCTTGAATTATGGAGAGATTTGTGGATCTTGATCTTGTGGCCGATTTCTTTATTGATGTGGGCGCCCAAGGCTTGATTTGGCATGGGAGTTGGAGAATTATGAGCCCCTTTAACTCAAGTCTTCTAGTGGTGTTAGTTGAGCTATGTTGAGGTTGACTTTCCTTCTTTGGAGCTCACTAGGTGAGTGAGTGGTGAGCTGAATTTTCTGAGTTATCTTGAGCTGCTTCTTCACCTGCAAGGTTAGTCGCCCCAGACAAATATGCTACCCTACATGCACTGGAAACTACATGGCATTTTATTGAAAGCAAAACATTTACTCTAACAAAGCAAATTGCAGATGTGCAAATAAGGAAAGTGCTATGCTTCTAACCTATCATGATGCGATGCAACGCAAGAAAGTAGGACCCTAGGAAGAAAACCCATACCTGAGAAGATTTCTTTGAACCCTAGTAGACCTCCTCGGAGCTGGTCTTAGCCCCCCATCGCCGGGACACCCCAATGGAATGGAGTGTCTGAGAGGCGGAATCGAACCCTGCTAGACATGGTTTGGTGCATTATGAGTCAAGCAACTCTACCTCCATATTTTTGGGGATGTGCCTTAGAGACAGCTGCTTTGACACTGAAAAACATTCCATCTAAAAGTGTCCGCGTATCTCCGCATGAGTTGTGGACTGGGAGACGACCTAATGATGTAGGGGGAAGCGTGTGGCAAAAACTACTAAATTAAAATTCAGTTATTTATTTTTTTGAATTTTCAAAAAATAGCATATTCATGAAGCAGCCAGAATTCTAGGATTGTAGAAAAGTATTATTTAAGAAAAGTAACTAAAGGTTGCATTAGGATCGAATGAACCAAAATTCAAATAGATTAGACCCGCTTGTAGACGAAGATTTGTTCTTTCTGATGGATCCAACGATCAGATGTTTAGGCCTATCCGAGCGTGTTAGAAACCTGCAAAGAAAAGCTTAATTAGATTAATATTGTGAAGAGAAACCGGCTGCAGGAAACAGAGAGATCTGGAGGCAGGCTAGCATGCGCCGATCAACGACGGCGGGGTTTGGATCACTCATGGGTGGTGTTGGAGGCAAAGGGAGGACGAGATGGTCTTGTCGGCGTCGGAGCTCAGCGAGGGGTTGTGGAGCGATGCAGCAAAATCGTGCTGTGGGTGGCTGGCGAGTCCGGGAACAAGGGATCTGGGTTCCTTGAATTTGTTCTTCGTCTGGTGGAGAGGAGGCGATGCGGACTGTGTTGCTTGTGGTTTGGACGACAACCAAGAGATTGTAGGCGAGGCAGGAATGCTGGAGAGAGCGCGAAGGGGTTGGCGTTCTGGCGGAGGCGGAGACGTGACTGTTCTGTAAGAACAGGGGACGTGCGCGCGTGGAGCAGGGGTCAACGCCGGACGGCCGGTGGTGCTTGGATTCAGAACCTGCTACAACTGGGAGTTGCTATGGATGAGGCGAGCATGTGGCCTGAGTTTCTGGGCGGACGGTGGCCGGTTGGAGGTGGAAGACGTCGAAGGGCGAAGATAGGGCGGAAGCAGGGGGAAACAGGGGTTTCAAAGGGAGTTTCGATTCCGGCAATCCTAGCGGGTGATGGATGGATGCCGGCGGTTGGAGGTTCTTCAGGCGAAGGATGCGTGGTGGCTGAAGTTTCGAGGAGATCCACTGGCTGGATCGTCGGCAGTGACACTCAAAATTTTGGTAAAAACTGGGTTTGAAGTGTGCGGGTGTTTGCAGCGAAGCACAGAGAATTAGAGGGAGAAGAGAAGATTAGAGAAGAGATGAAGGGGGAGGGGCTCAACCCTAGAGGGAAGAGAGGAGAAAAACAAGGTGCTCAGCACCTAGAGAAGAAGAAGGGAGAACATCCGATTGAGAATGATAACCATTTCCACAATTCAATTAACTTGTCTGCTACAAGGTTTTAAGCGAGATACATATAGGAGAACTTTAGAGACGTTGCTGGGAGAGACGTTGCTATTTCCTTCCACGGCAGCAAGGATACGTTGGAGCTTTCCTTTGTGGGCTGAGCGAAGGAGACGTTGGTGTTTCCATTCTTTGCAGCGTTGAAGTCTAGCGTTCGAGTTCAGTGGCTTTTGCATGCATCTTTGGCGTGGATGCATGTCACAAATTTGGAATTGATTGTGGCCACTTATTGAGCTTGAATTTTATTGAGTGATTGAAGTGATCCTCTTCCAATTATTGAGCTAGCTTTAACGGTGAACTTGCTAGCTTATTCGCGAGACCTCGAGCCTTCGCCTATGGTAACCATAGGCTCCACTTGTATCTTCGTGGCATGTGCTCTCTGCGCCCATCATTTCTCCCCGGGTGAAAAAAATTCTTCTCCGAAGAATTGTCCTTGCATTGGTGGAGATGTTCTGGAGAGGCAAGGGTGAATTGTTCCTTCTGAACTTGAAGCTTCAAATTGTTGTCAGCATTATAGCACATTGTCTTGTGATTCCATATCCATAGTCCAAGCTACAATTCAGGGACATCTGCATTGAATTCCCTTTCTCAGCCATTTTCATTAGTACACTTGTAATAAGGAAATATAGCATCTAAGTATACTGGAATAATGAAATCAATATGCTCAATTTGAAAAATATCCAAAGCAATCTTGTTTAAAGGTTCAACTTGTGTGGGTTCTATGGGTGCGTTCAATGAGAGACAAGACTCTAGGATCATAGGATCTTCTAATTCTAAGCTATCTCCTAAGGGTTGAGGATGAGGATCTAAGTCAATTTCAAAAGGATCTAACTTAGGTTCAAAATCAAGTTCAAGAAGATATATGGGTTTGGGTTCAAGTTGAGAACCTGTGGGTATGGGCCCTAAAATTGAAGGTAATGGTATTGGCCGTAAAATTGAATGTGAAGGTATTGGTTCTACTTGAAGGTTTGGTGTTCGTGTATATGCATTAGGACCTAGTTTTGGTCCATTATTTGTACTACTTAACATTGATATATATATCATCATTCTGGCATTGTCGTTATCATTATTTGTTTACATCTGCGAATATGTACTTATATGATAATGTCCCTGGAGACAGATTGGATCTGTGCTCAAATGATTGTCCCCAGTCGATATACCTGAGTGGATATGGGACAACTCTGGTACTTGTGAGACTAGCATATGGGCTAGTTAGGCACGAGGTGCTAACGCAGACATATAGGTATATCAGTGGTGGATATACTGGACCGACCCGCTGTGAGGCAATGACTTGGTGTCACAAGTTATCCTCACAAGTGATAGGAGATGCATTGATCCCTTGACTTGAGGTCATTGGCCATTCTATATGGTTAGGGACATGCTTTGATACAACCTAACACCTCACCGTAGTTGGGGGGGGGGGGGGGTAATAACAGTTGTCATTGAGCATGTCATGACCCATATGAGAAGGTCAATAGACAGACATAGGATTTGCCCCTTCCTAAGGGAAGCTTGATATCCATGGAGCTCCTCTATGGATCTATTACTGAAAGTGTATGGCCATACCCAGGTTAGACCTGATTTAGTCATAGCCATGAGATTGGATGAAAAATAAGTGGTGACACACTTGTCCAATCGGATATCAGTACGGCAAAGAGACTGTAATGCATCGGTACCTACTTGCGATAATGGGGATCTCGATGTCGATATCCATTCCGATGACATGGGTAGCAGTGATGCACTGCTAGGTGCCACTCTGATGTGGGACCGAGGCAGGACTTCCGGAGGTCCGCCCGAGTTCGAAAGAAGCCCTCTAGGTATGGCTATCCTAACCACTAGACATGGCTTCCTTAGGACCCCATTTTGCTTATTTTGTCTTAGATTAGGGCGCATCATGTGGTAGGTTAGATCCACCCTCAAATTACACCATGTAGTTACATTTCTAGGTTTCGCCACTTATGTATGGTAGGTTAGTTCATGCAATTAATGTAATAGATTAGGTTGTTCCAATTTTGAGCTCAAGTCAAGCCCAAATCAAGTGAGGAGGTGCCTAGAAACATTCAGCCCCATTTGGTGAAGTACGCTCAACTAAGCTACTCAAAGATCCACCATCCTAGTTGGCAATCATGTGCAGCTCACCCCTTTGTTCCAACCGCCACTTTCCTCTTGAAGAAATGGAGACAAGACCAGTAATTCGCCAGCCATCCTAGCAACCGAATGAGGAGGAAGGTCAGCCATCATCACAAGAGGGTAGTCCTCAAAGCACCTTCTCCAAATGCAGGACCATGCCGCTCCAAACTTGGTAAGTTTCCAGCTTTCGGCCTCCACGAAGGTACTAGCACTTAATGCCACCGTCAGCCCCTTCAGCACTCCACCATCCACAGCTGGCGACCCTTCCATTTGGGGGAAGATTTCAAACAAAAGATCAAGACAAAATCAGCCATATGGGGAAAGGAATCAACTCCATTATTGCGCCTGCACCATGTATCACTTTGTTTGATTTGATGACTTGTTTTGCCCGTTGGTAGCACCCTATAACATGTAATCTCCTGCAAACTAATGAAGGGAGTTGAATATTTTGAGAAAATTCAGAAGTGTGTCTTCTAGTGGTGTGTGTCACCTCAACTCTCCCCTCTTCCAAACCTTGCCGAGAGCTCATTTCCTCTTCCCCTCTTCAATCTTCTTCCACCACTTGCTCATGTCCTGAAGCTGGAAGCTCACGCCACCTCCCCCATCAGCTTGAAGAGTCTTCAGCCCAAGAGAAGGAGCTGGGCCAAACCGTGGCTCAAGATGGTGTCAACTACACCATGCCGAGACCAAGAATCCACCCCAAGTTAGCTAAGTTCCTTCTCTACCTTGGTTGTTGTTTCTTGAAGTTCTTTGAGCACCCATCTGCACTCACACAGAATTCTCACAGGTGGCGCAAGGCCCTTGAAGAGCATGCCAAGCGCATCCCCTCCCTTCCCCCTCTAAGCTAGTTAGTCTTTAACATGTTAGCAAGGGAACTTGGAGATTAGCCTCCCCCTTGAATGTTCTTGTAATTTGGCCTCTTAGTATTTTTCAAACACTCACCCACGCATGTGTGGGAATGCTGTAATGCCATGGATGTAAGCTCATAGGGCCCTACTCCATGTTGTTCCACCATTGGACCGGTGAAGAACGGGAAGCACGCCCTTTCTATTCTCAAAGGGCGCAAGGTGAGCCTCTCCCTTAGAGTAGTGTTGTTTCATGCTCTAGATCGCATGCTAGGTTTCAAATTCAGTTTCATCACTTCTCTTAGACTTGCATGATAGGGTTTACTTCAGTTTATTACTCTCTTAGTCTCGGTTTTTACCTCCAAAATACCAAAACAAGCTATTTTCGACTACGTTAGCATAAAGGGTTTCATTAATCTATATTTAACTAGCAAAAATGTTTTCAAATCGCATTGTTTGAATGCTTACATGCTTGGCCCCCCATCATCTTGGTATCAGAGCGAGTTCTTAGAGTAGGATTTTATAAGACCAAAATTTATTTTCCTACTACTAAGACGATTTTGGACCTAGGTGCTTGAAAGAATTTGATTAGCTATATTCTACCACCTTAGGATCTACTTGCAAAAGCCCTACTTGTTTTCGAAAATGGCTACTAGATCGGGTGCTCCCTATGGTCTTAATCAAGCTCTTGACCATGAGGTTAGTGCCCTTTCAATTGATATGGCCTCTATTAAAGAAACCCTAGCATCCCTTCAACACTCTATAGGTGTCATAGACAATAGGCTTAACACCCTAGAGTCTAACTCTAAGATGGATCCCCCAAATACTAGACGGCCTAATAGTGGATCCCACACAAGGGAACGAAATGACCTAGGACCTCCCTCTCAAACCCCTAGAGTCACCCATGTTCAAACCGAATGGGAAGGGCCTTACACCCAACAACCACCCTATTATAGACCTAGGGATCATGATGTGCAACGTGCCATCAAGATCAACCCTCCTACTTTTGGTGGATCCCTTAACCCTAAGGAATTCCTAGATTGGACTACAAAGCTAGATCAATACTTTGACTATAGTCTTATGCACAATGAGAGTAAGGTTAGGTTCACAAAGTGTTTACTAGAAGGACCCGCTAGACTCTACTGGACCCATGTTGAGAGAACCATATAAAGGGATGGTAAGCCACCCATTGAGTCTTGGGATGAAATGAAACTCCTACTTAGGCAAAAGTATGTCCCTCCCGGCTTCATGCAAAAGCTTAAGGATGAACTCGGTAGTCACACTCAAGGCTTCTCTACTGTAGAAGCCTACCAAACCAAGTTAGAAGAGCTTCTCATTAGGTGTGAGGTCAATGAAGACCCGGGTATGATTCTAAGTAGATTCAAGAATGGCCTTAGACCTGACATTAAGAGGGCTTTGACCTATTTCCAATTAGACACCCCAGAGATAGCTTATCAAAGGGCCATAGAGGTGGAACAAGAACTTAAGAATAGGAAGGAGACCCTCCCTCCCCGGCCTATCTATAGGCCCACTCCTATGCACCAGCCTTCTAGCTCAACCCCCAAGCCTAGATCTGCTCAACCTATAGACAACTACACCCTCACTTGTTATAACTATAGGCAAAAGGGACACCTTGCGAAGGATTGCACTAAGAAGGTCATGGTCCTAACTGAGGAAAACATAGACCCTGAACCCACCCTTGAGGGAGACCCCGATCAAGAGATTGAAATCAATGACTATGACAGTAGTGATGACATCTTCAACACCTTAGGGGTAGTTAGATGTACCCTTGTTAAGCCTACCCCCACTGAAGACTGGCGTCGGACCAGCATCTTCCACACTTACACCAAATGCCCTGGTCACATGTGCAAGGTGGTAATTGATGGAGGAAGCAGTCTCAATGCTGTCTCCCACATAGCTGCTACTAAACTGAATCTCAAAATGGAACCCCGACCTAGCCCTTACAACATTTCCTGGGTCAACCAAACTAGTGTCCCTGTGACCCATAGATGCCTTGTGCCTATCCAGTTTGGCACATATGAGGACAAGGTTTGGTGTGACGTCCTTACCATGGATGTAGCCCAAATCCTTTTAGGCCGCCCTTGGCTCTATGACATGGATGTTGTCCACTACGATAGGACTAACACCTATGTCTTTAACCATAAGGACCAAAAGATTAGGTTAAAACCTTCCCTTCCCAAAGAACTTAGAGCTACAACTAGTAAGGGTAAGGTTGTAACATCCCACATTCTTAACCCCAAACAAAGAACACAATCACAAAGGGAATAGGATGTTTCATATAAGATCGATCAAATGCTAGGTAAAACCGAGTTCAAGAAAACACGATCTGAAAATTTTCAAAACTCCAAACACATAAAATCTTCGAATCACAAATCATAAATCTCATAAAGGTACCTGCCACCACGCAATACGTGCACTAGACATATGCACGTTACAGTTGTATCAAAACCGATTGCAAAAATACACATCAACTCCAATTTCAAAACAAATCCACAAAATCGATTTTATAAACTAATACCAAACACCGAAACCAGGCTGAAGCCCGCGGTGACACAAGAATCAACATCATTTAACTGCCACAGTCTGGCAACACAATTTTTCATAGTTCACATGGTTCACATCACATGGTTCACATAAATCATAAAATTCATATTCGGCCACAGCCAGCCTCAAATTAATTAAGCATAAACATGGGGCCACAACCGGCATCATAAGCATAAATCACAACATCAATATCATGCTAACTGCGCTCCTGCTCTATACCTGAAAATAGTGAGGGGTGAGCTACACAGCCCAGTGAGTGGATAGTCTAATTGACCATCCATAACATACACTCAAAAATATAGGCAGATTGTTTTAAAAATCTTTAACAGGAACATAATGTCAACATATCACCAGATTAAATATACAGAAGTCACATAAACAGTCAGATGTACACACTAACATAATCAACTCAGGTTCTAAACAAACTCAGGTTCTAGAGTTATACTCTAAACCAACTAAACACACATATTCTAAACCAACTAAACACACCAACACATTTTTAACCTAGTTGTCCAGCATATTCAGTAGTGACCAATATGGTCTAACCCGGCTTGGCCAAAGCACTGGGAGCTGCAAAATCTCGTGCAACACATAAACATGGACAGTGAATAGAATCAGGAGGTGGCCCCCGTCAGGTCACGACGTGGCACGCTGGTCTATCACGCCATAACATAAAACGAGAATAGAATCAGGAGGTGGCCCCCGTCAGGTCACGACGTGGCACGCTGGTCTATCACGCCATAACATAAAACGAGAATGATGACATCAAGAGGTGGCCCCTGTCTGATCAGGACATGGCACTTTGGGTCTTATATCATTCCCAACACAAAACGAGAATGGTGACATCAAGAGGTGGCCCCTGTCTGACCAAGACATGGCACTTTGGGTCTTATACCATTCCCAACACATAAAAGAGTAATGACATCAAGAGGTGGCCCCTGTCTGACCAAGACATGGCACTTTGGGTCAAAACCCGTTCTCCCAAAAGGTTCCTACTGGACAACACACATATCTTATTTCACATTTCACAAAGGTGGACTCCTAAGTGTCAACTAGACTCTAGGATAGCCATCACAAAATCACATCGGCAGGCTGAACATCAACCCCCATCACAATAATCACAATAGGCAGGCTGAACATCAACCTCCTCACATATCACAATACAGGGCTGAAATTCAAACCCTTAACATATCACATAACAGGGCTATCCCCTTGAGTTCATAGTTACACCTAGCCTTAGTCCTAACCATCACATAATCACAACACATAATATTCGAACCTCATAACCACATAATTTTCGAATTTCACATAACCACATAATATTCACATATTCAAAGATCACTTAACATGCCAAAAATCACAAATCACAATATTTAAAAATCACATAACATAGTGTAGTCCTTAAATTTCAGGCTGGTCAGTTCAGTGTAATTTTGCTAAGTTATCAACCAATGTTCTCTATCAATATTTCATGTCATTACTTTCTACATACACCATTCAATTAAAAATACATAATAATACAGAAAATTCACCAAATTTCGTTCACAATTAACATAAATGTAGAATATCACAACTTCATAGTTTTCTACTAGTTCTGATAACAAAAGACTGAAATACCCCTAGTTCAAAGTTTAAGTCATGCAGGAAAAGTTATCCAAAAATTTCGTAAAAATATTCATTACATCCCTCATGATCCCTAGATTCGAGATTTCAAGTTTTCCCCAATTTTAACTAGAAAATTTACCGAATTACCCCTAGGTCAATGTCAGTCAACAGAAACTTTTATTTCTAAAAATTCTCAAAAAATTACAGTAGAGTCCTCATATACCTAATTTCATGAATATCAAGTTTTCCCCAAATTTTACCCATGCATTTGGGCGTAACTTCATGAAGAAGGGTCGAAATTCTCATTCAAGCCCTAAACTTCATGCAATTGAAAAACTAAAGCTACATACATGCTTAAACAAGGTCTAATTGATGATTAGAAGCCTTAAAAATGAAAAGCCCTAATTCTCATACAATCTAGGGTTTTCGAAATTTTAGGGAAAACATAGAAACATGTACAAAAATTGAAATTAAGGGTTCATGCCATGTTTCTAAGCAATAATCTCAAGCATACATGGATTAAGTGGAAGAGAAAATCCACTCACCTCTTAAACCGAAAATTTTCCACAAAAGAAATCGTTCAAAGCCTTTGATGTCACCACCAAACACCAAGGAAATTTCTTCACTTCAAGGAAAAATCGCCAAGGGGAAGAAGATGAAGAAAATCACCTCAACAACTCCAAGAATCGCCTTCTTCTTTGCCCTAGCCGCCCCAAGATTTCCTCAAGCCAAAAAAAACGCCCACAATCTCACCCTAGTCGATATTACCACTTAAACTTTGGGTTTTTAAATTTTAAACCCATTAACCAATTAATTCCAATAGGGTTTAACCCATTTAACTCATAATTTCGAATTTTTCAAACCCAATAACCCATAGTTAACCAATTAATTTAATTAACTTAACCATTAACCATTCACTTAACCGAAATCCAATAAGGACTTAATTAATATCCAATAAGGATTTAATTAACCAATAAGGTCTAATTAATTAACTTACAATTTACAACCCATAAATCCTAATTAATTTATCATGGACAACCAATAATAATTTATCATAAATTAACAGCCAATAATCAAATCAATAATCTCTAATTAATTTACAATAAATTAACAACCAAATAAACTCAAATCCATTAATTACAAATTAACAATCAATAAATCAGTTAATTAACAACAAAATCTCTAGTTAATTTATCATAAATTAACAATCAATACTCAGGAATAATAACTCAGTCAATAATTTTACTTACATCAATAATTTATCATAATTTATCATAGAAAATAATGCTTACCAGAACTTAAGATCCTTGGATCTTACATTCCTCCCTCCTTATAAAGCTTTAGTCCTCTAAAGCTCAGCATCCATATCATCAAAGAGGTAAGCATAATTTTTCCTCATATCAGCTTCAGTCTCCCAAGTCGCTTCTTCAACTGATTGATTTCCCCAGATAACCTTCACCAAAGGTATAGTCTTGTTCCTCAGAACTTTATCTTTTCTATCCACAATCCGGAGAGGTCTTTCCTCAAAAGTCAAGTCACTCTGAATCTGAAGAGGTTCCAACTCCAACACATGAGATGGATCAGGATGATATTTCCTCAAAGCAGAGACATGGAATACATTATGCACATGATCCATAGCAGGAGGTAAAGCCAATCGGTAAGCCACTGGACCAACTCTCTCAATAATATCAAAAGGGCCTACAAACCTAGGGCTCAACTTGCCCTTTTTGCCAAATCTCATAACACCCTTAGTAGGTGACACCTTCAAGAACACATGATCCCCTACCATAAACTCCAAGGAACGACGACGGTCATCAGCATAACTCTTCTGTCTGTCCCGAGCAATTTTCAATTTATCCTGAATCTCTCTGACCTTATCAGTAGTCTCCTGAACTGCATCAGATCTCAAAATCATTCTGTCACCAGTTTCTTCCCAACACAAGGGAGTCCTACACCTTCTTCCATACAAAGCCTCATAAGGAGCCATCTGAATACTGGAGTGGAAACTATTATTATAAGTGAACTCTATCAAAGATAGATCCCGATTCCACTCAGAACTCCAATCAACCACATAGGCTCTCAACAGATCTTCTAGAGTCTATATAGTACGCTCCGTCTGGCCATCAGACTGAGGATGGTATGCTGTACTAAAACTCAACTTAGTACCCAAACCCTCCTGTAAGCTCTTCCAAAATCTGGACAAAAATCGAGAGTCCCTATCAGACACAATATCAACAGGCACTCCATGCAGTCTGACTATCTCATCAATGTATAATCTAGCCAGCCTCTCTAAAGGATAAGTCATCTTAATCGGGAGAAAATGGGCTGATTTAGTGAGTCTATCAACAATCACCCAAATAGCATCATGACCCAATCTGGTTCTGGGCAAACCACACACAAAATCCATACTGATGCATTCCCACTTCCACTCAGGAATAGGAAGGGGCTGCAACAAACCACCAGGCTTCTGGTGTTCAGCCTTTACAGTCTGACAGGTTAAACACCTAGAGACAAAATCATATACCTCTTTCTTCATACCCGGCCACCAAAAACTTTTCTTGAGGTCTTGATACATTTTAGTCACACCAGGATGTAGAGAATATTTGGAGTTATGGCTGTCCTCCAATATTTCTTTCCTCAAGCTCGGTTCCTCAGGGACACATACCCTTCCACGAAACCGAAGAATACCATCATCAGACAGGCTAAAATCCTGAACTGCGCCATCAACCAGACTATCCCTGATCTGAACTAATTTCGGATCCACAGACTGCTGATCTCTGATCTTCCGCAACAAAGCAGACTGTACTCTGAGAAAAGCTACATAACCAGTCTGAACTCTAGGAGAAACACTGATCCTGAGATCGCTGAACTCCTGCAGTAACCGCCACTCACTGACTCGTAAAGCAGCTACTGAAGTAACTGGATGTCTGCTCAGTGCATCCGCCACTACATTGGCCTTTCCAGCCTGATACTGAATAGAGAAGTCATAGTCTTTGATCAACTCCATCCATCTTCTCTGTCTCATGTTCAACTCCTTCTGAGTGAAGATATACTTGAGACTCTGGTGATCAGTGAACAGATCAAACTCCTGACCCAACAAATAGTGACGCCATATCTTCAAAGCAAAGACTACGGCCGCCAACTCTAAATCATGAGTAGGGTAGTTCAATTCATACTCCTTCAGTTGTCTCGAAGCATAGGCTACTACAGAACCCTTCTGCATCAAGACACAACCCAACCCTTTGCCAGAAGCATCCGTATAAACAGTAAACCTTTCCCCATCACTAGGAATAATGAGAATCGGTGTACTAGTCAACCTTCTCTTCAGCTCCTGAAAGCTCTCTTCACACGTATCATCCCAAATAAACTTGGCTTCTTTTCTGGTCAATTTAGTTAAAGGACCCGCCAACTTGGAGAATCCCTCAACAAATCTCCGGTAATAACCTGCCAAACCCAGAAAACTCCTGATCTCAGTAGCACTAGTCGGTCTTCCCCAATCAAGAATGGCTTGCACTTTAACTGGATCCACAGACACACCCTGACCAGAAATCACATGTCCCAGAAAACTGATCTTCTCTAGCCAGAACTCACACTTACTAGCCTTGGCATATAACCGGTTCTTCCTCAGAACCTCCAGTACCTTGCGCAAATCACTGACATGATCTGAAGTAGTCTGAGAGTACACCAAGATATCATCTATGAAGACTACTACACAAGAATCAAGCAATTCATGGAATACCCTGTTCATCAAATCCATGAAGACAGCAGGTGCATTTGTCAGTCCAAAAGGCATAACTAAAAATTCGAAATGCCCATACCTGGTCCTGAAAGCAGTCTTGAATATATCCTCATCCTTGACTCTAAGCTGATAATACCCTGATCTCAGATCAATTTTAGAGAACACTGTAGCTCCCTGTAATTGATCAAATAGATCATCAATTTTGGGAAGAGGATACTTATTCTTGATAGTCACTTGGTTCAATTGCCTGTAGTCTATACACATTCTCAGGGTTCCATCTTTCTTCTTTACAAATAGCACTGGCGCTCCCCAAGGTGAAGCACTAGGCCGAATGTACCCTTTCTCTAACAATTCCTCCAGTTGTTTCTTAAGCTCGGCCAACTCTGAAGTAGCCATACGGTAAGGAGCTCTGGAGATAGGTGCCGTACCTGGCGCCAACTCAATGCCAAACTCCACTTCTCTAACTGGTGGCAAACCTGAAAATTCTTCAGAGAACACATCAGGAAATTCTTTCACCACCGCCATCTGAGTCAGATCAGAAGTAGAATCATCCTGCACCTTAACATGTGCAAGATAACCCTTGCAACCACTGGCAAGTAACTTCCTGGCCTGCAGGAAAGATATCACATGTGGTCCTTGGTCTGACACTAGACCTCTCACAAAGATCCGGTTCCCATCAAGCATATTCAAAGTGATCACTTTCTCAAAGCAATCCACAGAGGCATGATGCGAAGACAACCAGTCCATTCCTAAGATGACATCATAATCTTGCATGTCTAAGAGGATTAGATCCACTAGAAACTCATAACCCTCTACATGTACCATACAGTCAGCACACACAGTGTCTGTAGATAACGATTTTCCTAAAGGAGTACTAACAGACACAGCATAATCTAGCATCTTAGGTACAACAGGTAAACATGCAGCAAACTTAACAGAGACAAAAGACAAATTTGCACCAGGGTCAAATAAAATGCGAGCTAACTGATCAAATACAAATAATGTACCTTCCACAACGGATCGGGAAGCTCGTGTATCCTTCTCAGCCACAGCATAGACTCTAGTCTGGACAGTAGGCTTATCTGCGCCTCTAGGCTGCATCTCAGGCTCTTTGCAGTCCCTAGCCATGTGCCCAGGTTTCTTACACTTGAAGCACACGCCATTCTTCCTATGACAATCTTTCACCAGATGTCCTCTGAGCCCACAATAACTACAAGTCCCATTCTCAGTGTTGCTATTTCTTACATCCCTGATATCTCTGAACTGCTGCGGTGCATCCCTGTAAGAGTAAGGCTTATACCGGCTCTTCTTGAAATCCTTGTGCCTAGGGTACTTCTTACCCTTGCCGCCACTGCCAAACTGAGGAACCGCCGCCTCAGCTGCAGGAACCACTGCCACCGTAGCATGAGAACTCCTCTCAGATATATACCTCTCTATAGTGCGTGCTCGCCCAACTGTCTCAACATAGGTCTCCAAGTGTTGAGCACCAACCTGCTCTCGAATATCCCATCTGAGACCTCTCAGAAACTTGGTAGCTCTCCTCTTTTCAGTGTTTATCAGGTGAGGAGCATATTTTCCCAATTTCGTGAACTGTACTTCATACTGGTCCACTGTCATATTACCCTGCTCCAGGTGAATAAATGCTACCTCTCGGTCCTCTACCAAGCTATCTGGAAAATACTTCTCATTAAATCGAGACAAGAAGTAAGGCCAATCTACAGTCTCATGTCTTTCTTCGGCAAGTCTCACCACGCCCTTCCACCATTCATCTGCGTCAGCACGCATCATATAGGTGGTCAGACATAACTTGTCTTCGTCCGAGCAACGCATAACTTGGAAAATCTTTTCCAAGCACAACTGCCAGTTCTCGGCAGTACTGGATTCTGAGCCCCCATAAAAAGAACTAGGACCCAGTTTCTGGAATTCACTCACAAGTGAGGCATAGCGCCATCTTAAATTCCTACACACCCATTCCATAGTAAGGAAATCAAACATAAACCTATCAGGTGTCTAGCAATACACAAACATGTTTTCCCCCAAACTAAGTTTTAGCTAGCCAACTGCCTCTGATACCATTCTGTAACATCCCACATTCTTAACCCCAAACAAAGAACACAATCACAAAGGGAATAGGATGTTTCATATAAGATCGATCAAATGCTAGGTAAAACCGAGTTCAAGAAAACACGATCTGAAAATTTTCAAAACTCCAAACACATAAAATCTTCGAATCACAAATCATAAATCTCATAAAGGTACCTGCCACCACGCAATACGTGCACTAGACATATGCACGTTACAGTTGTATCAAAACCGATTGCAAAAATACACATCAACTCCAATTTCAAAACAAATCCACAAAATCGATTTTATAAACTAATACCAAACACCGAAACCAGGCTGAAGCCCGCGGTGACACAAGAATCAACATCATTTAACTGCCACAGTCTGGCAACACAATTTTTCATAGTTCACATGGTTCACATCACATGGTTCACATAAATCATAAAATTCATATTCGGCCACAGCCAGCCTCAAATTAATTAAGCATAAACATGGGGCCACAACCGGCATCATAAGCATAAATCACAACATCAATATCATGCTAACTGCGCTCCTGCTCTATACCTGAAAATAGTGAGGGGTGAGCTACACAGCCCAGTGAGTGGATAGTCTAATTGACCATCCATAACATACACTCAAAAATATAGGCAGATTGTTTTAAAAATCTTTAACAGGAACATAATGTCAACATATCACCAGATTAAATATACAGAAGTCACATAAACAGTCAGATGTACACACTAACATAATCAACTCAGGTTCTAAACAAACTCAGGTTCTAGAGTTATACTCTAAACCAACTAAACACACATATTCTAAACCAACTAAACACACCAACACATTTTTAACCTAGTTGTCCAGCATATTCAGTAGTGACCAATATGGTCTAACCCGGCTTGGCCAAAGCACTGGGAGCTGCAAAATCTCGTGCAACACATAAACATGGACAGTGAATAGAATCAGGAGGTGGCCCCCGTCAGGTCACGACGTGGCACGCTGGTCTATCACGCCATAACATAAAACGAGAATAGAATCAGGAGGTGGCCCCCGTCAGGTCACGACGTGGCACGCTGGTCTATCACGCCATAACATAAAACGAGAATGATGACATCAAGAGGTGGCCCCTGTCTGATCAGGACATGGCACTTTGGGTCTTATATCATTCCCAACACAAAACGAGAATGGTGACATCAAGAGGTGGCCCCTGTCTGACCAAGACATGGCACTTTGGGTCTTATACCATTCCCAACACATAAAAGAGTAATGACATCAAGAGGTGGCCCCTGTCTGACCAAGACATGGCACTTTGGGTCAAAACCCGTTCTCCCAAAAGGTTCCTACTGGACAACACACATATCTTATTTCACATTTCACAAAGGTGGACTCCTAAGTGTCAACTAGACTCTAGGATAGCCATCACAAAATCACATCGGCAGGCTGAACATCAACCCCCATCACAATAATCACAATAGGCAGGCTGAACATCAACCTCCTCACATATCACAATACAGGGCTGAAATTCAAACCCTTAACATATCACATAACAGGGCTATCCCCTTGAGTTCATAGTTACACCTAGCCTTAGTCCTAACCATCACATAATCACAACACATAATATTCGAACCTCATAACCACATAATTTTCGAATTTCACATAACCACATAATATTCACATATTCAAAGATCACTTAACATGCCAAAAATCACAAATCACAATATTTAAAAATCACATAACATAGTGTAGTCCTTAAATTTCAGGCTGGTCAGTTCAGTGTAATTTTGCTAAGTTATCAACCAATGTTCTCTATCAATATTTCATGTCATTACTTTCTACATACACCATTCAATTAAAAATACATAATAATACAGAAAATTCACCAAATTTCGTTCACAATTAACATAAATGTAGAATATCACAACTTCATAGTTTTCTACTAGTTCTGATAACAAAAGACTGAAATACCCCTAGTTCAAAGTTTAAGTCATGCAGGAAAAGTTATCCAAAAATTTCGTAAAAATATTCATTACATCCCTCATGATCCCTAGATTCGAGATTTCAAGTTTTCCCCAATTTTAACTAGAAAATTTACCGAATTACCCCTAGGTCAATGTCAGTCAACAGAAACTTTTATTTCTAAAAATTCTCAAAAAATTACAGTAGAGTCCTCATATACCTAATTTCATGAATATCAAGTTTTCCCCAAATTTTACCCATGCATTTGGGCGTAACTTCATGAAGAAGGGTCGAAATTCTCATTCAAGCCCTAAACTTCATGCAATTGAAAAACTAAAGCTACATACATGCTTAAACAAGGTCTAATTGATGATTAGAAGCCTTAAAAATGAAAAGCCCTAATTCTCATACAATCTAGGGTTTTCGAAATTTTAGGGAAAACATAGAAACATGTACAAAAATTGAAATTAAGGGTTCATGCCATGTTTCTAAGCAATAATCTCAAGCATACATGGATTAAGTGGAAGAGAAAATCCACTCACCTCTTAAACCGAAAATTTTCCACAAAAGAAATCGTTCAAAGCCTTTGATGTCACCACCAAACACCAAGGAAATTTCTTCACTTCAAGGAAAAATCGCCAAGGGGAAGAAGATGAAGAAAATCACCTCAACAACTCCAAGAATCGCCTTCTTCTTTGCCCTAGCCGCCCCAAGATTTCCTCAAGCCAAAAAAAAACGCCCACAATCTCACCCTAGTCGATATTACCACTTAAACTTTGGGTTTTTAAATTTTAAACCCATTAACCAATTAATTCCAATAGGGTTTAACCCATTTAACTCATAATTTCGAATTTTTCAAACCCAATAACCCATAGTTAACCAATTAATTTAATTAACTTAACCATTAACCATTCACTTAACCGAAATCCAATAAGGACTTAATTAATATCCAATAAGGATTTAATTAACCAATAAGGTCTAATTAATTAACTTACAATTTACAACCCATAAATCCTAATTAATTTATCATGGACAACCAATAATAATTTATCATAAATTAACAGCCAATAATCAAATCAATAATCTCTAATTAATTTACAATAAATTAACAACCAAATAAACTCAAATCCATTAATTACAAATTAACAATCAATAAATCAGTTAATTAACAACAAAATCTCTAGTTAATTTATCATAAATTAACAATCAATACTCAGGAATAATAACTCAGTCAATAATTTTACTTACATCAATAATTTATCATAATTTATCATAGAAAATAATGCTTACCAGAACTTAAGATCCTTGGATCTTACAAAGGTAGAGGAACCCAAGCAGAGTCAGCCCACCATTCAACTTATAAGGCCCCAAACCTTCACTAAGGAGATTATAGAAGATCAACCCCTTTATACCTTAGTCATCAAAGAAATCAACCCCAAAGTGGAAGAGAAGCCTTCCCCATAAGTAGAAGCCTTGCTCCAAGAATTTAGTGAGCTCACTCCCGAGGACCTCCCTGAAGGACTGCCACCCGTTAGGGATATACAACATGCCATAGACCTAGTACCTGGATCCTCTCTTCCCAACCTACCCCACTATAGGATGAACCCTACCGAACATGAGGAGCTTAAGAGACAAGTAGATGACTTGATGTGTAAGGGTTACATAAGGGAAAGCCTGAGCCCCTGCGCCGTCCCAGCCCTTCTTACCCCAAAGAAGGATGGCAGCTGGCGCATGTGTATAGATTGTAGAGCTATCAACAAGATTACTATCAAGTATAGGTTTCCCATACCTAGACTTGATGACATGCTAGATATGTTAGTCGGATCCAAATGGTTTTCTAAACTAGACCTCAGGAGTGGATACCATCAGGTTAGGATAAGAGAAGGGGATGAGTGGAAGACCACTTTCAAAACCAAAGACGGTCTATATGAGTGGTTAGTCATGCCTTTTGGGCTAACCAATGCCCCTTCCACATTTATGAGGCTTATGACCCAAGTGCTTAGGCCCTACATAGGAAAATTCTTAGTTGTGTACTTTGATGACATACTTATCTATAGTAAGTCACAAGAGGAGCACCTAGAGCACTTAAGGCAAACCCTAACCCTTCTTAGAGATGAAAAGCTTTATGTCAACCTAAAGAAGTGTTCTTTCCTATCTCCCAAAGTTGTCTTTCTAGGGTTCATTGTTTCCGACTTAGGGCTTCAAGCTGATCCATCTAAGGTCCAAGCCATACTAGACTGGCCAGAGCCCAAGACCCTTACTGAAGTTAGGAGTTTCCATGGCCTTGCTACCTTCTACCGTAGGTTCATACGGAATTTTAGCACCATAGTAGCTCCTATCACCAATTGCATGAAACAAGGGGACTTTAGTTGGACTAAGTCTGCCAGTAGGGCTTTCACTGAACTTAAGAATAGGATGACCTCTGCCCCTGTTTTAAGATTGCCTGACTTTGGCAAGGTCTTTGAGGTTGATTGCGATGCTTCTGGCATTAGCATAGGTGGGACCCTCAGCCAGGAAGGTCATCCTATTGCCTTCTTCAGTGAAAAGCTGAATGAGGCCAAGCAGAAGTACTCAACCTACGACAAAGAGTTCTATGCCGTGGTTCAATCTTTGAGGCATTAGCGGCACTACCTTCTCCACCATGAATTTACCTTAAATAGTGATCACCAAGCCCTGTCTTACCTTAGTGCCCAAAGAAAACTCAATGCTAGACATGCCATGTGGGTAGAGTAACTACAACAGTACACTTTTGTCTTAAAACACAAGTCTGGAGTTAACAACAAAGTTGCTGATGCTTTAAGTAGGGTAGTCTTCGTTTTGCAAACTATGCATGCTGAGCTTGTAGGATTTGAGCATATGAAAGCTGCTTATCTAGATTGCCCTGATTTTTCTACTATCTATGCTGATAAGACTAGAGATATTATGAGTCACCCTCTGTACACCCTTAGGGATGGGTATCTTTTCCTTGGGCCGACGCTTTGTGTGCCTAAGACCTCAATCCGGGATTTCCTAATTTGGGAACTCCATGGAGGAGGGTCTGCTGGGCACCACGGTCGAGAGAAGACCCGTGCCTTGGTAGAGGAGCAGTTCTTTTGGCCTAAACTCTACCGAGATGTGGCCAAGGTAGTTAGGCATTGTGGGACCTGTCAATCCACCAAGGTCCAGAAGCACAATTTTGGACTGTACACCCCTCTGCCTATTCCCCAGGCACCGTGGCAGGATATTAGTATGGACTTTGTTCTAGGATTGCCTAGGACTGCTGCTAGACATGACTCTATTTATGTTGTGGTAGACAGGTTCACCAAAATGGCACATTTCATACCTTGCACTAAGACTACCGATGCCTCCCATATGGCCAGGCTCTTCTTTAGAGACATTGTTAGGCTGCATGGTACCCCTCTCACTATAGTTTCGGATAGGGACACCAGGTTCGTTAGCCATTTCTGGAGGACACTATGGGCTCTATTAGGCACAAAACTGAAGTTCTCGACGGCCTACCATCCCCAGACGGATGGGCAGACCGAGGTGGTCAACAGATCACTTGGGAGCATCCTTAGGAGTCTCGCAGGAGAACACCCCAGTGATTGGGACAAGCTGTTGCCCACAGCTGAATTCTCCTACAATAGTGTTCCAAATAGGACTACTGGTCTGTCTCCCTTCCAGGCAAACTTAGGGTACCAACCTAATAAGCCTATTGATCTATTTGCTGCCCCTAAGCATTGCAAGACTTCTATTTCGGCCCGAGATTATGCTTTCCATATTTCGTAGTTACATCATGAGTTATTTAGTAAGATTCAGGATTCTATTAATCAATATCGTAATGATACTAATAAACAACGCCGAGAGAAGGTATTTTCTGTAGGGGATCAAGTGATGTTGCGGGTCCGTGAGGAGCGTATCCAAGGACACGACCGCAAGTTGTACGCAAAGGGAATCGGGCCCTTCACTATTCTGAAGAGGGTCAACAACAACGCCTATCTATTGGACCTGCCACCAGAATTGGGGATATCCTCCACCATCAATGTGGAGGATCTGACGCTTTATCATCCGCCTCTCTCTATACAAGAACCAGACATCTGCCGCGAGTTAGAGATTGAGGCCATACTCGAGGACCAGACCCGACTCACCCCTGATGAGGTACAGCTTTATTACCGCGTCAAATTTGCTGATGGTGAGGAGGCATGGCTCGTTGAGGCTGAGCTTGCTAGGTCTGCACCTGAGCTTCTCCAAGGGTACAAAGATAATTCTCCAGAGGAGAATTTTTCTCACCCCGAGAGAGCTGATGTGGGACCGAGGCAGGACCTTCGGAGGTCCGCCCGGGTTCGAAAGAAGCCCTCTAGGTATGGCTATCCTAGCCACTAGACATGGCTTCCTTAGGACCCCATTTTGCTTATTTTGTCTTAGATTAGGGCGCATCATGTGGTAGGTTAGATCCACCCTCAAATTACACCATGTAGTTACATTTCTAGGTTTCGCCACTTATGTATGGTAGGTTAGTTCATGCAATTAATGTAATAGATTAGGTTGTTCCAATTTTGAGCTCAAGTCAAGCCCAAATCAAGTGAGGAGGCGCCTAGAAACATTCAGCCCCATTTGGTGAAGTACCCTCAACTAAGCTACTCAAAGATCCACCATCCTAGTTGGCAATCATGTGCAGCTCACCCCTTTGTTCCAACCACCACTTTCCTCTTGAAGAAATGGAGACAAGACCAGTAATTTGCCAGCCATCCTAGCAACCGAATGAGGGGGAAGGTCAGCCATCATCACAAGAGGGTAGTCCTCAAAGCACCTTCTCCAAATGCAGGACCATGCCGCTCCAAACTTGGTAAGTTTCCAGCTTTCGGCCTCCACGAAGGTACTAGCACTTAATGCCACCGTCAGCCCCTTCAGCACTCCACCATCCACAGCTGGCGACCCTTCCATTTGGGGGAAGATTTCAAACAAAAGATCAAGACAAAATCAGCCATATGGGGAAAGGAATCAACTCCATTATTGCGCTTGCACCATGTATCACTTTGTTTGATTTGATGACTTGTTTTGCCCGTTGGTAGCACCCTATAACATGTAATCTCCTGCAAACTAATGAAGGGAGTTGAATATTTTGAGAAAATTTAGAAGTGTGTCTTCTAGTGGTGTGTGTCACCTCAACTCTCCCCTCTTCCAAACCTTGCCGAGAGCTCATTTCCTCTTCCCCTCTTCAATCTTCTTCCACCACTTGCTCATGTCCTGAAGCTGGAAGCTCACGCCACCTCCCCCATCAGCTTGTAGAGTCTTTAGCCCAAGAGAAGGAGCTGGGCCAAACTGTGGCTCAAGATGGTGTCAACTACACCATGCCGAGACCAAGAATCCACCCCAAGTTAGCTAAGTTCCTTCTCTACCTTGGTTGTTGTTTCTTGAAGTTCTTTGAGCACCCATCTGCACTCACACAGAATTCTCACAGGTGGCGCAAGGCCCTTGAAGAGCATGCCAAGCGCATCCCCTCCCTTCCCCCTCTAAGCTAGTTAGTCTTTAACATGTTAGCAAGGGAACTTGGAGATTAGCCTCCCCCTTGAATGTTCTTGTAATTTGGCCTCTTAGTATTTTTCAAACACTCACCCACGCATGTGTGGGAATGCTGTAATGCCATGGATGTAAGCTCATAGGGCCCTACTCTGTGTTGTTCCACCATTGGACCGGTGAAGAACGGGAAGCACACCCTTTCTATTCTCAAAGGGCGCAAGGTGAGCCTCTCCCTTAGAGTAGTGTTGTTTCATGCTCTAGATCGCATGCTAGGTTTCAAATTCAGTTTCATCACTTCTCTTAGACTTGCATGATAGGGTTTACTTCAGTTTATTACTCTCTTAGTCTCGGTTTTTACCTCCAAAATACCAAAACAAGCTATTTTCGACTACGTTAGCATAAAGGGTTTCATTAATCTATATTTAACTAGCAAAAATGTTTTCAAATCGCGTTGTTTGAATGTTTGCATGCTTGGCCCCCCATCACACTCACTGCTTGTGATGACCTTAGGTCAGCACTGCCAACGTCAGAGGAACCTACATGGTTGAACACCTTGATACTCGAGTTCTCGTATTGATCGAGAAGCCTTATGATTGAGTTATTGGATAACTCGGATCTATTTTGGAGATTCCATCAGCGCCATTGGGCCTGATGAGATGGAAGAGATTTATTGGAGCCAACTTCCATTTACGGCATATTAACCATGGTTAGCCCAGTTTGACCTCGGGTTAAATTGGATTGGATCTAAGGGCTTGATTAATATGCATAATGGACATTGAGCTGGGTCCATTGAAAAGTTGGGCTTAATGGGCTTAAGGAAAAGGATGTGTAGGCGCATGGTTAACCCTAGTTAGACTAGGGTTGGCGCCTACGGCACATATGGTTAATATAAGTTGATATTAATTATTTGTGGGTTATTTAATTAATTAATTTAAATAATTGTATGGAGTCCTATTTAATAGGGCTGATTATTTAAATTATTAATTAGAGTCCTAATTGGATTAGGACTTGATTATTTAAATGATTAATTAGAATCCAAATTGGATTAGGACTTAATTAAATCATTAAAATAATCCTATTCCTACTTCTTCTCCTAGCCACTACTCTAACCGCCCCTTCCTCTATATAATGAGCCCTAGTCGCCCCCTCTCATGACACACAACTTATTGAAGGCGTGAGAACAAGAGGAGGGGCGAGAGTAAGAGGAGCAAGAGGAGTTGGCGCATCTCTTCATCAACCAAGCCGCAAGCACTTCTTCTTCTTCATCCTTGGCGCTTCTTATATTGAAGGTGGTGCAAGTGTGACTTGTGCTTGGCGGCATCTCCCTCTTCCTTCTTCAACCTTGGGGCATATACCTTCGTGTAAGCAAACCTAGGTCACATGCGCATTCGAAAATTATGCAGCGGCGGAAATACTAGGTTTCAAAGACCGCATGACTTAAACATATGATCAAGGATCAATTCTCCCGATCGAAGCTTACCGATCACATGCCCTAATCAATCAAACATGATTAGACTAGATCTCACTCCCAATCAGAGTTAAATTGCTTTAAACTGAACTAGAATAATTCCAGTCCACACGATCTGACATAAGTAAGCCATATCATCAAATTGTGCGACCCTAAGGTTTTCCTTCATTGTCGGTAATGATAACTTACGTTATCACGATCAGAGAGGGGTATCTAGCAACACATCACTGTCTCCCGATATGAAGGAAAGAGTCTTCCAAGACTACTCCCAAACCATAGCACAAGTGTGAATTTAATTCACTTGGCATACATATTTCCCTTTGCCACTGGATGTTCTCGTTGGACAAGCGTGTCAAGCCTGTGATTCCAACACGATGAAAATGGTTAGATCAGATGATCATAGTCATCTGGGTATGGCCATACACATTCTCAACCATCCCATCCTGGGGGCCCATTAGAACATCACACTCCAACTAGGAGAAGCAATCCTATATCTATCACTAGTGCCCTAACATGACTCATGCCCACTATCCAAGATAATCCTTAACCATTATCTTTCAAATGATATTGAACTACCTCAAGACAATGCCAATCATCACTTAGAAACACAAGTGATCTCAAGTCAGAGGGAATATGCCACTTACTTGCTCACAAGGATTTATTCACATTGTGACAAACAATTGAATATCCTAAGTAGAGTCAGTCCAGTACATCCAATGCACCTATGTGTCTAAATCTTATTCCATGCTCGAAGCATCCTATAAGATTAGAACACATATTAGTCTCAATCATATCAAGGCTGTCTCATGTTCACCAAGGTATCTCGACTAAGGACAAAACTGCAAATCAGCTGAGCTGAACATTACTGAGACATTATTCAGAAGTATACATACAGCAGCAGATAATGTAACAATCTGAATAACAACAATTGCCTTTATAAAAACATATAGTTTATACATGATACTGTAATTAATCCAAGGCCTCAAACATTAGCCTTAAGGGCATACCCCAACACTTGGAGGTGGCGCAAGTTGAGAAGAAGGTGACCTAAGGCTTGGATCTTCTTCCCGAGGCTAGCACCGGGCATGGAAGAAGAGGACTCGAGGTGATCCGTGTGTGTGAGACTGCAGAGGGTGCACGCTTGGGCGCCTACTACGACATCAGCCTCGCATTGCTCATAAGGTATTTTCTATCTCATCGTGTCGATTCCCTCGCATCCGATCTTCACTGGGTTTTTGGGACTGGCCTGTTTCGGGGGTATTCTTTCACTGCGCTATATATTTGCATCTCTGAAATTTTGTAAAATATCCCCGAGGTTTCCCAACAGTGGTATCAGAGCCAGGTTGCGAGACTCGAACAATGTATTTTCATGCTTTTCCATGCTCACATGCCATATTTATAATTTTCGCAAATTGCATATTCTTATGGCAAACGATTTTTTAAAGTAGGAAAAATTAGGGTTTCTTGTTCCTATCATCTTTTCAAATTCTTTTGGATCTTTGGATTATTTTTCTAGCATGATTTAAGGATCAAAGGCGCACGTGATTTTGTCAAGTAGGACGGGCATTGTGTCTTCGGACTGGCCGGGTCTCTTGATCTGAAAAAATTACCAGCCGAGAGGATCTTTGAAATCATCATGAAAATTAATTGCAAATAACCAAGAGATTTGTGAAAAGAAGATGAGGAAAAGAGACTAGTTTTATGAAAAAGTAAAATTTCAGATTTTATGTTTTTCATGAGCATGTAAAACTGCATGTGTAGATACCTTGCTTGTGCATAATGTTGTGATCATGAGTCAAGCCCCTTTGCATGCCTGTGATGTATCTTTGTGAGTCCTACGTGCCGCTTTTCTTTTCTTTTATTTTTGTAATAAGAAGAAGAAGATTAGGGGCGCAATCACATGGAACCCTGGCACATGCATGCTTGATGGCGCATGGAGGAGAGGCGCAAGATGGCATGGCCGAACCCTAGGGTTTGAGAGCTAGCCATCTTGGCTCCATGCATAGTGGCGCATCATCTATGGAGAAAGACCCATGGGATTGGCCGAACCCATGAGGGACACCTCTAGGGTTTGAGAGCTAAACCATGGTAAGAAGGACCTTGGAGCCAACCTTGAAGATCAAATTAGTGGCCGGCTAGGTTAGGTCTTGTCTTTGGGGCTTGAGTCCTAGGTCAAGAGTTGAACCTCCTTGTGGCATGGGTTGATTCAATGTCTTGAATAAGCTATGACCACATCATTCATTTACTACTTTCTATATCTGCTAAAGCATGCCTGTTTTATCGTTATGTTATCACTATAGGATTGCATGCCTGTAATGTTAGACATAAGATAAAACTGTTGAGACCTCATAAACCCTCATAAATAAATATCAAGTCTAGTAGCCTTCTAACGCGTAGCCCTCACTAAGCTATCGATCAGTGGTGTTGTGAACTGTTTCCCACCCTTGTGGGACACACCCACTTATCTTTAGAAAGTGCGTGGTGGCACCCCAGTCCATTTTAATCGGGCGCGCCTTCGCAAGGAAACTCGTTGGCCCTGGGCATAACGGTTATGAATGGACTTGACTAGAAGTTCATATGTGCTGGGCACATGATGAAAGTCTAGAGGCATCGTTGAAAGGTTAGGGTTTCGTGCTGTATCCAGCCCTTGCCGGACATGAAATGCCTAGACTGTTTCAATAAGGGGAATTGCTTGGAGCAATCAGCCGGCGTGCCCACCTTAGGAAGCATGAGTTACTTTGTGCATCTCATCCCACCCTCGTGGGACGCGAAGCCTCATATGGAATAAGGATCCCATCTCACTAGGAAGTCTTAAACTTCCCGATTGACTTTGTGGGTTGTCAATTCGAATAAAATAGTGGGAGCCATAATCATTTAAAACAAGTCCGGCTTAAATGATTTGAAGTAGTACTAATCTGCTGTTTCTTGACTGTTGTAGAACAATGGCAACGAACAATAGCGGTTGGTCACTGCGATCTATCCTTGAGAAGGACAAGTTGGTTGGATCCAACTTGATGGATTGGTATATGAACTTGAGAATTGTGCTCAAGCTCGAAAGGAAGCTCTATGTCCTTGAGCAGCCTATTCCTGAGCCACTTCCATGCTTGGCCTTAGCGGCTGAGAAGGATGCTTATGATAAGCATCAGGCTGATACTTTGGAGGTTGCACAATTGATGCTAACCAGCATGTCGCCCGAGCTTCGAGGGCAATATGAATCGAAGAGTGCCTCTGAGATTATTTCTGATCTAAGGTAGCTCTTTGATGAATTGGTTAGGCTCAATCCTCCTAAAGTAGAAATTCAGAGTGTTGAGCCAAAAGGCTTAACCAAGGATCTGAAATTAAAGATGGAATGGATCAGGAACAATAAGTGCTATTCATGTGGAGGGCCACCTCACATGTTGAAGGACATGGTGCGACTTCAGAATGAGAAGAAGAGAGGCAAGGCCTCGTCTTCATACTCAGGTATTTATGTTACAGAAGTCAACCTTTCTACTTCTATGTCATGGGTATTGGATACCGCATGTGGAGCTCATATTTGTACAAATATGCAGGGGCTCAAGAAAAATAGAACGGTGCGGGCTGGAGAGATTGACCTACGAGTTGGAAACGGGGCACAGGTTGCTGCTGTTGCTGTAGGAGTTTTGACTCTCTCCCTGCCTTCTGGACTTCTATTAGAGTTAGATAATTGCTATTATGTACCTTCGCTTACTAAGAACATTATATCCATTCCTTGCTTGGCAAAGAAGGGATTTAAGTTTGAAATAAATAAGAACTCTTGTTCTTTTTCATATGCAAATATATTCTATGGGAAGGGTACTTTGTGCAATGGTCTATATGTGTTAGACATGGATAACTCTATCTGTAACATAAATAATAAAAGGACCAAACTGAGTGGTTCAGTTGGTGCTTTCCTATGGCATTATCGATTAGCCCATATAAACAAGAATCGCATTCAACAACTCCATGCAAATGGGTTGTTAGATTCAAGTTCCTTGGAGGAATTTGATACATGTGAGCCTTGTTTATTAGGGAAAATGACAAAGGTACCCTTCACCAAAATTGGTGAGAGGGCAGGAGGTTTGTTGGATCTCATACATAGTGATGTGTGTGGGCCATTCAATAAACAAGACAGAGGAGGGCACAACTACTTCATTACCTTTACTGATGATTTCAGTAGGTATGGTTATGTCTACTTAATGAGACATAAATCTGAATCCTTTGAGAAATTCAAGGAGTTCAAGAATGAAGTAGAAAACCAGCTTGGTAGATCCATTAAGGCTCTTCGATCAGATCGTGGTGGAGAGTATCTGAGTGGTGAGTTTCTTGACTATCTGAGAGAGTGTGAGATTCTATCCCAACTCACTCCTCCTGGAACACCTCAATGGAATGGTGTGTCTGAAAGGAGAAATCGAACTTTGTTGGACATGGTTCGATGTATGATGAGTCATGCAACTCTACCTCCCTCATTCTGGGGACATGCACTAGAAACAACTTCTCTGATACTGAATAACGTTCCATCTAAGAGTGTCTCAAAGATTCCATACGAGGTATGGAGTGGGAGATGCCCTAATCTCACCTTTATCAGGATCTAGGGATGTGAGGCTTATGTCAAACGTCAGGATTCTAGCAAGCTAGAACCTAGATCTGATAAGTGTGTGTTTGTGGGGTACCCTAAGGAAACTAAGGGTTACTACTTCTATGTTCCCACCGAGAATAAAGTTTTTGTTGCTCGGGGTGCTGTCTTTCTAGAGAAAGAATTTCTCATGAATGAAGTTAGTGGGAGGAAGTTTGACTTGGACGAGGTTCAAGTGCAACCACAAGACATAGAGATGGAACCTGAGCCACCTGTACCAGTTGCTAGGCAGCCTGAGGCTCAGACACAGGCCCCACGTAGGTCTGGGAGGACTCGTCGTGCACCTGAGAGGTATGGGTCGCTGCCGACCCAACACGATGGGATATTCATCATTGAGGATGAACCCAGGACTTACGATGAGGCGGTCAGTGGACCGGACTCCGAGAGATGGCTTGATGCCATACGATCCGAGATGGATTCCATGTCAGTTAACCAAGTCTGGGATTTGGTTGAGCTACCTGATGGGGTAAAACCCATAGGGTGTAAATGGGTCTTCAAAAGGAAGACAGACATGGATGGCAATGTAGTTACCTATAAAGGTAGACTAGTGGCTAAGGGATTGAAACAAGTCCACGGGGTGGACTATGATGAAACCTTTTCGCCAGTTTCCATGTTCAAATCAATTCGGATTCTGCTTGCTATAGCTGCATATCATGATTACGAGATATGGCAGATGGATGTAAAGACAGCTTTCCTTAATGGGAAGCTGGCTGAGGATGTGTATATGACACAACCTGATGGTTTCATCCATCCTGCAGAGGCCAATAATGTCTACAGGCTAAAAAGATCCATCTATGGATTAAAGCAAGCATCTCAAAGTTGGAATCTTCGATTTGACGAAGCTGTGAGAGATTATGGCTTTATCAAAAGCGATGATGACGCCTGTGTTTACAGAAAATTCAGTGGGAGCTTGGTGACTTTTCTGGTCTTGTATGTCGATGACATACTACTCATCGGAAACGACATCCCTCGTCTTCAAGCTGTGAAGACATGGTTAGGGAAGTGTTTTGAGATGAAGGACTTAGGGGAGGCTGCCTATATCCTAGGCATGAGGATCTACCGGGATAGATCCAAGAGGCTCCTAGCCCTTAGTCAGAGTACCTACATTGATAAGGTCCTGGAGAGGTTCAACTTGGAGCAATCTAAGAAAGGGTACCTTCCAGTGAGACATGGCCTTACTCTCTCAAAGAGCCAGTGTCCCACCACACAGGCTGAGAGGGATGACATGAGTCGAGTGCCCTATGCTTCGGCAGTAGGATCGATCATGTATGCAATATTGTGTACTAGACTAGATGTGGCTTATGCTGTGAGCATAACCAGCCGATACCAATCCAATCCTGGTTTGCAGCACTGGGTGGCTGTAAAGAACATCCTAAAGTATCTGAGAAGAACTAAGGATCTGTTCCTGGTCTATGGGGGACAAGAAGGGCTCAGTATGCAGGGCTACACTGATATGTCATTCCAGTCTGACCCTGATGACTTTAGATCACAGGCCGGCTATGTGTTCAAAATGAATGGAGGCGCTGTATGCTGAAAGAGCTTCAAGCAATCCACCATCGCCGATTCTACAACCGAAGCTAAGTATGTGGCCTCTTCTGAGGCAGCCAAAGAAGCTGTTTGGATAAGGAAGTTCATTTCTGAACTTCAGGTGGTTCCCAGTGCAGTGGATCCCATTGAAATCTACTGTGATAACAATGGAGCAATTGCACAAGCCAAAGAACCACGGTCTCATCAAAGATTCAAACACATACTCAGGAGATTTCACCTGATCAGAGAGATCATAGATAGAGGTGATGTCAAGATTAGCAGAGTTGACACAGAGAACAATCTGGCAGACCCATTGACCAAGGCTTTGGCGCAGCAGAAGCATGATGGTCACGCTAGAGAAATGGGGTTGAGGTTCCTCAACCACTAGGTCTTAGTGCAAGTGGGAGATTGTTGGTGTATAAGCCCTAGGACCTAGTTTTGGTCCATTATTTGTACTACTTAACATTGATATATATATCATCATTCTGGCATTGTCGTTATTATTATTTGTTTACATCTGTGAACATGTACTTATATGATAATGTCCCTGGAGACAGAATGGATCTGTGCTCAAATGATTGTCCCCAGTCGATGTACCTGAGTGGATATGGGACAACTCTGGTACTTGTGAGACTGGCATATGGGCTGGTTAGGCACGAGGTGCTAACGCAGACATATAGGTATATCAGTGGTGGATATACTGGACTGACCCGCTGTGAGGCAATGACTTGGTGTCACAAGTTATCCTCACAAGTGATAGGAGATGCATTGATTCCTTGACTTGAGGTCATTGGCCATTCTATATGGTTAGGGACATGCTTTGATACAACCTAACACCTCACCGTAGTTGGGGGGTAATAACGGTTGTCATTGAGCATGTCACGACCCATATGAGAAGGTCAATAGACAGACATAGGATTTGCCCCCTCCTAAGGGAAGCTTGATATCCATGGAGCTCCTCTATGGATCTATGACTGAAAGTGTATGGCCATACCTAGGTTAGACCTGATTTAATCATAGCCATGAGATTGGATGAAAAACAAGTGGTGACACACTTGTCCAATCGGATATCAGTACGGCAAAGAGACTGTAATGCATCGGTACCTACTTGCGATAATGGGGATCTCGATGTCGATATCCATTCTGATGACTTGGGTAGCAGCGATGCACTGCTAGGTGCCACTCACTGCTTGTGATGACCTTAGGTCAGCACGGCCAACGTCAGAGGAACCTACAAGGTTGCACACCTTGATACTCGAGTTCTCGTATTGATCGAGAAGCCTTATGATCGAGTTATTGGATAACTCGGATCTATTTTGGAGATTCCATCAGCGCCAATGGGCCTGATGAGATTGAAGAGATTTATTGGAGCCAACTTCCATTTATGGCATATTAACCATGGTTAGCCCAGTTTGACCTCGGGTTAAATTGGATTGGATCCAAGAGCTTGGTTAATATGCATAATGGACATTGGGCTGGGCCCATTGAAAAGTTGGGCTTAATGGGCTTAAGGAAAAGGATGTGTAGGCGCATGGTTAACCCTAGTTAGACTAGGGTTGGCACCTACGACACATATGGTTAATATAAGTTGATATTAATTATTTGTGGGTTATTTAATTAATTAATTTAAATAATTGTCTGGAGTCCTATTTAATAAGGCTGATTATTTAAATTATTAATTAGAGTCCTAATTGGATTAGGACTTGATTATTTAAATGATTAATTAGAATCCTAATTGGATTAGGACTTAATTAAATCATTAAAATAATCCTATTCCTACTTCTTCTCCTAGCCACTACTCTAACCGCCCCTTGCTCTTTATAATGAGCCCTAGTTGCCCCCTCTCATGACACACAACTTATTGAAGGCGTGAGAACAAGAGGAGGGGCGAGAGCAAGAGGAGTTGGCGCATCTCTTCATCAACCAAGCCGCAAGCACTTCTTCTTCTTCATCCTTGGCGCTTTTTCTATTGAAGGTGGTGCAAGTGTGACTTGTGCTTGGTGGCATCTCCTTCTTCCTTCTTCAACCTTGGCGCATATACCTTGGAGGTGGCGCAAGTTGAGAAGAAGGTGACCTAAGGCTTGGATCTTCTTCCCGAGGCTAGCACCGGGCGTGGAAGAAGAGGACTCGAGGTGATCCGTGTGTATGAGACTGCAGAGGGCGCACGCTTGGGCGCCTACTATGAAATCAGCCTCGCATTGCTCATAAGGTATTTTCTATCTCATCGTGTCGATTCCCTCGCATGCGATCTTCACTGGGTTTTTGAGACTGGCCTATTTCGGGGGTATTCTTTCCTTGTGCGATGTATTTGCATCTCTGAAATTTTGTAAAATATCCCTGGGGTTTCCCAACATTTGGTTCCTAATGACTTACTTGTTCAGGTTCAATGGTATCTTCAAGACATGGATTAGGCTCTATAGTAAGCTCTAAGGTTTGCAAAGGGGTTGAACTTTCATCTTCTTTTTGCAATAACTGCTCTATAAATTCTCCTAAAATTTGCTTCATCTCTTTAATATCTTCACGCATTTCCTTTGCAAATATTGACATTTCATCTTTAGGGTAAAAAAGTGTTCCAAACCTTTATAAATAAAACTATAACACCAAGGTTTTGTAAAATAATATCCTTGAAAATCATGCATAAATTGTTTCCCTAATAAGATATCAAAGCCCTCTAAACTCATCACATCACACCAAATTTTAATTTTCATATTATCTAACATGATGGGAACTAACCATTGAAAGTCAACAACAGATATAGTCAAATAATCCCAAGTTATCATGTAAGGATTAACATGCTTTTCTATGGTGAGGCCAAATCTTTCAAGGGCATCAATAGATATAACATTAAACTTCACAAAATGATCAATAACAGTTTTACTATGATGGTCATTGCACAAGGTGTAAGTTGTGAAGCAACCAGGTCTATGAGTGATTATTTTATAACCCCTATCAATTATGAGTTCTTTTTTAGCAATTAAGTCTCTTCGATAAAAGTGACGCACCATGATGTGTTATGAGAAGTTTGGGGTGCAACTAGGGTGTAAGCAAGAATTTTTTTTTAGCAAATATAAATATGCAAACTAAATAATAAGAATAATCAAAGCATGTAATTTTTTTTTAATTGCAAGTAAATAGCAAATACTTAACTAACATGCAAAAACAATAAACTGCTAAACATGAAAGGACATAATAAGTTTTTTTTATCAAATAAACAGAAAATAGCTTAACAAGCATGCAAACTAAATACAATGAAACATGATAGCATATTTTTTTTTTCCAGCAAAGAGCAAAGCAAAGGATCGTGTGGGTAGACAAGAGTTGCCCACAACCATTGCTCTGATACCAAACTGATGTAGGGGGGAAGCGTGTGACAAAAAGTACTAAATTAAAATTCAGTTATTTATTTTTTTGAATTTTCAGAAAATAGCATATTCATGAAGCAGCTAGAATTCTAGGATTGTAGAAAAGTATTATTTAAGAAAAGTAACTATAGGTTGCATTAGGATCGAATGAACCAAAATTCAAATAGATTAGACCCGCTTGTAGACGAAGATTTGTTCTTTCTGATGGATCCAATGATCAGAAGTTTAGGCCTATCCGGGCGTGTTAGAAACTTGCAAAGAAAAGCTTAATTAGATTAATATTGCGAAGAGAAATCGGCTGCAGGAAACAGACAGATCTGGAGGCAGGCTAGCATGTGCGGATCAACGACGGCGGGGTTTGGATCACTCATGGGCGGTGTTGGAGGCAAAGGGAGGACGAGATGGTCTTGTCAGCGTCGGAGCTCGGTGAGGGGTTGTGGAGCGACGCAGCAAAATCGTGCTGCGGGTGGCTGGCGAGTCCAGGAACAAGGGATCTGGGTTCCTTAAATTCGTTCTTCGTCTAGTGGAGAGGAGGCGATGCAGACTGTGTTGCTTGTGGTTTGGACGACGACCAAGAGATTGTAGGCGAGGTTGGAATGCTGGAGAGAGCGCGAAGGTGTTGGCGTTCTGGCGGAGGCGGAGACGCGACTGTTCTGTAAGAACAGGGGACATGCGCTCGTGGAGCAGGGGTCGACGCCGGACGGCATGTGGTGCTTGGATTTGGAACCTGCTACAACTGGGAATTGCTATGGATGAGGTGAGCATGTGGCCTGATTTTGTAGGCGGACGGTGGCCGGTCGGAGGTGGAAGACGTCGAAGGTCGAAGATAGGGGGGAAACAGGGGTTTCAAAGGGAGTTTCGATTCCGGCAATCCCAGCGGCCGATGGACGGATGCCGGCGGCTGGAGGTTCTTCGGGCGAAGGATGCGTGGTGGCTGAAGTTTCGAGGAGATCCGCTGGCTGGATCGTCGGCGGTGACACTCAAAATTTCGGTAAAAATTGGGTTTGAAGTGTGCGGGTGTTTGCAGCGAAATAGAGAGAATTAGAGGGAGAAGAGAAGATTAGAGAAGTGATGAAGGGGGAGGGGCTCAGCCCTAGAAGGAGGAGAGGAGAAAAACAAGGTGCTCGGCACCTAGAGAAGAAGAAGGGAGAACATCCGATTGAGAACGATAACCATTTCCACAATTCAATTAACTTGTCTGCTACAAGGTTTTAAGCGAGATACATATAGGAGAACTTTAGAGACGTTGCAGGGAGAGACATTGCTATTTCCTTCCACGGCAGCAAGGATATGTTGGAGCATTCCTTTGTGGGTTGAGCGAAGGAGACGTTGGTGTTTCCATTCTTTGCAGTGTTGAAGTCTAGCGTTTGAGTTCAGTGGCTTTTGCATGCATCTTTCGCGTGGATGCATGTCACAAATTTGGAATTGATTGTGGCCACTTATTGAGCTTGAATTTTATTGAGTGATTGAAGTGATCATCTTCCAATTATTGAGCTAGCTTTAACGGTGAACTTGCTAGCTTATTCGCGAGACCCCGAGCCTTCGCCTATGGTAACCTTAGGCTCCACTTGTATCTTCGTGGCATGTGCTCTCTGCCCCCATCATTTCTCCCTGGGTGAAAAAAATTCTTCTCCGAAGAATTGTCCTTGCATTGGTGGAGATGTTCTGGAGAGGCAAGGGTGAATTGTTCCTTTTGAACTTGAAGCTTCAAATTGTTGTCAGCATTATAGCACATTGTCTTGTGATTCCATATCCATAGTCCAAGCTGCAATTTAGGGACATCTGCATTGCATTCCCTTTCTCGGCCATTTTCATTAGTACACTTGTAATAAGGAAATATAGCATCTAAGTATACTAGAATAATGAAATCAATATGCTCAGCCTTGAGTCAGAGCACGTACATAGACAAAGTACTAGAAAGGTTTTGCTTGGAGCAGACCAAGAAGGGTTACCTTCCCATGAGGCATGGCATTACTCTTTCCAAGAGCCAGTGTCCCTCTACACAGGCTAAGAAAGAGGAGATGAGTCGAGTCCCTTATGCATCCGCAGTGGGATCCCTCATGTATGCCATGCTATGTATGAGACTAGACGTGGCTTATGCAGTGAGCATAACTAGTAGATACCAGTCTAACCCCGGTGTCTAGCATTGGACAGTCGTGAAAAATATTTTGAAGTATCTGAGGAAGAGGAAAAATTTATTCTTAGTCTATGGTGGACAAAAGATCTGTGTATCCAGGGTTATACAGATGCTTGTTTCCAATCAGACCCAGATGACTTCAAATCGCAGTCCGGCTATGTGTTCTTGCTAAATGGAGGTGTTGTATGCTGGAAGAGCTTCAAGCAATCCACAGTGGCAGACTCTACAACTAAAGCAGAGTATGTTGCGGCTTCTGAGGCAGCCAAAGAAGCAGTTTGGATCAAGAAGTTCATTTACGAACTTCAAGTGGTTCCTAGTGCTGCTGATCCCATTGAACTCCTTTGTGATAACAATGGTGCGATCGCGCAGGCTAAAGAACCAAGATCGCATTAGCGATCCAAACACATACTCAGGCAATTTCACCTAATCTGGGAGATCATAGACAGAGCTGACATGAAGATATGCAGAGTTGACATAGAGAACAATCTAGCAGACCCACTGACCAAGGCTTTGGCGCAGCAAAAGCATGATGGTCATACTCGACACATGGGGTTAAGGTACCTCAATGATAAGGTCTGAGTGCAAGTGGGAGATTGTTAGTGTTATGCCCTGAGACCTATCTTTTGGTCTAGACATATGTACTACATACATTGATATTTATAGATATCCTGGCATTGTCATTGTCATGGTTTATTATACATCTGCGCTTATGTATGTTTACATGATGATGTCCCTCGAGATATTATTATCTCAGTTTTCTTATGTCCCGAGTCGAGTACCATAGTGGATAGGGGACAGCTATGGTGCGGGTGAGACTCATTTATGCGCTGGTTAGCACGAGTTGCTTAATGCAGACATAAGGGTATATCAAGGCAGATATTGTTGGGGTATGCCCTTAAGGCTAATGTTTGAGGCCTTGGGATTCTTTCAGTATCATGTATAAACTCTTATGTTTATAAAGGCAATGGTTGTTATTCAGTTTGTTGCATTATCTGCTGCAATATGTATACTTCTGAATAATGTCTCAATGCTGTTCAGCTTGGCTGACATGCTGTAATGTCCTTAGTCGAGATATCTTGGTGAACATGAGACAGCCTTGATATGATTGAGACTAATATGTGTTCTAATCTTATAGGATGCTTCGAGCATGGAATAAGATGTAGACTCATGGGTACATTGGATGTACTGGACAGACCCTACTAGGATATTCAATTGCTTGTCACAATGTGAATAATCCTTGTTTGCAACAAGTGGCACATTTCCTCTGACTTGAGATCACTTGTGTTTCTAAATGATGATTGTCATTGTTTTGAGGTAGTTCAATATCATTTGAAACATAATGGTTATAGACTATCTTGGATAATGAGCATGAGTCATGTTAGGGCACTAGTGATAGATATAGGATTGCCGTCTCCTTGTTTGGAGTGTGATGTTCTAAAGGGGCCCCCCTGAATGAGATGATTGAGAAAGTGTATGGCCATACCCAGGTGACTATGTTCATCTGATCTAATCATGCTCATCATATTGGAGTTACAGGCTTGACACGCTTGTCCAATAAAGAACATCCAGTGGCAAAGGAAGTATGTATGCCTAGTGAAGTGGATTCACACTTGTGCTGTGGTTTGGGTGTAGTCTTGGAAGACTCTTTTCTTTATATCGGGAGACAGTGATGTGTTGCTAGATACCCCTCACTGATCGTGATAATGTAAGTTATCGTTACCGACATTTAAAGGAAACCCTTAGGGTCGCACAATTTGATGATATGGCTTACTTAAGTCAGATCGTGTGGACTGAATTGTTTAGGTTCAGTTTAAAGGGATTTAATCTCGGATTGTAAGTGAGATCTAGTCTGATCATGTTTGATTGATTAGGGCTTGAGATTGGTAAGCTTCGATCGAGAGAATGGATGTTAGATCGGTGAGATCATGAACATCAAGAGATGAACGGTCAGATCTAGAACCTTAGGGTTTAATTTGATCTGGACAAAAGGCTTGGCTTAATTGGTCTTTGAACCAAACCAATTTGAACCGGCTCATCAAGTGAGCGCTTGGTTCAATTGGAGGATGAGTTTCGGAAGGTTCATGAACGCATGAACGCTTGGAGTTAGGGACTTTCTATATTTGGAAAGTCGGTTTTCAATTTGAGAAAACGTCTCCACGTTTTGAGTGAAACGACTCCACTTCGTTTTGTGACATCCTCTCGCCTCTTCCTCACGACGACTCTCGTGTGTGGAGATAGAACTCACGCCAAGGAAGAGTGGGGCAAGCCTAGTAATCGTCTCTTCATCCCTTCAACCGATCAAGGATACTTTGGAGCCTTGCTAGCACAAGGAGTGACAAAGGAGTAGGCCATCTTCCTCTTGTGTGCGATTCCCTTTGGAGAAGAAGCAATCGACTCTTTGCTTCCAAGGCGCCATCTAAGCTATGGTAATGGTATGATCATTTTTGTTGATCTTTGCAAGCTTTTTATCTAGTTGATCATATAACATGCAAGTTGATCTTGAAACCCTAGCTTCCGTTGCAAAAGTTTTATATGCGCCACCTATTAGGGTTTCGCCCCCTTTGGCTTTAGGGGACCTTTCAATTGGTATCAGAGCATGCGGTTAATGTATGTTATTATGATTGCTTGATGCATTTCGTGATCCATGTTTGCGCTTGTAAGCTTAGATCTAGAGAACATGCGAATTTACATGATGAAACTTGATGTATATTTTTCATATGGCGCATGTATGTTGGCGGTTGTTATTTTTGTTAAATCGAAATCACTTGCACGCCTCTACTTTAGATCTAATGCACCTACTATAAACCCTTAGACGGGTTGATGGGGTTGAAGTCATCCTCTAGGTAAGATCCAACCAGTCTGATCAGACCATCTGACAGCCTAGATGGGTCGACCAGATGGCACCTGTGCGCAAGCACGAGGTGGCTATAGGTCGACTGCAGACAGGCGTGTAGCGAGGTCTGGTTGAGACAACCAGTGAACGCACATGAGTTAGGCCCGGGGTCACACCCGCTTGCCAGAACTCATGAAGGTTGTTCAGCCCTTGGCGCATGCATGGTTGACCATTAGGTCGACTCAAGTCAGTTAGGACTTGGTGCATGCAAGGGCAGTGGATCTGACTAGACATGATGAGTGGATCCCTATTAATGGACCGTTGTAAGGTAGTAGGGCACATAAGACAAATAAAATTGATTCCAATGGGATTTTGAAAAATTTTATTTTGTTAATGGATCACATATTGATTGGATGCCATGATGCTTGTTTATTTCATCTTATGTGGGTTGCCCAATTAATGTGTGCTGTGCTGGGGCCTGCGTGCCTGGATTAAAAATGTAAATTATTATATTTGTGATCTGCGCATCACATTTTAATTAATTTATTGTGTAATTGACCTGCGTGTCAATCTTGTCTAGATAGATTAAATTGTAATTTTAATCAGACAAGAGCACAGAGCACACTTGGCAGAGGCGCATGCAACAGAGGCTTGACCAGGTGGGAGGTCTAGGGTTCGACCCTATGACAGGCGCATTTACCTGGTGGGCGCACCTGAGCTGCAATGGGCGCTTGGGCCCTGGTCTGGGCCAGTTGAGATGCAAATGACTCATGAAGAGCTCAAGTGAAGACTTAAGTTATCTTAAGGTCTTACCTAGGCTTAATGGGCGTTTACCACATAAGATCATCATGCTTTCTTTTATTGTTTAAATAAGTAGAATTGCATGATTTATTTATCTTCTGCTATCGCCATAGGGTTTGCATGATAGTTAAGAAGATAAAAGACCGTTAAAATCCAACGTTAAATATCAAGCACGTAAGCCTTCTGATGCGAAACCTCACTGTTCTGACTATCGTTGGGGCCGTGTTGTACCCACTCAGTGGGCACGCCCATCTATCTTCAGATGGTGTGTGATTTCACCTGCGTGTTACAGAGAAGGGATTTATCGCTTCTCGTTGCTCAGCATAGCACGTGGTGGTCTAGGGAGTAGGTCAGGTCAGCTTGACCATGTAGGCTACATATGGGGCATATGTTAGCTATATGGAGGCAGCCATCTGTGGGATCAGAGACTGTGTTGTACCAACTCAGTTGGCACAGTCTGCTGGATTGCCCAGATGAAGGGGAATCGCACGGGTTGGCGATTAGCAGGGATTGCCTACCAGAAATTAGTGCTTGTACTCTTTGTGCATCTTATCTCGCCTGAGCGGGACGCGGAGACCAAGTATGAAATCTGGATCCCATCTCACTAAAAGAGTGTTACTCTTTCGGACTATTTTAATGGATTTTTCAGTCAGATAAAATAGTGAGAAAAGAATCTTTCTTAAGTCCTGGATTGATTCTAAACATTGATACTGACCTTGCTGTTCTTGCATTGTTGTAGATTCCTGCAGCAACGAACACCATGAGCTTCAATGTGCGATCCCTACTGGAAAGGGAGAAGTTTGCTGGGCCAAACTTCTCGGACTGGTACGGACACCTTAAGATTGTTCTTAAGGCAGAGAGGAAACTGTATGTCCTCAAGACGGCTATACCGCCTCAACCCGCTCCGAACGCCGCAAGGGCGGTTCGGGAAGCCTATGAAAAACATGTCAATGATAGCATTGATGTCGCTTGCCTGATGCTAGCGTCTATGACGCCACAGCTGCAGCGTCAGCATGAGGATATGTCTGCTATAGAAATTATAGCAAACCTCAAGTTGCTGTATGCTGCACAGGCGAGGACTGAACGCTATAATTTGACCAAGCTTTTCTTTCAGAGCAAACTGGCTGAAGGGAGTCCAGTGGGAGCTCACGTGCTCAAGATGATTGGGCACAAAGAGGCTCTAGAGAAACTGGGGCATACCATCAATCAGGAGCTTGCTGTAGACATTATTCTGCAGTCTCTCCCGGCCTCTTTCGATCCGTTCATTATTAATTTTAATATGAACAAGATCGACTGTACTCCGGCAGAGTTGCTGAATATGCTCTTGACTACAGAGGAGACTCTAAAGGGAAAGCCTTCAACCTCTGTCTTGATGTTTCCTTCCAGGAACAAGAAGAAGGGGAAGAAGGGCAAAGCCCCTGTCAAGAACTACAACAAGGCTCTGAAACAAAAGGTTAAGCGGTCGAAGGAATACAGATGTTTCCATTGTGGCCAGCTAGGTCACTGGAAAAAGGACTATAAAGCGCTCTAAGGAGACAAGAAGGGAAGCATCGCTTCTGGCTCAGGTATTTTTGTGACTGAAGTCATGATATCCTCTTCTTCTATTTCATGGGTGTTGGACACTGCATGTGGAGTTCACATTTGTTCAAATGTACAGGAACTCAAGAGAAGAAGACAGGTGGGACAACATGAGGTGGACCTACGAGTTGGAAACGGGGCACGGGTTGCTGCTGTTGCTGTAGGAGAATATCACATCTCATTACCATCTGGACTTGTATTAGAACTGAACAATTGTTATTTTGTACCAAGCATTACCAAAAATATTATCTCCATTCCTGCTCTTGTCAGGAAAGGGTTTTCCTTTGAATGCAAGACTTCAAAGTGTGTTCTTTCTTTAGATAATATTGTTTATGCTACTGGGTCAATTAACAATGGGTTATTCATGTTGGACATGGAATGTTCTATACAAAATATTGATAATAAGAAAGCCAAGTATGCTGATGACAGCACCTTGCTATGGCATAGTCGTTTAGGCCATATTAACAAGAAACGCATTAAGCGGTTGCATGACCATGGACTGCTGGGATCATTCTCCTATGAGGAGATTGATACATGCAAAGCTTGTTTAATGGGCAAAATGACGAAGTCTCCTTTTCTTAACAAAGGTCAAAGGGCTTCAGGTTTACTTGACCTTATACACAGTGATGTGTGTGGGCCATTTAGTAAACATGCCAGAGGTGGCTATTCATACTTCATTACCTTTACTGATGATTTCAGTAGATATGGATATGTCTATCTAATGAGACATAAGAGTGAATCTTTTGACAAGTTCAAAGAGTTCAAAAATGAAGTACAGAATCAGTTAGGCCGAAATATCAAGGCACTTCGCTCAGATCGAGGTGGAGAATACCTAAGTCGAGAGTTTACTGACTATCTGAAGGAGTGTGGGATTATCTCACAGCTCACTACACCAGGAACACCGCAATGGAATGGTGTGTCCGAGAGGAGGAACAGAACCTTACTGGATATGGTTCGTTCTATGATGAGTCAGGCTACTCTACCTTACTCCTTTTGGGGATTTGCACTGGAAACAGCTGCAAAGGTACTAAACCGAGTGCCATCCAAGGCAGTTTCAAAGACTCCATATGAGTTATGGTATGGGAAACAGCCGAGCTTGACATTTATTAAGATCTGGGGTTGCGAGGCTTATGTCAAAAAGCTCGCCTCTGGGAAACTAGAGAGTAGATCTGAGAAATACATCTTTGTCGGTTACCCTAAGGAAACTAAGGGTTATTATTTCTACGATCCCAAAGAGAACAAAGTATTTGTTGCTCGGACGGCCATTTTTCTTGAGAAGGAATTTCTTCTGCAAGAGGCCAGTGGGAGAGAAATAAAGCTGGATGAGAATCTAGGAGAAGGACAAAGTAGACAAGCACAGTTGGATGAGCATGAGCCAGTTGAGCAGGTTATTGAACAACCTGAGGCTCCGATATCACGGGAACCGCGAAGATCGGGAAGGATCCGTCGACAGCCTGAGCGCTATGACGGAGTCTACATCATTGATCATGATGAACCCCTCACTTATGCGGATGCGGTCAGTGGACCGGACTTAGCGAGATGGCTTGAAGCTATGCGCGCCGAGATGGACTCCATGTCAGATAATCAAGTCTGGGATTTGGTTGATCCGCCTCCGGGAGTAATCCCTATAGGCTGTAAATGGATCTTCAAGAAGAAGATTGACATGGATGGTAACGTAGTTACCTATAAAGGCAGGCTACTTGCGAAAGGTTTCAAACAAATCTACGGGATAGATTATGATGAAACTTTCTCTCCTGTAGCCATGTTTAAGTCTATTAAGATTATTCTTGCGATAGCAACATATTACGATTATGAGATCTGGCAAATGGATGTGAAGACCGCTTTCCTTAATGGAAAACTGGATGAGGATGTGTATATGACACAACCTGAAGGTTTCACTAATCCATCAGATCGTCATAAAATATGCAAGTTAAAGAAGTCCATTTATGGACTTAAGCAAGCATCTAGAAGCTGGAATATTCGTTTTGATGAATCAATCTGTGAATTTGGTTTCATCAAGAATGAAGATGACCCGTGTGTATATAAGAGGTTTAGTGGGAGCGTGATTACTTTCCTAGTCCTCTACGTCGATGATATCTTAATCATTGGAAACGATATTCCTGAACTGCATGCTGTTAAAGCATGGTTAAGAAAATGTTTCCAGATGAAAGATCTAGGAGAAGCAGCCTATGTATTAGGTGTGAAGATCTATAGAGATAGATCTAAGAGGCTTCTCGGGCTGTGCCAGAGTACTTACATCGATAAAGTCCTGGAGAGATTTCATTTAGAGAATTCTAAAAGAGGATATCTTCCAGTCAGACATGGTCTGAATCTTTCAAAGAGTCAGTGTCCACAAACACAGACTTAGAAAGATGAAATGGACAATACGCCTTATGCTTCGGCTATTGGGTCCATTATGTATGCGATGTTGTGTACTCGCCCAGACGTCGCTTACGGGTTAAGCGTGACCAGTCGATTCCAAAGTAATCCAGGTCAGGCGCACTGGATTGCGGTCAAGAACATTTTAAAATATCTGCGGAGGACCAAAGATATGTTCTTGGTGTATGGTGGTCAGGAAGAACTCAGTATTGAAGGATATACTGACGCTTCGTTCCAATCTGACCAGGATGATTTCTGATCGCAATCAGGCTATGTTTTTAGCTTAAATGGAGGAGCTGTGGTATGGAAAAGTTTCAAACAGTCTATCGTTGCTGATTCCACAACAGAAGCCGAGTATGTTGCAGCCTCGGAAGCATCCAAGGAGGCAGTGTGGATTCGCAAGTTCGTTCAGGAACTTGGTGTTGTTCCTTCGAGTGTAGATCCTTTGGTTATCTTCTGTGATAACACTGGAGCAATAGCACAAGCAAAGGAACCACGGTCGCACCAGAAGTCCAAGCACATACAGAGACGGTTTCACTTGATCCGGGAGATCATTGATCGTGGTGAGATCAAAATCTGCAAGGTTCATACAGATGACAATCTGGCTGACCCGCTTACCAAGCCTCTGGCGCAGCAGAAGCATGAGAAGCACTGTAATAATATGGGTTTGAGATTTCTCAACCATTAGATTAAGTGCAAGTGGGAGATTGTTGGGGTATGCCCTTAAGGCTAATGTTTGAGGCCTTGGGATTCTTTTAGTATCATGTATAAACTCTTATGTTTATAAAGGCAATGGTTGTTATTCAGTTTGTTGCATTATCTACTGCAATATGTATACTTCTGAATAATGTCTCAATGCTGTTCAGCTTGGCTGACATGCTGTAATGTCCTTAGTCGAGATATCTTGGTGAACATGAGACAGCCTTGATATGATTGAGACTAATATGTGTTCTAATCTTATAGGATGCTTCGAGCATGGAATAAGATGTAGACTCATGGGTACATTGGATGTACTGGACAGACCCTACTAGGATATTCAATTGCTTGTCACAATGTGAATAATCCTTGTTTGCAACAAGTGGCACATTTCCTCTGACTTGAGATCACTTGTGTTTCTAAATGATGATTGTCATTGTTTTGAGGTAGTTCAATATCATTTGAAACATAATGGTTATAGACTATCTTGGATAATGAGCATGAGTCATGTTAGGGCACTAGTGATAGATATAGGATTGCCGTCTCCTTGTTTGGAGTGTGATGTTCTAAAGGGGCCCCCCTGAATGAGATGATTGAGAAAGTGTATGGCCATACCCAGGTGACTATGTTCATCTGATCTAATCATGCTCATCATATTGGAGTTACAGGCTTGACACGCTTGTCCAATAAAGAACATCCAGTGGCAAAGGAAGTATGTATGCCTAGTGAAGTGGATTCACACTTGTGCTGTGGTTTGGGTGTAGTCTTGGAAGACTCTTTTCTTTATATCGGGAGACAGTGATGTGTTGCTAGATACCCCTCACTGATCGTGATAACGTAAGTTATCATTACCGACATTTAAAGGAAACCCTTAGGGTCGCACAATTTGATGATATGGCTTACTTAAGTCAGATCGTGTGGACTGAATTGTTTGGGTTCAGTTTAAAGGGATTTAATCTCTGATTGTAAGTGAGATCTAGTCTGATCATGTTTGATTGATTAGGGCTTGAGATTGGTAAGCTTCGATCGAGAGAATGGATGTTAGATCGGTGAGATCATGAACATCAAGAGATGAACGGTCAGATCTAGAACCTTAGGGTTTAATTTGATCTGGACAAAAGGCTTGGCTTAATTGGTCTTTGAACCAAACCAATTTGAACCGGCTCATCAAGTGACCGCTTGGTTCAATTGGAGGATGAGTTTCGGAAGGTTCATGAACGCATGAACGCTTGGAGTTAGGGACTTTCTATATTTGGAAAGTCGGTTTTCAATTTGAGAAAACGTCTCCACGTTTTGAGTGAAACGACTCCACTTCGTTTTGTGACATCCTCTCGCCTCTTCCTCACGACGACTCTCGTGTGTGGAGATAGAACTCACGCCAAGGAAGAGTGGGGCAAGCCTAGTAATCGTCTCTTCATCCCTTCAATCGATCAAGGATACTTTGGAGCCTTGCTAGCACAAGGAGTGACAAAGGAGTAGGCCATCTTCCTCTTGTGTGCGATTCCCTTTGGAGAAGAAGCAATCGACTCTTTGCTTCCAAGGCGCCATCTAAGCTATGGCAATGGTATGATCATTTTTGTTGATCTTTGCAAGCTTTTTATCTAGTTGATCATATAACATGCAAGTTGATCTTGAAACCCTAGCTTCCGTTGCAAAAGTTTTATATGCGCCACCTATTAGGGTTTCGCCCCCTTTGGCTTTAGGGGACCTTTCAGATATGCTGGACCTACCCACCGTGAGAGTTCTTTTTGATGTCTCATGAAGAAACTCACAGTGATAGAGTTGTATCTGTCCTTTGAAGTGAGGAAGATTGTATCTCTGTGTTTTTAAGGGGTATACTTTGATACAACCTAATGTCTCGCTGTAACTGGGAGTTCATAACGGTTGTCATTGGGTATGTCTTAAGCAATACGTGAGGTACATCTTGCCGATAGAGGATTTTCTCCTTCCCTACGGGAAGTTTGATGTCAATGGAACCCTAGATGGTGCTTGACTGAAAGTGTGTGGCCACATCCAGGTCTAGCCTGATTTAGTCATGACCATCGTCATTGGAATAAACAAGTGTGACACGCTTGTCCAACTTGGATGATTAGCCTGGCAAAGGGATATGGATACTCTTATACCTTATCATAGTTTTGAGGTTGTCGATGGCGACATTTATTCCGATGATTTGGGTAGCGGTGATGTACTGCTATGTACCACTCAACGCTTGTGAAGATTGTATCATCACTACCAACGTCAAAGGGACCCACAGGGTTGCACACCTAGATGCTAGAGACTTCGTATTGATCGGTTAGCTTCTGATCGAATCATTGTATGATTCGGATCATTTTGGGAAGCTGATGCTATGAGATTTCTTATAAGGAGATGATATTTTATTTTGTTCATGTTTGACCACTAGTTGACTCTAGTGGACCACATTTGACCTATGTTGACCTGAGTTGTCAAAATAAGTCAAACAAGAGTCATAGTGCAAGGTTGGGCTTGGCACTTTAGTCATATGAATAAAATAAAATCATTAATTGACAAGAGAAATTTTTTTCTTGGTTAATTAATATGTATAGGCACATTTCAATTGGTGAGTCTCGAACTTGAGACCCAGGGGTGGCGCCTAAACATAGTCCCGCATGGGAAAAATCTCCAAAGAGTAGCTGGCTCTTATATTATAAATAGAGAGGCTCTCATGGGAGATTTTGCACCAGTCTCTTTTCTCATCTCCTGTTGTCGCCTCCCCTCTGCTCCTGGCGTGAGGGTCTTGTGGGTGACAACAATAAGAAAAAGTTCTTGCATCAAAGTTGGGACAAGTTATAGTGCTGCCCACTCCTTGTCGCCAGCGCTTCCCCTTCTCCTTGGCGCGTGGTCTTTGTGATCGGCGCAAGTTGAGAAGAAACTTGAGGCATGGATCTCTACTCCCGAAGCTAGCACGTACATGGAGCAGAGGAGTCACGAGGTAGTCCGTGTGTGCTCGATTGTAGAGGACGGGCTTTTCCATGTCTCAGTCATTGCCAGCATCAACTGCTAAGTAAGGTATACCCCTATCACATCCTTTGTATTCTTCGTAAGATGGTCCTTATTGTTGAATTAGGAATCTCATTTCAAGCTTGCTTCCACTGTTTCCGTTTTTAAATAGCCCGGGGATTCCCAACAATGCAATCATCACCAGTGCAAGCAGCTCAGGTTCCATCTCTTTGTCTTATGGTTGCTCTTGGACCTCGTCCAAATCAAACTTGCTCCCACTGACTTCTTTCATGAGAAATTCTTTCTCTAGAAAAACAGCACCCCGAGCGACAAAAACTTTATTCTCGGTGGGAACATAGAAGTAGTATCCTTTAGTTTCCTTAGGACACCCCACAAAGACACATTTATCAGATCTAGGTTCTAGCTTGCTAGAATCCTGATGTTTGACATAAGCCTCACACCCCAGATCCTAATAAATGAGAGATTAGGGCATCTCCCACTCCATACCTCGTATGGAATCTTTGAGACACTCTTAGATGGAACATTATTTAGTATAAGAGAAGATGTCTCAAGTGCGTGACCCCAGAATGAGGGTGGTATAGTTGCATGACTCATCATAGACCGAACTTTGTCTAACAAGGTTCTATTTCTCCTCTCAGACACACCATTCAATTGAGGTGTTCCAGGAGGAGTGAGTTGGGATAGAATCCCACACTCCCTAAGATAGTCAAAGAACTCACCGCTTAGGTACTCTCCACCGCGATCTAGTCGAAGAGTCTTAATGGATCTACCAAGCTGGTTCTCTACATCATGTCTAAACTCCTTAAATTTCTCAAAGGATTCAGACTTATGTCTCATCAGATAGACATATCCATATCTACTAAAGTCATCAGTAAATGTGATGAAGTAGTTGTATCCTCCTCTGGCTTGTTTACTGAATGACACACACACATCACAGTGTATAAGATCCAATAAACCTTGCGCCCTCTCACCAGTCTTGGTGAAGGGTGCTTTTGTCATCTTCCCTAATAAACAAGGCTCACATGTATCAAATTTCTCCAAGGATCTTGAATCCAACAACCCATTTACATGGAGTTGCTGAATCCGATTCTTGTTTATATGGGCTAATCGACAATGTCATAGGAAAGCACCAACTGAACCACTCAGTTTGGTCCTTTTGTTATTTATGTTACAAATAGAGTTATCCATGTCCAAGACATACAGACCATTGCACAAAGTACTCTTCCCATAGAACATATTTTCAAATGAAAAAGAACAGAGGTGCTTATTTATTTCAAATTTAAATCCCTTCTTTGCTAAGCAAGGAATGGATACAATGTTTTTTATTATGCGAAGGTACTAATAGCAATGATCTAACTCTAATTGAAGTCCAGAAGGTAGGGAGAGAGTCAAAACTCTATACAGCAATAGCAGCAACCTGTGCCCCGTTTCCAACTCATAGGTCAATCTCTACAAGCCGCACCGATTTACTTTTCTTGAGCCCCTGCATATTTGTACAAATATGAGCTCCACATGCGATATCCAATACCCATGACATAGAAGTAGAAAGGTTGACTTCAGTAACATAAATACCTGAGCTTGAAGATGAAGCCTTGCCTCTCTTCTTCTCATTCTGAAGCTGCACCATGTCCTTTATCATGTGAGGTGGTCCTCCACATGAATAGCACTGATTATTCCTGATTCTTTCCATCTTTATCTTCAATGTCTTTGTTAAGCTTTTGGGCTTAACACATTGAATGTCTACTTTAGGAGGGTTGAGCCAATTCATCAAAGAGCTGCCTTAGATTAAAAATAATCTCAGAGGCACTCTTATATTCATATTGCCCTCTTAATTTGGGTGACATGTTGGTTAGCATCAAATTAGCAACCTCCAAAGTATCAGCCTGATGCTTATCATAAGCATCCTTCTCAGCCACTGAGGCCGAGCATGGAAGTGGCTGCTCAAGGACATAGAGCTTTCTCGCGAGCTTCAGCACATTTCTCAAGTTCATATACCAATCCAGTAAGTTGGATCCAACCAACTTATCCCTTTCTAGGGTAGATCGCATTGACCATCTGCCATTGTTCACAGCCATTGTTCTACAACAACCAAGAAATAGCAGATTAGTACTACTTTCAAATCATTTAATCTGGACTTGTAATAAATGACCATGGCTCCCACTATTTTAATCGAATCGACAACCCACAAACTCAATCGGGAAATTTAAGATTTCCTAGTGAAATGAGATCCTTATTCCACATAGGGCTTCGCGTCCCACGAGGGTGGGATGAGATGCACAAAGTGACCCATGCTTCTTAAGATGGGCACGCCGGCCGATTGCTACAAGCAATTCCCCTTATTAAGATAGTCTAGGCATTTCATGTCTAGCGAGGGCTGGATACAGCATGAAACCCTAATCTCTCAATGATGCCTCTAGAGTTTCATCATGTGCCCAGCACATGAAAATCTAGTCAAGTCTATTCATAACCGTTATGCCCAGGGCCAATGAGTTTCCTTGCGAAGGCACGCCCAGGTTAAAACTGGATTGGGGAAACCATTGCCACCATGCACTTTCTAAAGATAAGTGGGTGTGTCCCACGAGGGTGGGAAACAGTTCACAACTCCACTGATCGATAGCTTTGTGAGGGCTACGCGTTAGAAGGCTACTAGACTTGATATTTGATTGAGGGTTTTTAAGGTATCATCATCTGAGTTTTATCTTACGTCTAACATTACAGGCATGCAATCCTATAGTGATAACATAACCAGTAAAGGGATGATGTGATCATAGCCCACTCAAGACATTGAACCGACCCATGCCAAAAGGGGTTCAACTCTTGACCTAGGACTCAAACCCCAAGACTAGACCTAGCCTAGCTGACCTCTAGCTCTATCTTCAAGTTTGGCTCCAAGGTCCTCCTTTCCATGGTTTAGCTCACAAACCCTAGAGGTACTTTTAGAGAAACCCTAGAAGCACACTCCATAGCTCGGCCAATGCCATGGTCTTCCTCCAAGGAAGATGCACCATCTTGCAAGCGACAAGAGGTATAGCACACAAGCACAAGGCTCGGTCAAACCCTAACTTGTGCCCCTATGCAAGGATACACCACCTTTGATAAAGTTTGTTGCGCCACCAAGCAAGGTGCGCAAGCATCATGCATGCGCCAAGCTCCAAGTAGATGCGCCACCCTAATCTTCTTCTTAGTTGAAAGCAAAAAGAAAAGCGGCACGCATGCCTCACAAGGATACATCACAGGCATGCTAAGGGGCTTGACTCATGATCACAAACATCATGCACAAACAAGGTATTTACTCATGCAGTTCTACATGCTCATGAAAAACTCAAAATCTGAAATTTTTATTTTTCATAAAACAAGTCTTTTTTCCTCATCTTCTTATCATAAATCTTTTGGTTATTTGCGATTAATTTTTATGATGATTTTATAGACCCTATCAGCTGACAGTTTTTGTCAGATCAAGAGACCCGGCCAGTCTGAAGACACAATGCCCGTCCTACTTGACAAAACTAAGTGCGCCTTTTGATCTTAAATCAATCACAAAAATAATCCAAAATTCCAAAAGAGATTGACAAAGAGGATACCAACAAGAAACTTTTAATTTTTCTAATTTAAGAAAAATATGCGCCATACTAATATGCATTTTGCAAAAATTGAAATATGGCATGTGAGCATGAAAGAACATCGTTCGACGCTCGCAAGTCCCTCTGATACCACTGTTGGGAAACCCCGGGAATATTTTACAATTTTTGACAACATAGAATACATACGCAGCGGAAGAATATCCCCGAAACAGGCCAGTCCCAAAAACCCAGTGAACATTGTCACGCGAGGGGGTTGACACGATGTGATAGAAAATACCATAGGAGCAAGATAAGGCCAATGTCGAGGTTGGCGCCCAACCGTACGCCCTATGGCCAATGCCATAGGGGGTCGACACACGGATGCCTCGAGCTCTCTTCTTCCTCGCCCTATGCTAGCCTCGGGAAGAAGATCCAAGCCTTTGTTCACCTTCTTCAAAGCTTGTGCCACCTCCAAGGATCATGCGCCAATGAAGAAGAAGGGAAGGAGAAGATGCCGCCAAGGAGAAGTGCTTCTTGCGCCAAGAGGAAGAGAAGAAGACTACTTGCGGCTTTGGAAGAAGAAGGGTTGTGCCACTTGAACCCTTGCTCTCGCCCTTCACCCTTTGCTCACGCCAACTTCAATTCACACACCTTGCTCTCGCATATACATATGTATATATAGAGCAAAGGGGCATGGAGGCAAGAGGGATGTGGGAGGCGCAACTTCATGAAGGATTTGGCTAGGGTTTAGGGCTTGAGTGCAATTAGGTTTAAGGTTTTTAGAAAGTCTCCAAGACTTTTCCACAAACACCTTGCAATCGCCTAAGACTTACCATAGAAGTCTCTCATGCCTTAGATGCCTCAAGCCTTGCCATAGAGGCAAGCTTGCCATCCAAGCACAAAGGGGCAAGGCGCCAATAGCTTCCATAAGAAGCAAAATCGCCCACTCCACCCCATTATGCCCCTAGGCGCCAATGGGGTGGAGACTTCTGCCCATTATACCCTTTTAGCCTATTTTCTCATCATGACAACTTGTTATTGGGCCTCATTGGATAATGAGCTAGCAAAACTTCATTACATAGGTTGAATAAGTAATTGGATCCAATCCAATGCAACCCTAATCCAAATTTGACCACCCATGGTCAAATACGGGTCAACCTGCCAAAAATGAAGTTTGGCTCCAATAACTCTCTTCCATCTCATCAGGCCCATTGGCGCTGATGAAATCCCCCAATTAGATCTGAGCTATCCAATAACTCGATCATAAGGCTTCCCAATCAAGATGAGAACTCGAGTATCAAGGTGTGCGACCCTGTAGGTTCCTCTGACGCTGGCAGTGCTGACCAAAGGTCACCACAAGTAGTGAGTGGCACCTAGCAGTGCATCACTACTACCTAGGTCATTGGAATGGATATTGACACCGATATCCCCATCATCACAACTAGGTACAGATGCATTACAGTCTATTTATTATACAAGTTGCAAAGTTTTATTTGATTGAATTATAGATCTAAAGGGTTAAGTTCTAAGGATGATATGTTTACTTGAAGTTTTGTGAAATAATTGATGGAATTTTTCGTTGATGATTGTATTTTAGAAATTTATTGTGCATGAAAAGGTTATTCTTGTGATCAAATTTTGACTTCAAAATTTGATTTTTGCTTGAGGACAAGCAAAGTTTGAGCCTTATGTGTTTGATGACACCAAAATATGTAGTATATTTTGTATCATTTTAGATATCTTTTCATGCTAAATTGAAGATCTTTTGCTTGTTTTCATGCTAAATTCATGGAATATTGCAAAGTCTACTCCTATTTTGGTTTTTCATGATTTTCAGGCAAAAAGGCACTATTTTGGGCGTTTTCAAGCAAAATCAAACATATGGAAGAATTATCATCATTAAGAGGAAGATACACAAGAAATTTCATGCAAATCGAGGCTAGGAACCAAAATACGGCAGTACCGTAAAGGATTTTACGGTACCGTATTTTGAGGCTACCGTATTATCAAGAACACGGCCGTATTTTGGAGCTTTTCCAAACAGAAAGATTTTGTGATTTTATGGCACTGCCGTAAAGAATTACACTGCCGTATTTTGTCTTCAGAACAGAAATCTTTGCTGAAATTACGGCACTGCCGTAAACTTCTACACGGGCCGTATTTTCCAAACATATACCGACCAGAAAGTTCAACCAAAATTATGGCACTGCCGTAAACCAAATTACGGGCCATATTTTCCAGCGTTTCCAGAACAGAACACTCAAGCTATTTTACGGCAGTGCCGTGAGATATTACACTGCCGTAATTCGCAATCAAAAACGTGATTTTTACGAGTCTGAATCTTGCGTGAGCCATAACTTTTGATCCAGAGGTCCAAATTGAAATACAAAAGATGTTCTGAACTCGTATTTAAGAGGAGAAGGCGTACGAAGTGGAAGAAAGAATTTTTATCCTGAGTATCGAGGGAGAAAGTGCCAAAAAGCTGGCAAGGGTTTGGCCTCATGCCGAGAGGCGTAGAGGGCACCTCAAGCAATGATTTTCACTCAGAAGCTTCACCTGGAGGAGAGAAAGACACCACAGAAGTTTTAGAGTATTTGGAGTCTGATCGAAGGAGGAATCAACAAAACAGCGGTGACAACGCTGTTCATCACGAAATTATGGGTGTAATTTACATTACACCCGTGTTGTAACGTTGTTTTTTTCTCCTTCTCTGATTTCTAATTGTTCTAAACTATGATTCATTGTATTTTTTTCCTCCATGCAAGATTAACACTCTTTTGGGACATGGGGTGTAATCCCCTTGATTCTTAATGATTAGATAACTCTTCTATTTTCGTCATGATAATTTTTCCTATGATAATTTTACTTTTGTGATGGATTGTGCTTAGACTCTCTATAAGTCCATGTTACTAAGTATGTTTTCAGAGTTTTCGCAATGAGACTGAAAGGTGATTTGCTTGAGAACTTGGAACCCTAGAATTACATGTTAGGATCCCTTCCATAGGTTAGATCTAATTTGATCTGTTCTACTAAATTAATTGCCATAATTATAATATGAATATATAGATCGAGTCTATTTATCAAACGTGGAGATCTTGCACGAAAGTGAGGATCGGAACATTGGAGATCCATGAGTAAAACTAGTGTTGAGGCTCGGATGCACGAAAGTGATCCTTGAGATTCCACTAGAGATTATCAACCTAGAATGCGGATGCGAGAAAGTGATCTTGAGTTCTTTGATTGATGATTTACTTATCTTTAGCATTGGGACAGATCTTGCGTGAAAGCGAGGATTGGTCCCTGCATGATTGTTTGCACGAAAGTGAGATAATCCCTTTGTGAAGTAAATTAGGTCTTTATCGTAGCAAGATTTGATTGATGAACCTTTATTTATATCTTATCATTGAAATTAAAGTGGATGAAACCCTAGTCCCATGTTTATCTCTCTTTGATTATCTCTTATTTTGCGCGCTTTCCTATTGTTTACTCACATCATACTCGATTGCTTAGCATGTGAGAATACAACTATTTGGCACTTAACATGTAGGTCTCTGTGGATCGATAATTTTATTACTTCGATAATTCCGTGCACTTGCAGAATCCTGCCAAGTTTTTGTTGGTGTATATGCCCTAAAGACCAATGTATGGACATGGTCAGACATTGTTTGAATGTACTTTGATAGAACTATTACTCTTTATGTGGGCATGGTCGTTATTATGCAGACTTCTCTACCTGCGTTGATGTATTGAGTTGCATAAATAATGTCCCAGGAGTTTGGATTGGATCCATTCTCATAAGCTATCCCCAGACAAGGTACCTTAGCAGATATGGGACAGCTTTGGTACATGTGAGACTGGTGTATGGGCTGGTTAGGTGCGGGGCACAGTAACGCAGACATACAGGTGCATTGGATGCACTGGAGTGATCCACCATGAGGATTGAGTTGTCTAGTCAACAAGTCAATCTCACATGCAAGAGGTTTGCATTGATCCTTAGACTTGAGGTATTCATGTCTAGATTTGATGATGGGTATGCTTTAATACAGTCTTACGTCTCTCCGTAATTGGGAGATCAAAACGACTGTCATTGGGCATGTCATAAGTCATGTAGAGACATGGATGACCAATAGTAGGATTTGCCCTTCCTTATTGGAAGCATGATATCCACTCGGGGCGCCTCACCTTATTGGTGCATGACAGGAAAGTGTGGCCACACTTGTTGAGTCATGACCAATGCATTGGATAATAAACTTGAGACTAATCCAATGGCAGGATATCAGCTTACGCAAAGGGATCTATAATGCAATGGGAATCCTCGTTGCTTGTTAGGAGTTGTTGCCATAATGACTTAAGTCCTATGACATGGGTAGTAGTGATGTGTTGCTAGATACCCCTCACTACTTATGATGTTTACATCATTGCCATCGTCATATGGATCCTACGAGGTCACACGCAATAGACTCTTGACATTGCTTTAATCAGAAGCCTTATGATCAAGTATTGGATAACTTGGATCCATTTGGAAGATTTCATCAGCGCCAATGGGCCTGATGAGTTGGAAGAAAGTTATTGGAGCCAAACTTCATTTTTGGCAGGTTGACCCGAAATTGACCTAGATTGGTCACATTTGGATTAGGGTTGCATTGGATTAGATCCAATGGCTTAATCAACCCATGCCATGAAGTTTGGGCTAGCTCATTATCCAATGAGGCCCAATAATTAGTTGTCATGAAGAGGAATTGGCTTAAAAGGGTATAATGGGGAGAAATCTCACCCCATTGGCGCCTAGGGGCATAATGGGGTGAGGGAGGCGCCTTTGCTTCATTATGGAAGTAAAGGGCGCCTAGCCCCTCTTCCTTGGATGGAATACTTGCCTCTAAGGCAAGTCTTGGGGCTGATATGGCTTGAGGACTCTTTTGGAAAGAGCTTGGGTGCATATGAGAAGTAGGAAGATGTTTATGGTAAAGTCTTGGAGACTTTCCTTATGAACCCTACATGCGCCCAAACCCTTACCCTAGCCGAAACTCCTAATGCATGTTGCGCCTAGCCACTTCTCCTTTGATGGTAAGAATGCATTTGAGGCATGTCTTGGGCTGATATAGTGCTTGGACATTTATGGATAGGTTGAATGAGGTTTATGGTAAAGTCTTGGAGACTTTCCTTGCCTCAAGACACCTCATCCTAGCCATACACTTGGCATGATCCTAGCCCTTGCCCAAACCGCCTCTAGTCCTATTTATAGGACCCATTGTCGCCCCCTCTAGAGTTAGAATGCTTGGAGATGTGAACACACATAGAGGGGCAAGAGCAAGGGCGAAGGGCGACAACATCAAAGTGGTGCAACCCTTCTTCCTACTAGTGGCCGCAAGTCTTCTCCTTCCTCTCCTTTTGGCATGACTTGGAGAAGGTCTTGGTGGCGCCACTTCCTCCTACTCTTCCTAAGGGCCGAAACTCTTCTTATCCCTCTTCTCTTGGAGTGAAGAGGATAAGGAGTTGGCGGCATCTTCCTTGCACTTGGCGCATGAACCTTGGAGGTGGCGCAAGAATAGTGAAGGAACACTAAGGCTTGATTCTCTTCCCGAGGCTAGCACCAAGCGTGGAAGGGAGCAACGATCAAGGAGTCGACGCGTGGATACTTGTAGAGGGCGAACACTTGGGCGCCTTCAACATGGCTTCGACGTCTAGACAAGCAAAAGAGGTAGATCTCTAACACATCCTTGTGTCTTTTCTCTCGCATGGATCCTTGGGACCGGAATATGTTTCGGGTGTAATGATTCTTCCGCTGCGTCCTGGGACTGCAAAATTTTAAATTACACCCGGTATTCCCTAACAGTGGTATCAGAGCTACTTGCGAGAAACACAAGGTGTACGTTTGCTTGTGTGAAAAATTTTTGAAAATTTTTCTTCTATCCATGCGCGTTTCACTTAGAAAGCATTTTTCATCCAATCTTCTCTTCTCAACTTTATGGCCGAAACTTGAATCTTGTTTATGCTTGATTTAAGACCAAAGGCGCACGTCGGTTTTGTCAAGTAGGACGGGCATTGTGTCTTTGGACTGGCCGGGTCTCTTGATCTGACAAAACTGCCAGCCGATAGGGTCTATGAAATCATCATGGAACTTGATCTAAATTTTGGCATAAAATTGGTTAAGAGAGTGCCTTGGATGATATTGGCGCATAAGGTGCTAAAATTTGATTTTTTTTTTTGGATTTTCAAATTTTACATGCGCAACTTGATTGGGTTGATATGGTCATAGCGAATGCCCTCCTGTGTTGTGATGTGGAAGCATGTTTCCACTTGTGATGAATGCTTGTAAAATCTCTTTCCACCTGCGTGTGGTTCTCTCCCTATCTTGTTGTAAAGAATTTTTCATCTTGTTTAGAATAGATGTAGAATTATATGATAGGTTAAGGCTTCATCTTGACAACAAGGAGTCTTCTTCAATCGGAGTCAGAAGTGGCGTCAGCTTTGGAAGCATGGTGATGGACTTGCGGCTGAAGGAAGGACACATGCTTTCGGCTTCTGGCATGGGCTGATCTGCTTTAGGGACTCGCAACCCTTGGATGCACGATAACATGTCACATGGCTCGTGACAAGTTATGTGTATGAAAAGGGCTATGACCATATCGACCAAAGTAGCATGCCTGTGATGGTTTATTATTTTGTCCATAGCATGCCTGTGATGTTTTTCCTTTGCTGCCTGAACCATAGGAAAACTGCATGCTAGAAAAGAATAAAACAAACATGCAAAAACTCTCAATACAATATCAAGTCGATAGCCTTCTAACGCGTAGCCCTCATCAAACTATCGATCGGTGGTGTTGTGAACTATTTCCCACCCTGGTGGGACACACCCACTTATCTTTAGAAGGTGTGTGGTGACAATGATTTCCCCAGTCCAGTTTTAACCTGGGCGTGCCTTCGCAAGGAAATTTGTTGGCCCTGGGCATAACGGTTAGGACTAGACTTGACTGGTTTTTCATATGTCATTAACATGATGAATTACTAGAGGCAGCTGTTGAGAGGATAGGGTTTTGTGTTGTATCCAGCCCTCGCTGGACACAGGGCGCCTAGTCTGTCTCAACTAAGAGGAATTGTGTATGGCACAATTGGCTGGCATGCCTACCTGAGGAAACATGAGACTCTCTGTGCATCTCAACTCACCCTCGTGAGTCGCGGAGACCTTATGTGAAATTAGGATCCTACTCACTTATTTCCATGTTGAGTTAGAGAGTTCTCAACTTGTTTTGGAAGTAGTGGGAGCATAGCATTTAATTTAAAGTCCTTGTTAAATGCTTTATCATTGTACTTATTTTACTTATTTGCTTATTGTAGATGGTATCTCCTGATCTAAGATTGAAACTTTATAAAAATAAGTTGGATGGGACAAACTGGATAAATTGGTTCAAGATTTTGTCCAAGATACTAGAACAAGAAAATAAGGTGCATCTTCTTGAAAGACCTCCATCCCAGCCCAGTGTGTATTTCACTAATGACTGGGAGTGGAATGTCTATCTTGAACATTGTGAAGATAACGAACAGTACACTGCTCTTGTCTTAGAGTGCATGACCCCAGAGGTCAAGGTTGAATGTGTTGAGATGGGGATCTATGATCTAATCATACATCTCAAAGGTCTCTTCACACCATGCTCTATAGACAATGATCAGGAGAGTTCTGTTGGATCTTCAGAGTGTATGCCTGAATCTGAGAATGACCATGGTTCTGTATCTTCGAAGCTAATACTTCGGAAGACTGGGAATGCATGGGTATTTCGAAGAGGATTAATGGCCAAGAAGAGCATGGCAAAGAGGAAGGGATGTAATCCATCCGCTTCAGGTATTGTGTTACCGAGGTCTTTTGTCTACTTCTTATTCATGGGTACTGGGTACCGTATGTGAGGCTCACATATGTTTTACATGTGCAGGAGCTCAAAAGAAGTAGGACGAAGAGGCTTGATGGGATCGACTCTCGGGTCAGGGACGGAGCATTAGATGCTGCTGTTGATATCATCTCACTGCCTTGAAGACTTTATATAGAACTTTGCTATTATGTATCAGCTTATGTATTAGAACATCATTCCTTTTGGAAAGGACTTCAGTTTGAAATAATAAATAATATTTTTCTTTAATCTGAGATGTTCTATTGAAGTGATACAGTTGACAATAGTTTATGGTTCTATATGTGACACAAGATCAGATCTAATGATTCAATAAACATCCTCTTATAGCATTGTCTCTTGAACCATAGAACAATGGTCACATCCAAAGGTCCATGGACTATTGGGATCATTGTCCTCTCAGGATTATGATACATGTGAGCCTAGTTCAAAGGAACAATGTGACAGATGTTGCCTTCATTGTAAAGGGTGGAAGGAGTAGTGACTTGTTGGATCTATTACACAGCAATGTAAGTGGACCCATGTAAACAAGCACTAAGAGGAGTTATATACTTCATTAGGTGTGGGTATGCCTCACGCAACCCAAGAACTTTGGAAAAATCCAAGAAGTTCACAAATGAAGTATTGAGTCAAATTGAAGGATCTATTAAAGCACCTTGATTGGATCAAGATAATTAGTGGAAAATTTGATGACTGTCCTAAGAAGTGTGGAGTTATCTCATAGCTTTCTTAGTACACCACTGTGTGGTGGATTTCAAAGAAAGATAAAGGAACACATTGGATGTGGTTCCATCTTTGAATGGTCATGCAAATATACTACTATGATGCCATACAAACAGATGTACTGCCACTCCATAAGAAAATGTCTAAATTAGCTTTTGAGTTGCGAACTGCAAATTGGGAATGTAATGTGCAATGATTCAAAGGTATGTGTTTGTGGTGCACTGTAGAGTGCCAATTCTATCCCAAGGAGAACAAAATATTTGTTGCTCAAAGTGCTGTCTCTCTTGAGAAAGTGTTTCTTTTGAGAAAAGCTAGTGGGAGTAGATTTGATTTGGACAAGGTCCAGAATCAACCACAATATAATTAGACACAGATGGAGAGCAAAATCTCACATACAGGTTGAAAGTCAACCTGAGGTTCAAGTAACACAGGAACCACATAAGTCTGGATCGATTCGATATGCTGAGCATGACGAATTTTTCATCAAGCATGAACCTAAGACTTATGAGGAAATGGAAGCGGTCGGTGGACCAGATTCCAAGAAATGGCTAAAGGCCATGAAAACCATAATGGACTCCATGTCTGCTAATCAAGTCTAGGACTTGGATAAGCTGCCAAAGGGGTAATTCCCACAGGCTATAAATTAATCTTCTAGGAAGATAGACATGGAAGGTAACATTGTTACCTTAAAAGGCAAGCTAGTGAACAATAATTTCAGGCAAATCCACTGGGTGGATAATGATGAAATTTTCACCAATAGCTGAGCTTTAAGTCCATTAGGGATCTGCTTGTTATAATTGCATGATCAATTATGGCATGTTGTTATGATAACTGCTTTTCTTGCATGGACATCTAAAAAGATATCTATAAGGAAATAGCCAGAAGGTTTTCATATCAAGGCCATAAAGATATGCATGGTGTTATGCAAGCATGTTTGAAATAGCCTGTGTTTACAAGAAGATCAGTGGGAGCACCTTAATAGTATTTCTTGTTCTAGATGATTGATGATATTCTCCTCACATGGAATGACATCTCAGCTCTTCACATGGTGAAGAAAAGGTTTGATATGTATTTCGAGAAGAATGATCTAGGGAATGATGCCAACATCCTAGGCATGAGGATCTATAGATAGAGATCCAAGAAAGTCATTGCCGTTTAGTCGATCTATGTTCATCCAAGAGATTCTGGAGAAGTTTATATTGGATGATTCCAAATATTGATATCTTCCAGAGAGATATGGTCTAACTCTCACAAGGATGCTATGTCCTTTGACACAGCTGGAGAGTAATAACATGGGTCTAAAATCCTGATACATGGTGTATAGGATGGAACATGTTTTGAATAATATACTCAAGACCATTTGTGGCAAATGCTTGGAGCATAGCCAGCAAGTTTCAATCAGATTTTAGTGTTTAACACTAGATAGCTGTGAAAGCAATCCTTATATATATACTTGGGAAGTATAAAGGATTGGAGTCTAGTCTATGATAGACAAGAAAGAATTTTGTGTACAGGGGTACACTGACACTTCGTTCCAGTCTAGTGACTATTGATCACAGCCAGGATTTGCGCTTTGCCTTATTATGGTGTTGTCTGTTGAAAGAGCATTATGCAAACCAAAGTGGCAAGATTCTACAAATAAGGCTGAGTACATTGCAGCTCCTTGTGGCAGCCAAGGAGGCAGCTTCATTCATTTGAACTTGATTTAGTTCATGGTGCTTGATGGTCCAGTATAGTTCTTACTGGGACCATAGCATAAGAGAAGGAACTTAATGCTCAAATATGTACTGCAGCATATCATCTTATCTTAGAGATCATGGATAAGGATGATGATCAAATTTGTTAAAATAAACACAGATAGCAATCTGGAAAAACCCACTAGCCTAGCCTCTGGCGCAGCGGAAGCTAAATGGGTCATACTAGAGACATTGGAACTGACTAAACACCAGTTGTCCTTAGTCTTAGTGCAAGTGGGAGATTGTTGGTGTATATGCCCTAAAGACCAATGTATGGACATGGTCAGGCATTGTTTGAATGTACTTTGATAGAACTATTACTCTTTATGTGGGCATGGTCGTTATTATGCAGACTTCTCTACCTGCGTTGATGTATTGAGTTGCATAAATAATGTCCCAAGAGTTTGGATTGGATCCATTCTCATAAGCTATCCCCAGACAAGGTACCTTAGCAGATATGGGACAGCTTTGGTACATGTGAGACTGGTGTATGGGCTGGTTAGGTGCGGGGCACAGTAACGCAGACATACAGGTGCATTGGATGCACTGGAGTGATCCACCGTGAGGATTGACTTGTCTAGTCAACAAGTCAATCTCACATGCAAGAGGTTTGCATTGATCCTTAGACTTGAGGTATTCATGTCTAGATTTGATGATGGATATGCTTTAATACAGTTTTACGTCTCTCCGTAATTGGGAGATCAAAACGACTGTCATTGGGCATGTCATAAGTCATGTAGAGACATGGATGACCAATAGTAGGATTTGCCCCTTCCTTATTGGAAGCATGATATCCACTCGGGGCGCCCCACCTTATTGGTGCATGATAGGAAAGTGTGGCCACACTTGTTGAGTCATGACCAATGCATTGGATAATAAACTTGAGACTAATCCAATGGCAGGATATCAGCTTAGGCAAAGGGATCTATAATGCAATGGGAATCCTCGTTGCTTGTTAGGAGTTGTTGCCATAATGACTTAAGTCCTATGACATGGGTAGTAGTGATGTGTTGCTAGATACCCCTCACTACTTATGATGTTTACATCATTGCCATCGTCATATGGATCCTACGGGGTCACACGCAATAGACTCTTGACGTTGCTTTAATCAGAAGCCTTATGATCAAGTTATTAGAGAACTTGGATCCATTTGGAAGATTTCATCAGCGCCAATAGGCCTGATGAGTTGGAAGAAAGTTATTGGAGCCAAACTTCATTTTTGGCAGGTTGACCCGAAATTGACCTAGATTGGTCACATTTGGATTAGGGTTGCATTGGATTAGATCCAATGGCTTAATCAACCCATGCCATGAAGTTTGGGCTAGCTCATTATCCAATGAGGCCCAATAATTAGTTGTCATGAAAAGGAATTGGCTTAAAAGGGTATAATGGGGAGAAATCTCACCCCATTGGCGCCTAGGGGCATAATGGGGTGAGGGAGGCGCCTTTGCTTCATTATGGAAGTAAAGGGCGCCTAGCCCCTCTTCCTTGGATGGAATACTTGCCTCTAATGCAAGTCTTGGGGCTGATATGGCTTGAGGACTCTTTTGGAAAGAGCTTGGGTGCATATAGGAAGTAGGAAGATGTTTATGGTAAAGTCTTGGAGACTTTCCTTATGAACCCTACATGCGCCCAAACCCTTACCCTAGCCGAAACTCCTAATGCATGTTGCGCCTAGCCACTTCTCCTTTGATGGTAAGAATGCATTTGACGCATGTCTTGGGCTGATATAGTGCTTGGACATTTATGGATAGGTTGAATGAGGTTTATGGTAAAGTCTTGGAGACTTTCCTTGCCTCAAGACACCTCATCCTAGCCATACACTTGGCATGATCCTAGCCCTTGCCCAAACCGCCTCTAGTCCTATTTATAGGACCCATTGTCGCCCCCTCTAGAGTTAGAATGCTTGGAGACGTGAACACACATAGAGGGGCGAGAGCACGGGCAAAGGGCGACAACATCAAGGTGGTGCAACCCTTCTTCCTACTAGTGGCCGCAAGTCTTCTCCTTCCTCTCCTTTTGGCGTGACTTGGAGAAGGACTTGGTGGCACCACTTCCTCCTACTCTTCCTAAGGGCCGAAACTCTTCTTCTCCCTCTTCTCTTGGAGTGAAGAGGATAAGGAGTTGGCGGCATCTTCCTTGCACTTGGCGCATGAACCTTGGAGGTGGCGCAAGAATAGTGAAGGAACACTAAGGCTTGATTCTCTTCCCGAGGCTAGCACCAAGCGTGGAAGGGAGCAACGATCAAGGAGTCGACGCGTGGATACTTGTAGAGGGCGAACACTTGGGCGCCTTCAACATGGCTTCGACGTCTAGACAAGCAAAAGAGGTACAACTCTAACACATCCTTGTGTCTTCTCTCTCGCATGGATCCTTGGGACCGGAATATGTTTCGGGTGTAATGATTCTTCTGCTGCGTCCTGGGATTGCAAAATTTTAAATTACACCCGGTATTCCCTAACAGTTTTTGGCGCCGTTGCCGGGGATTAGTCCAAGGTACACGTGTGCTAGACTTGTAGTGTTCCCTTTTGGGCTTTCAAGTTTTTGGCGCCGTTGCCGGGGACCTTAGTTTTGTTAATAACAAAATAGTTGTTAGTATTGCTAGACTAAGTTTTATTTGTTTTTAGATTTAACTTTGTGTTTTTTTTTTGTTTTTGCAGGTTTTGGATATTTTCAATGTTGTGGCAGAACTGTGATATCTGGAAATTTTGAGTTCGCTTGTGTTTTATATTTTCTATTTTTTTATATATATTCTAAAAAAAAAGAAAAGAAAAGAAAATTTGATTGATTGGTGTTGGATTATCTTTCTGTTCTTGATAGATTTGAAAACATGTCATTTAATCACAACTCCTGGGCAACTGAAAGAGGTGAGGTATACATGCTAAAAGGTAATTCTCTTGTAGATCAATTTAACTCTTATATGCAATCTTGTTCTTCTGAATATTGCGTTATTTGTGGATATCCTGATCATTGTTCCTCTGATTGCCCATTTTTAAAACCAAATTTATCATGGCAAGAACAAGATCAATTGTATTCTAGATGGGAAAACCGAACTTCTTTATATGATGATTGCTATGATCATGTTTCTGAACCACAATTTGAATTTGATACTGAGGAACTTGAACTAAAAAAATCCCCCTGTGATTATGATTTTTTTGAGATTGAGCCTTATGTGAACTTTAATGAATCTCACTCTGTTGATAATTTTGATATTGATTTATCTGATAGTTTATTTGAGGAAAAGATTGAGAAAATTGAAATTGAAAAACCTTCTTTTGATGATAATTCTGATTTTGATAATATCTTATTTATGGTTAAATCTGATGAGCATGATGAAGGTTCAAAAATTATAGACATTGATGAGCCCCACTGTGATTTTGGTGATATTTTTGAAATTAATGATAAATCTCTTGTGGTCAACTCTGATTCTATTAATTCTTTTTCATATGATTCAGATTTTGACTCTTCTGATGATGAATTATTTGTGGGGAAGCATGAGGAAATTAATTTTGAAGAGTCTCATCTTGATTTTGTTGATAATTTTGATATTGAAAAATTGTTTGATGATGAACATGAGGAAGTTGAAAAAGATTTGAATGTTACAAACACTGATGAATCTCACTCTGATGTTTTTCCCTTATGTTTTGTTGAATCTTTTGATAAATTTGAAATTTTGATTTTTATTGAGGAGCCTAATGAAAGACATAAACATTATTATGATGATCCAATACTTGACTATTTTGATCAAAGTACTTTTCTTATTGCCATTGAAAATATTAATTTGAAGAAAGGACTTATGATTTTGCTTTTTGATAAACATAGAAAGATCATAAAGATTACTTTGACTGGATTTGAAAATTCTGATTATAATTTTTGCATATTCAAGAAAGCCACATTGATCATGATTTGTCTTGAATTCTGGATATTTGGATTAGTGGCTAAATTGTTGGGAAAAAGAAAATGCAGAAAATTATATGCTTTATACTTTGGAACTGATTCACCTGCTTCACCATGATATTGATTTTTGGTCAAGCTATGGACCTAAAAATTAGCGCTTCTTGGGAGGCAACCCAAGCACTTTTGTCTTAGTTTAGTTTCTTTAATTTTAGTTTATTTTTAGAATTAATTTTTCTTTTATTTTTCAGGGAAAATCAAATTTTGCGCCAAATACGGCACTGCCGTAATCTATTTTACGCCCGTAATCTATGTTGATTTCTTCTCTTGAGAGTTTTCTGTATTTTACGGTGGTACCGTATTTCTTTTATGGTACCGTATTTCCTGACCATTTTTTACTTCACGTGCTGTAATTTCGACTGCTTTCGATCCGAAAATTTTTTATTTTTACGGCAGTACCGTGAACAATTCCACGGTACCATATTTCCTGATTATTTCTTACCCGAGAGTTCTTTGCAAAATACGGCACTGCCGTAAAGAATATTACTGTACCGTATTTCAAAACTGCTTTCTGCTTATTGAGTAGGTGTTTTCTCGCTGCGATTTTAAGAAACTGGATTGAGAAAAATTTTAATCTTTGGCACGACATGCAAGTACTCATCTTTGTCTATTATTTGGATATTTTTGCTGAATATTAAAGTACTCATCTTTGATTCTGATTAGATTTTGTGCAGTTTTTCATTTTGTAATCTAAGTAGCCTTCTTTCTGCTGATACCCTAAATTCATGGTAGATTTTGACCCTTTACTTTTCACATGCCATGAAAGATCAAGTTTTATTCTACTTCATGGTTTTGTCTGTTTTCTTTTTGGATCATTAAATCTTATTTTTGGGTATGGCTACTTTTAATAAAAAAATTCAAAAACTGCTTGATTTGCTTTCTACCTGTCATAGCTTCTTCTCCAGATTTGCAGCACCTCTAGCTACCACTGCATCTGCCTCTGACATCACTGTTTCCAGCCGTCGACAATAGATCATACCACCAGCAGATTCTTTTTTCTTTTACTGCCTCTTATTCCATGATATGATTTTATTTTTTGCAGCAGAATCTTTATTATTGACTCTGATATTTTTCATCTATGCAGGATTATCTTCCATAGCCTGACGATCTCACCTCTAGGACTGTATTCTCTAGCAGGCCACTAGAGATTACTCACCCTTATGTCGACACCATCACCATCATTGCTAGCAGCTTTTCAGCTAGCATCTGTTCCACCAGCACTCTTCTAGACCCTCGATGATATCTCTGATTCTTTCTTTGAGAAAATTATTTTTAAAATTAATTTTTTAGACTGTTTCTGAGCCTTATGTGAGCCTAATGTACCTTAAATTTTGCAGAAAATTTTCAAAAGGCACATCTTTGGACCCAGCTCCATTGGCCTGACAATGATTGAGCATGATCTATATGGTTTTGTGAGTATCACTTGCACTCTCTTATTAATGACTATTCCTTATAGTGCATCTTTGACTTTATCATATTTATACTACTCATTGGTTTTCTCTTGAAAAATGATTTTATAGATGTTGGGGTATGCCCTTAAGGCTAATGTTTGAGGCCATGGGAATGTATCAGTATCATGTAATAAACTGTTATGTTTATAAAGGCATGGTTATTATTCAGTTGTTTACATTGTCTGCTGCAATATATGTTCTTCTGAATAATGTCTCAAAGCTGTTCAGCTAGGCTGACATGCTATAAGTCCTTAGTCGAGATATCTTGGTGAACATGAGACAGCCTTGATATGGTTGAGACTAATATGTGTTCTAATCTTATAGGATGCTTCGAGCATGGAATAAGATGTAGACTCATGGGTACAATGGATGTACTGGACAGACCCTACTAGGATGTTCAATTGTTTGTCACAATGTGAATATTCCTTGAATATGACAAGTGGCACATTTCCTCTGACTTGAGATCGCTTGTGTTTTCTGAATGATGATTGTCATCATTTTGAGGTAGTTCAATATCATTTGAAACATAATGGTTATAGACTATCTTGGATGGTGAGCTTGAATCAGGTTAGGGCACTAGTGATAGACATAGGATTGCCGTCTCCTTGTTTAAGGAGTGTGATGTTCTAAAGGGGCCCCCTGGATGAGATGATTGAGAGAGTGTATGGCCATACCCAGGTGACAGTGTTCATCTGTTCTAATCATGCTCATCATATTGGAGTTACAAGCTTGACAGGCTTGTCCAATAAGAACATCCAGTGGCAAAGGAAATATGTATGCTTTGTGAGTTGATTCACACTTGTGCTGTATTTTGGGTGTAGTCTTGGAAGACTCTTTTCTTTATATCGGGAGACAGTGATGTGTTGCTAGATACCCCTCACTGATCGTGATAATGAGAATTATCGTTACCGACATTTAAAGAAAACCCTCAGGGTCGCACAATTTGATGATATGGCTTACTTAAGTTAGATCGTGTGGACTGAATTGTTTGGGTTCAGTTTAAAGGGATTTAATCTCTGATCGTAAGTGAGATCTGGTCTGATCATGTTTGATTGATTAGGGCATTAGATCGGTAAGCTTTGATCGAGAGATTGGATGCTAGATTGGTCAGATCAGGAGCATCAAAGAGATCGACGGTTAGATCTGGAGCCTTAGGGTTTAATTTGATCTAAGCCTTGTCGCTTGGCTTATTTGGTTTTTGGACCGAACCAACATGAACCGGCTCATGGATGAGCGCATGGTTCAAGGGTGAAGTGAGTTGCGATTGGGGTAAACCCATGACCGCAAGTGGTGAAGTGGTATGCTATTTTTAGATAGCACTTCCCTACGTGACCACGACTCACGATTCACGCCTTTCTCTTCTTGTCGTTTGACGCTCATCTCTCGCTAAAGAGCATCCATCTCTCGGGTTTTTTCCATTCGAGAAAGAGAGAGGTTGACGAAAAAAGGAGGAAGAAAATCGCCAAGCAAAGAAGATCTCCTTCCCTTCCATTCGAGAAGAACACCTTGACGCCTTGCTAGCACAAGGAGCATCAAGGAGTAGGCACATCTTTCATCTTGTGTGCGTATCTTCAGGAGGAGAGCGGCATCACTCTCTGCTTCCAAGGCGCCATCTAGAAATGGCTATGGTATGGTTCTATCTCATCTATGCAATCGGTTTTGTTAATCATATAACATGAAAGATCCTAAGAAGCCCTCTCCGCTGCGTTCTCCCTTAATATGCGCCTCACTTGGGTTTCGCCCCCCCCTTATCTGGGGACCTTCAATTGGTATCAGAGGCCATAGGTTAACACATGTTTTATGATTGCATGAGCCATTTTTGTGATTCATGTTGCAGATCTTTATTACATGCGCATATACATGTTTAGTTATCGTGAACGATACTTGTATTTTTCATCTTGGCGCATGTAAGATGGCGCATTATTTTTGTTGTTGTTTTTACAAAACGATGATAACATGCGCGACTCACTATAGATCTGAGGCCCTGCTATAAACCCTTAGATGGGTTATTAGGGTTGAAGTCACCCCCTAGGTTAGATCCAAACAGTCTGATCAGACTATCTGACAGCCTGAATGGGTCGACCAGATAGCACCTTGGCGCAAGCCTATGGTGGCTATAGGTCGACTGCAGACAGGTGTGTAGCGATGTCTGATTGAGACAACAGATGAACACACATGAGTTAGGCCCGGGGTCACACCCGCTTGCCAGACCTCATTGTGGTTGTTCAGCCCTGGCGCATGCATGGTTGACCTTATGGTCGACTCAAGTCAGTTAGGACTTGGTGCATGCTAGGGCAGTGGATCTGACTAGGTTGGATGAGTGGATCCCTGGTAATAGACCGTTGTAAGGTTGAAGGGCAAATAAGGAAATTAAAATTGATCCCATGGGGTTTTTCGAAAATTTTAATTTTTATGGATCACATGATTGCTGATTGGATGCATATGTTTGTTTATTTAGTCTTATGTGGGCTGCCCATATTAATTGTGTGCTGTGCTGGGGCCTGTGTGCCTGGGTTTTAAAAGTGTAAATTAATTATTGTGATCTGTGCATCACATTGCTTTAATTTATAAAATGTAATTGACCTGCGTGTCAATTTTGTCTAGATAGTTAAATTTGTAATTTAATTAGACAAGAGCACAGAGCACACTTGGCAGAGGCGCATGCAGCTGTGGCTGGACCAGGTGGGAGGTCTAGGGTTCGACCCTAGGACCTGGCGCATTTCCCTGGTGGGCGCACCAAAGCTGCAATTGGCGCTTGGGCCCTGGCTTGGGCCAGATGAGCAGCAAAAGACCCATGAAGAGCAAGTGAAGACTTAAGTTAGGTTAAGGTCTCGCTAGGGCTATGGGCTTTTACCACATAAGATTCATGCTTTCTTTTATTTATTGTTTAAATATTAGAACTGCATGATTAAGTTTATCTTCTGCTATCACCATAGGAATTGTATGATAGTGAAGAAGATAAAAGACCGTGAAAATCCAACGCTTAATATCAAGCTCATAAAGCCTTCTGACGCGAAACCTCACTGTTCTGATTATCGTTGGAGCCGTGTTGTACCCACTCAGTGGGCACGTCCATCTATCTTCAGAGGGTGTGGGATTACACCTGTGTGTTACAGAGTAGGGATTTATCCCTTCTCGTTGCTCAGCATAGCACATGGTGGTCCAGGGAGTAGGTTGGGTCAGCTTGACCATGAAGGCTACATATGTGGAGCATATGGTAGCACATGGAGGCAGCCATCTGTGGGGTCAGAGACTGTGTTGTACCAACTCAGTTGGCACAGTCTGCTGGATTGCCCAGATGAAGGGGAATCGCATGGGTTGGCGATCGGCAGGGAATGCCTACCGGAGATTAATGCTTGTACTCTCTGTGCATCTTATCTCGCCTGAGCGGGACGCGGAGACCAAGTATGAAATCCGGATCCCATCTCACTAAAAGAGTACTACTCTTTCGGGCTGTTTTGCTGGATTTTTCAGCCAGGTAAAATAGTGAGAAAAAGGAATCTTTCTTAAGTCCTGATTGATTCTTAAACATTGATACTGACCTTGCTGTTCTTGCATTGTTGTAGATACCTGCAGCAACGAACACCATGAACTTCAATGTGCGATCCCTACTGGAAAGGGAGAAGTTTGCTGGGCCGAACTTCTCTGACTGGTTTGGACACCTTAAGATCGTTCTTAAGGCAGAGAGGAAACTGTATGTCCTCGAGACGGCGATACCGCCGCAGCCCGCTCCGAACGCCGCAAGGGCGGTTCGGGAAGCCTATGAAAAGCACGTCAATGATAGCATTGATGTCGCTTGCCTGATGCTAGCGTCTATGACGCCACCGCTGCAGCGTCAGCATGAGGATATGTCGGCTATAGAGATTATAGCGAACCTCAAGATGCTGTATGCTGCACAGGCGAGGACAGAGCGCTACAATTTGACGAAGCTCTTCTTTCAGAGCAAACTGGCTGAAGGGAGCCCAGTGGGAGCTCACGTGCTCAAGATGATTGGGCACAAGGAAGCTCTGGAGAAACTGGGGCACACCATCAACCAGGAGCTTGCTGTGGATATTATTCTGCAGTCTCTCCCGCCTTCATTCGACGCGTTCATTATTAATTTTAATATGAACAAAATCGATTGTACTCCGGCAGAGCTGCTGAATATGCTCCTCACTACTGAGGAGACTCTAAAGGGAAAGCCTTCGACCTCTGTCTTAATGGTTCCTTCAAGGAACAAGAAGAAGGGGAAGAAGGGCAAGACCCCTGTCAAGAGCTACAGCAAGGCTTTGAAGCAAAAGGTCAAGCGGTCCAAGGAATACAGGTGTTTCCACTGTGGCCAGCTGGGTCACTGGAAAAAGGACTGTAAAGCGCTCCAAGGAGATAAGAGGGGAAGCTTCGCTTCTGGCTCAGGTATATTCGTGACTGAGGTCATGTTTTCTTCTTCTATATCATGGGTGTTGGACACTGCATGTGGAGTTCACATTTGTTCAAATGTACAGGAACTCAAGAGAAGAAGGCAGGTGGGACAGCATGAAGTGGACCTACGAGTTGGAAACGGGGCACGGGTTGCTGCTGTTGCTGTAGGAGACTATTTCATTTCCTTACCATCTGGACTTGTATTGGAACTAAACAGTTGTTATTTTGTTCCCAGTATTACTAAAAATATTATCTCCATTCCTGCTCTTGTCAGGAAGGGATTTTCCTTTGAATGCAATATTTCAAAGTGTATTTTGTCTTTAGATAATATTGTTTATGCAACTGGTTCAATTAGCAATGGGTTATTCATGTTGGACATGGAATGTTCGATACAGCAAATCGATATTAAGAAAGCCAAGTATGCTGATGACAGCACCTAGCTATGGCATAGTCGTTTAGGCCATATAAACGAGAAACGCATTAAGCGGTTGCATGATAATGGACTGCTGGGATCATTCTCCTATAAGGAGATTGATACATGCAAGGCTTGTTTAATGGGTAAAATGACGAAGTCACCTTTTCCTCATAAAGGTCAAAGGGCTTCAGGTTTACTTGACCTAATACACAGTGATGTGTGTGGGCCTTTTAGTAAACATGCCAGAGGTGGCTATCAGTACTTCATTACCTTTACTGATGATTTCAGTAGGTATGGCTATGTCTTTTTAATGAGACATAAGAGTGAATCTTTTGACAAGTTCAAAGAGTTCAAGAATGAAGTACAAAATCAGTTAGGCCGAAATATCAAGGCACTTCGCTCAGATCGAGGTGGAGAATACCTAAGTCATGCGTTTACTGACTATCTGAAGGAGTGTGGGATCATCTCACAGCTCACTCCGCCAGGAACACCGCAATGGAATGGTGTGTCCGAGAGGAGAAATAGAACGTTACTTGATATGGTTCGTTCTATGATGAGTCAGGCTAATCTACCTTACTCCTTTTGGGGTTTTGCGCTGGAAACAGCTGCAAAGGTACTAAACCGAGTGCCATCCAAGGCAGTTTCTAAGACTCCATATGAGTTATGGTATGGAAAACAGCCGAGCTTGACATTTATCAGGATCTGGGGCTGCGATGCTTATGTCAAAAAGCTCGCCTCTGGGAAACTAGAGAGTAGATCTGACAAATGTATCTTTGTCGGTTACCCTAAGGAAACTAAGGGTTATTATTTCTACGATCCCAATGAGAACAAGGTTTTTGTTGCTCGGACGGCCATATTTCTTGAGAAGGAGTTTCTTCTGCAAGAGGCTAGTGGGAGAGAAATAAAGTTGGATGAGAATCCAGAGGAAGGACAAAGTGACCAAGCACAGTTGGATGAGCCTGAGCCGGTAGAACAGGTTATTGAACAACCTGAGGCTCAAATATCACGGGAACCGCGAAGATCGGGAAGGATCCGTCGACAGCCTGAGCGCTATGACGGAGTCTACATCATTGATAATGATGAACCCCTCACTTATGCGGATGCGGTCAGTGGACCGGAGTCAGCGAGATGGCTTGAAGCTATGCGCGCCGAGATGGACTCCATGTCAGATAACCAAGTTTGGGATTTGGTTGATCCGCCTTCGGGAGTTATCCCTATAGGCTGTAAATGGATCTTCAAGAAGAAGATTGACATGGATGGTAACGTAGTTACCTATAAAGGCAGGCTTGTTGCGAAAGGTTTCAAACAAATCTACGGGATAGATTATGATGAAACTTTCTCACCTGTAGCCATGTTTAAGTCTATTCGGATTCTTTTCGCGATAGCTGCATATTATGATTATGAGATCTGGCAGATGGATGTGAAAACAGCTTTCCTGAATGGAAATCTGGATGAGGATGTGTACATGACACAACCGGAAGGTTTCACTAATCCAGCAGATCGTCATAAGATATGCAAGTTAAAGAAGTCCATTTATGGACTTAAGCAAGCATCAAGAAGCTGGAATATTCGTTTTGATGAATCAGTCACCGAATTTGGTTTCATCAAGAACGAGGATGACCCGTGTGTATATAAGAGGTTTAGTGGGAGCGTGATTACTTTCCTAGTCCTCTACGTCGATGACATCTTGATCATTGGAAATGACATTCCTGAAATGCATGCTGTGAAGGCATGGCTAAGGAAATGTTTCCAGATGAAAGATCTAGGAGAAGCTGCCTATGTGTTAGGTGTGAAGATCTACAGGGATAGATCTAAGAGGCTTCTCGGGCTGTGCCAGAGTACTTACATCGATAAAGTCCTGGAGAGATTTCATTTAGAGAATTCTAAACGAGGATATCTTCCAGTCAGACATGGTCTGAATCTTTCAAAGAGTCAGTGTCCACAAACACAGACTGAGAAAGATGAAATGGACAATACGCCTTATGCTTCGGCTATTGGTTCCATTATGTATGCGATGTTGTGTACTCGCCCAGACGTCGCTTACGGGTTAAGCGTGACCAGTCGTTTTCAAAGTAATCCAGGTTTGGCGCACTGGATTGCAGTCAAGAACATCCTAAAATATCTGCGGAGGACCAAAGATATGTTCTTGATATATGGTGGTCAGGAAGAACTCAGTATAGAGGGATATACTGACGCTTCGTTCCAGTCTGACCAGGATGATTTCCGATCGCAATCAGGCTATGTTTTTAGCTTGAATGGAGGAGCAGTGGTGTGGAAGAGTTTCAAACAGTCAACTGTTGCTGATTCCACAACAGAGGCCGAGTATGTTGCAGCCTCGGAAGCATCCAAGGAGGCAGTGTGGATTCGTAAGTTCGTGAGAGAACTTGGTGTTGTTCCTTCGAGTGCAGATCCTTTGGTTATCTTCTGTGATAACACTGGAGCAATCGCACAAGCAAAGGAACCACGGTCGCACCAGAAGTCCAAGCACATACAGAGACGGTTTCATTTGATCAGGGAGATCATAGATCGTGGCGAGATCAAAATCTGCAAGGTTCATACAGATGACAATCTGGCAGACCCGCTTACCAAGCCTCTGGCGCAGCAGAAGCATGAGAAGCACTGTAATAACATGGGTTTGAGATTTCTCAACCATTAGATTAAGTGCAAGTGGGAGATTGTTGGGGTATGCCCTTAAGGCTAATGTTTGAGGCCATGGGAATGTATCAGTATCATGTAATAAACTGTTATGTTTATAAAGGCATGGTTATTATTCAGTTGTTTACATTGTCTGCTGCAATATATGTTCTTCTGAATAATGTCTCAAAGCTGTTCAGCTAGGCTGACATGCTATAAGTCCTTAGTCGAGATATCTTGGTGAACATGAGACAGCCTTGATATGGTTGAGACTAATATGTGTTCTAATCTTATAGGATGCTTCGAGCATGGAATAAGATGTAGACTCATGGGTACAATGGATGTACTGGACAGACCCTACTAGGATGTTCAATTGTTTGTCACAATGTGAATATTCCTTGAATATGACAAGTGGCACATTTCCTCTGACTTGAGATCGCTTGTGTTTTCTGAATGATGATTGTCATCATTTTGAGGTAGTTCAATATCATTTGAAACATAATGGTTATAGACTATCTTGGATGGTGAGCTTGAATCAGGTTAGGGCACTAGTGATAGACATAGGATTGCCGTCTCCTTGTTTAAGGAGTGTGATGTTCTAAAGGGGCCCCCTGGATGAAATGATTGAGAGAGTGTATGGCCATACCCAGGTGACAGTGTTCATCTGTTCTAATCATGCTCATCATATTGGAGTTACAAGCTTGACAGGCTTGTCCAATAAGAACATCCAGTGGCAAAGGAAATATGTATGCTTTGTGAGTTGATTCACACTTGTGCTGTATTTTGGGTGTAGTCTTGGAAGACTCTTTTCTTTATATCGGGAGACAGTGATGTGTTGCTAGATACCCCTCACTGATCGTGATAATGAGAATTATCGTTACCGACATTTAAAGAAAACCCTCAGGGTCGCACAATTTGATGATATGGCTTACTTAAGTTAGATCGTGTGGACTGAATTGTTTGGGTTCAGTTTAAAGGGATTTAATCTCTGATCGTAAGTGAGATCTGGTCTGATCATGTTTGATTGATTAGGGCATTAGATCGGTAAGCTTTGATCGAGAGATTGGATGCTAGATTGGTCAGATCAGGAGCATCAAAGAGATCGACGGTTAGATCTGGAGCCTTAGGGTTTAATTTGATCTAAGCCTTGTCGCTTGGCTTATTTGGTTTTTGGACCGAACCAACATGAACCGGCTCATGGATGAGCGCATGGTTCAAGGGTGAAGTGAGTTGCGATTGGGGTAAACCCATGACCGCAAGTGGTGAAGTGGTATGCTATTTTTAGATAGCACTTCCCTACGTGACCACGACTCACGATTCACGCCTTTCTCTTCTTGTCGTTTGACGCTCATCTCTCGCTAAAGAGCATCCATCTCTCGGGTTTTTTCCATTCGAGAAAGAGAGAGGTTGACGAAAAAAGGAGGAAGAAAATCGCCAAGCAAAGAAGATCTCCTTCCCTTCCATTCGAGAAGAACACCTTGACGCCTTGCTAGCACAAGGAGCATCAAGGAGTAGGCACATCTTTCATCTTGTGTGCGTATCTTCAGGAGGAGAGCGGCATCACTCTCTGCTTCCAAGGCGCCATCTAGAAATGGCTATGGTATGGTTCTATCTCATCTATGCAATCGGTTTTGTTAATCATATAACATGAAAGATCCTAAGAAGCCCTCTCCGCTGCGTTCTCCCTTAATATGCGCCTCACTTGGGTTTCGCCCCCCCCTTATCTGGGGACCTTCAATTGGTATCAGAGGCCATAGGTTAACACATGTTTTATGATTGCATGAGCCATTTTTGTGATTCATGTTGCAGATCTTTATTACATGCGCATATACATGTTTAGTTATCGTGAACGATACTTGTATTTTTCATCTTGGCGCATGTAAGATGGCGCATTATTTTTGTTGTTGTTTTTACAAAACGATGATAACATGCGCGACTCACTATAGATCTGAGGCCCTGCTATAAACCCTTAGATGGGTTATTAGGGTTGAAGTCACCCCCTAGGTTAGATCCAAACAGTCTGATCAGACTATCTGACAGCCTGAATGGGTCGACCAGATAGCACCTTGGCGCAAGCCTATGGTGGCTATAGGTCGACTGCAGACAGGTGTGTAGCGATGTCTGATTGAGACAACAGATGAACACACATGAGTTAGGCCCGGGGTCACACCCGCTTGCCAGACCTCATTGTGGTTGTTCAGCCCTGGCGCATGCATGGTTGACCTTATGGTCGACTCAAGTCAGTTAGGACTTGGTGCATGCTAGGGCAGTGGATCTGACTAGGTTGGATGAGTGGATCCCTGGTAATAGACCGTTGTAAGGTTGAAGGGCAAATAAGGAAATTAAAATTGATCCCATGGGGTTTTTCGAAAATTTTAATTTTTATGGATCACATGATTGCTGATTGGATGCATATGTTTGTTTATTTAGTCTTATGTGGGCTGCCCATATTAATTGTGTGCTGTGCTGGGGCCTGTGTGCCTGGGTTTTAAAAGTGTAAATTAATTATTGTGATCTGCGCATCACATTGCTTTAATTTATAAAATGTAATTGACCTGCGTGTCAATTTTGTCTAGATAGTTAAATTTGTAATTTAATTAGACAAGAGCACAGAGCACACTTGGCAGAGGCGCATGCAGCTGTGGCTGGACCAGGTGGGAGGTCTAGGGTTCGACCCTAGGACCTGGCGCATTTCCCTGGTGGGCGCACCAAAGCTGCAATTGGCGCTTGGGCCCTGGCTTGGGCCAGATGAGCAGCAAAAGACCCATGAAGAGCAAGTGAAGACTTAAGTTAGGTTAAGGTCTCGCTAGGGCTATGGGCTTTTACCACATAAGATTCATGCTTTCTTTTATTTATTGTTTAAATATTAGAACTGCATGATTAAGTTTATCTTCTGCTATCACCATAGGAATTGTATGATAGTGAAGAAGATAAAAGACCGTGAAAATCCAACGCTTAATATCAAGCTCATAAAGCCTTCTGACGCGAAACCTCACTGTTCTGATTATCGTTGGAGCCGTGTTGTACCCACTCAGTGGGCACGTCCATCTATCTTCAGAGGGTGTGGGATTACACCTGTGTGTTACAGAGTAGGGATTTATCCCTTCTCGTTGCTCAGCATAGCACATGGTGGTCCAGGGAGTAGGTTGGGTCAGCTTGACCATGAAGGCTACATATGTGGAGCATATGGTAGCACATGGAGGCAGCCATCTGTGGGGTCAGAGACTGTGTTGTACCAACTCAGTTGGCACAGTCTGCTGGATTGCCCAGATGAAGGGGAATCGCATGGGTTGGCGATCGGCAGGGAATGCCTACCGGAGATTAATGCTTGTACTCTCTGTGCATCTTATCTCGCCTGAGCGGGACGCGGAGACCAAGTATGAAATCCGGATCCCATCTCACTAAAAGAGTACTACTCTTTCGGGCTGTTTTGCTGGATTTTTCAGCCAGGTAAAATAGTGAGAAAAAGGAATCTTTCTTAAGTCCTGATTGATTCTTAAACATTGATACTGACCTTGCTGTTCTTGCATTGTTGTAGATACCTGCAGCAACGAACACCATGAACTTCAATGTGCGATCCCTACTGGAAAGGGAGAAGTTTGCTGGGCCGAACTTCTCTGACTGGTTTGGACACCTTAAGATCGTTCTTAAGGCAGAGAGGAAACTGTATGTCCTCGAGACGGCGATACCGCCGCAGCCCGCTCCGAACGCCGCAAGGGCGGTTCGGGAAGCCTATGAAAAGCACGTCAATGATAGCATTGATGTCGCTTGCCTGATGCTAGCGTCTATGACGCCACCGCTGCAGCGTCAGCATGAGGATATGTCGGCTATAGAGATTATAGCGAACCTCAAGATGCTGTATGCTGCACAGGCGAGGACAGAGCGCTACAATTTGACGAAGCTCTTCTTTCAGAGCAAACTGGCTGAAGGGAGCCCAGTGGGAGCTCACGTGCTCAAGATGATTGGGCACAAGGAAGCTCTGGAGAAACTGGGGCACACCATCAACCAGGAGCTTGCTGTGGATATTATTCTGCAGTCTCTCCCGCCTTCATTCGACGCGTTCATTATTAATTTTAATATGAACAAAATCGATTGTACTCCGGCAGAGCTGCTGAATATGCTCCTCACTACTGAGGAGACTCTAAAGGGAAAGCCTTCGACCTCTGTCTTAATGGTTCCTTCAAGGAACAAGAAGAAGGGGAAGAAGGGCAAGACCCCTGTCAAGAGCTACAGCAAGGCTTTGAAGCAAAAGGTCAAGCAGTCCAAGGAATACAGGTGTTTCCACTGTGGCCAGCTGGGTCACTGGAAAAAGGACTGTAAAGCGCTCCAAGGAGATAAGAGGGGAAGCTTCGCTTCTGGCTCAGGTATATTCGTGACTGAGGTCATGTTTTCTTCTTCTATATCATGGGTGTTGGACACTGCATGTGGAGTTCACATTTGTTCAAATGTACAGGAACTCAAGAGAAGAAGGCAGGTGGGACAGCATGAAGTGGACCTACGAGTTGGAAACGGGGCACGGGTTGCTGCTGTTGCTGTAGGAGACTATTTCATTTCCTTACCATCTGGACTTGTATTGGAACTAAACAGTTGTTATTTTGTTCCCAGTATTACTAAAAATATTATCTCCATTCCTGCTCTTGTCAGGAAGGGATTTTCCTTTGAATGCAATATTTCAAAGTGTATTTTGTCTTTAGATAATATTGTTTATGCAACTGGTTCAATTAGCAATGGGTTATTCATGTTGGACATGGAATGTTCGATACAGCAAATCGATATTAAGAAAGCCAAGTATGCTGATGACAGCACCTAGCTATGGCATAGTCGTTTAGGCCATATAAACGAGAAACGCATTAAGCGGTTGCATGATAATGGACTGCTGGGATCATTCTCCTATAAGGAGATTGATACATGCAAGGCTTGTTTAATGGGTAAAATGACGAAGTCACCTTTTCCTCATAAAGGTCAAAGGGCTTCAGGTTTACTTGACCTAATACACAGTGATGTGTGTGGGCCTTTTAGTAAACATGCCAGAGGTGGCTATCAGTACTTCATTACCTTTACTGATGATTTCAGTAGGTATGGCTATGTCTTTTTAATGAGACATAAGAGTGAATCTTTTGACAAGTTCAAAGAGTTCAAGAATGAAGTACAAAATCAGTTAGGCCGAAATATCAAGGCACTTCGCTCAGATCGAGGTGGAGAATACCTAAGTCATGCGTTTACTGACTATCTGAAGGAGTGTGGGATCATCTCACAGCTCACTCCGCCAGGAACACCACAATGGAATGGTGTGTCCGAGAGGAGAAATAGAACGTTACTTGATATGGTTCGTTCTATGATGAGTCAGGCTAATCTACCTTACTCCTTTTGGGGTTTTGCGCTGGAAACAGCTGCAAAGGTACTAAACCGAGTGCCATCCAAGGCAGTTTCTAAGACTCCATATGAGTTATGGTATGGAAAACAGCCGAGCTTGACATTTATCAGGATCTGGGGCTGCGATGCTTATGTCAAAAAGCTCGCCTCTGGGAAACTAGAGAGTAGATCTGACAAATGTATCTTTGTCGGTTACCCTAAGGAAACTAAGGGTTATTATTTCTACGATCCCAATGAGAACAAGGTTTTTGTTGCTCGGACGGCCATATTTCTTGAGAAGGAGTTTCTTCTGCAAGAGGCTAGTGGGAGAGAAATAAAGTTGGATGAGAATCCAGAGGAAGGACAAAGTGACCAAGCACAGTTGGATGAGCCTGAGCCGGTAGAACAGGTTATTGAACAACCTGAGGCTCAAATATCACGGGAACCGCGAAGATCGGGAAGGATCCGTCGACAGCCTGAGCGCTATGACGGAGTCTACATCATTGATAATGATGAACCCCTCACTTATGCGGATGCGGTCAGTGGACCGGAGTCAGCGAGATGGCTTGAAGCTATGCGCGCCGAGATGGACTCCATGTCAGATAACCAAGTTTGGGATTTGGTTGATCCGCCTTCGGGAGTTATCCCTATAGGCTGTAAATGGATCTTCAAGAAGAAGATTGACATGGATGGTAACGTAGTTACCTATAAAGGCAGGCTTGTTGCGAAAGGTTTCAAACAAATCTACGGGATAGATTATGATGAAACTTTCTCACCTGTAGCCATGTTTAAGTCTATTCGGATTCTTTTCGCGATAGCTGCATATTATGATTATGAGATCTGGCAGATGGATGTGAAAACAGCTTTCCTGAATGGAAATCTGGATGAGGATGTGTACATGACACAACCGGAAGGTTTCACTAATCCAGCAGATCGTCATAAGATATGCAAGTTAAAGAAGTCCATTTATGGACTTAAGCAAGCATCAAGAAGCTGGAATATTCGTTTTGATGAATCAGTCACCGAATTTGGTTTCATCAAGAACGAGGATGACCCGTGTGTATATAAGAGGTTTAGTGGGAGCGTGATTACTTTCCTAGTCCTCTACGTCGATGACATCTTGATCATTGGAAATGACATTCCTGAAATGCATGCTGTGAAGGCATGGCTAAGGAAATGTTTCCAGATGAAAGATCTAGGAGAAGCTGCCTATGTGTTAGGTGTGAAGATCTACAGGGATAGATCTAAGAGGCTTCTCGGGCTGTGCCAGAGTACTTACATCGATAAAGTCCTGGAGAGATTTCATTTAGAGAATTCTAAACGAGGATATCTTCCAGTCAGACATGGTCTGAATCTTTCAAAGAGTCAGTGTCCACAAACACAGACTGAGAAAGATGAAATGGACAATACGCCTTATGCTTCGGCTATTGGTTCCATTATGTATGCGATGTTGTGTACTCGCCCAGACGTCGCTTACGGGTTAAGCGTGACCAGTCGTTTTCAAAGTAATCCAGGTTTGGCGCACTGGATTGCAGTCAAGAACATCCTAAAATATCTGCGGAGGACCAAAGATATGTTCTTGATATATGGTGGTCAGGAAGAACTCAGTATAGAGGGATATACTGACGCTTCGTTCCAGTCTGACCAGGATGATTTCCGATCGCAATCAGGCTATGTTTTTAGCTTGAATGGAGGAGCAGTGGTGTGGAAGAGTTTCAAACAGTCAACTGTTGCTGATTCCACAACAGAGGCCGAGTATGTTGCAGCCTCGGAAGCATCCAAGGAGGCAGTGTGGATTCGTAAGTTCGTGAGAGAACTTGGTGTTGTTCCTTCGAGTGCAGATCCTTTGGTTATCTTCTGTGATAACACTGGAGCAATCGCACAAGCAAAGGAACCACGGTCGCACCAGAAGTCCAAGCACATACAGAGACGGTTTCATTTGATCAGGGAGATCATAGATCGTGGCGAGATCAAAATCTGCAAGGTTCATACAGATGACAATCTGGCAGACCCGCTTACCAAGCCTCTGGCGCAGCAGAAGCATGAGAAGCACTGTAATAACATGGGTTTGAGATTTCTCAACCATTAGATTAAGTGCAAGTGGGAGATTGTTGGGGTATGCCCTTAAGGCTAATGTTTGAGGCCATGGGAATGTATCAGTATCATGTAATAAACTGTTATGTTTATAAAGGCATGGTTATTATTCAGTTGTTTACATTGTCTGCTGCAATATATGTTCTTCTGAATAATGTCTCAAAGCTGTTCAGCTAGGCTGACATGCTATAAGTCCTTAGTCGAGATATCTTGGTGAACATGAGACAGCCTTGATATGGTTGAGACTAATATGTGTTCTAATCTTATAGGATGCTTCGAGCATGGAATAAGATGTAGACTCATGGGTACAATGGATGTACTGGACAGACCCTACTAGGATGTTCAATTGTTTGTCACAATGTGAATATTCCTTGAATATGACAAGTGGCACATTTCCTCTGACTTGAGATCGCTTGTGTTTTCTGAATGATGATTGTCATCATTTTGAGGTAGTTCAATATCATTTGAAACATAATGGTTATAGACTATCTTGGATGGTGAGCTTGAATCAGGTTAGGGCACTAGTGATAGACATAGGATTGCCGTCTCCTTGTTTAAGGAGTGTGATGTTCTAAAGGGGCCCCCTGGATGAGATGATTGAGAGAGTGTATGGCCATACCCAGGTGACAGTGTTCATCTGTTCTAATCATGCTCATCATATTGGAGTTACAAGCTTGACAGGCTTGTCCAATAAGAACATCCAGTGGCAAAGGAAATATGTATGCTTTGTGAGTTGATTCACACTTGTGCTGTATTTTGGGTGTAGTCTTGGAAGACTCTTTTCTTTATATCGGGAGACAGTGATGTGTTGCTAGATACCCCTCACTGATCGTGATAATGAGAATTATCGTTACCGACATTTAAAGAAAACCCTCAGGGTCGCACAATTTGATGATATGGCTTACTTAAGTTAGATCGTGTGGACTGAATTGTTTGGGTTCAGTTTAAAGGGATTTAATCTCTGATCGTAAGTGAGATCTGGTCTGATCATGTTTGATTGATTAGGGCATTAGATCGGTAAGCTTTGATCGAGAGATTGGATGCTAGATTGGTCAGATCAGGAGCATCAAAGAGATCGACGGTTAGATCTGGAGCCTTAGGGTTTAATTTGATCTAAGCCTTGTCGCTTGGCTTATTTGGTTTTGGACCGAACCAACATGAACCGGCTCATGGATGAGCGCATGGTTCAAGGGTGAAGTGAGTTGCGATTGGGGTAAACCCATGACCGCAAGTGGTGAAGTGGTATGCTATTTTTAGATAGCACTTCCCTACGTGACCACGACTCACGATTCACGCCTTTCTCTTCTTGTCGTTTGACGCTCATCTCTCGCTAAAGAGCATCCATCTCTCGGGTTTTTTCCATTCGAGAAAGAGAGAGGTTGACGAAAAAAGGAGGAAGAAAATCGCCAAGCAAAGAAGATCTCCTTCCCTTCCATTCGAGAAGAACACCTTGACGCCTTGCTAGCACAAGGAGCATCAAGGAGTAGGCACATCTTTCATCTTGTGTGCGTATCTTCAGGAGGAGAGCGGCATCACTCTCTGCTTCCAAGGCGCCATCTAGAAATGGCTATGGTATGGTTCTATCTCATCTATGCAATCGGTTTTGTTAATCATATAACATGAAAGATCCTAAGAAGCCCTCTCCGCTGCGTTCTCCCTTAATATGCGCCTCACTTGGGTTTCGCCCCCCCCTTATCTGGGGACCTTCAATAGATATATGGAACTCACTGTTTTGATGATGATATTATTCAAATTTATTGTTAAGATTGATGAAAGCATATGATCCACTTTCTACTATATGATGTCATGATTTATTGATAAAATATCTTCCTTGATGATGTGAGTATTTATACTAGTGATTAGAGAAAAACCCTATCATGTTAGATTTACTTCTTCAATGCATATCTATTTTTGAAATTTGACATTGGTTGATGCATAAAATTTTGGGTAGATGTGTTATTTGAGGAATAAGATCTAAAGGTGAAACTATTCTTTTGAATAAAATGAGTATATGAGTATGATTATTGAATTGATGTCAATTGATCAACCTAGTAGATGTTTAGTTTATTTTGCTATTTGTTGGGAAATAAGAAGCCAAGATCAATAAAAATAGTGAGAGACTCCCCTACTTGGCACTGTGTAAAATTGACAGTGGTACCTAAGGGATGGGTTGAAGTCTATGCATGAAAAATAATAAGACTCCTCTACTTGGCACTGTGTAAAATTGACAGTGGTACCGAAGACAAGAGTTGAAGTCAAAAATAAAAAGTGTGTATCTAAGTGGGTACATGCCATCTTCACAAAAACAAACAAAAAAAAATCATGTGTGGAAAAAGATCTTGGAAACCTAATTCCAGTAAACAAAAGCATGATAGATTTGAACTGAAAACTGGGTGAAATCATGAGATTGAAAATTCTATTTATTATACAAGTTGCAAAGTTTAATTTGATTGAATTGTAGATCTAAAGGGTTAAGTTCTAAGGATGATATGTTTACTTGAAGTTTTGTGAAGCAATTGATGGAATTTTTCATTGATGATTGTATTTTAGAAATTTATTGAGCATGAAAAGGTTATTCCTGTGATCAAATTTTGACTTCAAAATTTGATTTTTGCTTGAGGACAAGCAAAGTTTGAGCCTTATGTATTTGATGATACCAAAATATGTAGTATATTTTGTATTATTTTAGATATCTTTTCATGCTAAATTGAAGATCTTTTGCTTGTTTTCATGCTAAATTCATCGAATATTGCAAAGTCTACTCCTATTTTGGTTTTTCATGATTTTCAGGCAAAAAGGCACTATTTTGGGCGTTTTCAAGCAAAATCAAACACATGGAAGAATTACCATCATCAAGAGGAAGATACACATGAAATTTCACGCAAATCGAGGCCAGGAACCAAAATACGGCAGTACCGTAAAGGATTTTATGGTACTGTATTTTGAGGCTACCGTATTATCAAGAACACGGCCCTATTTTGGAGCTTTTCCAAACAGAAAGATTTTGTGATTTTACGGCACTGCTGTAAAGAATTACACTGCCGTATTTTGGAGCATCTTCAGAACAGAAACCTTTGCTGAAATTACGGCACTGCCATAAACTTCTACACAGGCCGTATTTTCCAGACATATTCCGACCAGAAAGTTCAACCGAAATTATGGCACTGCCGTAAACCAAATTACGGGCCATATTTTTCAGCGTTTCCAGAACAGAACACTCAAGCTATTTTACGCCAGTGCCGTGAGATATTACACTGCCGTAATTCCCAGTCAAAAACGCGATTTTTACTAGTCCGAATCTTGCGTGAGCCATAACTTTTGATCCAGAGGTCCAAATTGAAATCCAAAAGATGTTCTGAACTCGTCTTTAAGAGGAGAAGGCATACGAAGTGGAAGAAAGAAAGCCAACTAGGGTTTGGCCTCGCGCCGAGAGGCATAGAGGGCACCTCAGGCCGTGATTTTCACTCAGAAGCTTCGCCTGGAGGAGAGAAAGATGCCATAGAAGTTTCAGAGCGTTTGGAGTCCGATCGGAGGAGGAATCAACAAAACAGCGGTGACAGCGCTGTTCATCACGAAATTATGGGTGTAATTTACATTACACCCATGTTGTAACGTTTTTTTTTTTCTGCTTCTCTGATTTCTAATTGTTCTAAACTATGATTCATTGTATTTTTTCCTCCATGCAAGCTTAACACTCTTTTGGGACATGGGGTGTAATCCCCTTGATTCTTAATGATTAGATAACTCTTCTATTTTCATCATGATAATTTTTGCTATGATAATTTTACTTTTGTGATGGATTGTGCTTAGACTCTCTATAAGTCCATGTTACTAATTATGTTTTTAGAGTTTTCTCAATGAGACTGAAAGGTGATTTGCTTGTGAACTTGGAACCCTAGAATTACATGTTAGGATCCCTTCCTTAGGTTAGATCTAATTTGATCTATTCTAGTAAATTAATTGCCATGATTATAACATGAATCTATAGATCGAGTCTATTTATCAAACGTGGAGATCTTGCACGAAAGTGAGGATTGGAACGTTGGAGATCCATGAGTAAAACTAGTGCTGAGGCTCGGATGCACAAAAGTGATCCTTGAGATTCCACTAGAGATTATCAACCTAGAATTCGAATGCACGAAAGTGATCTTGAGTTCTTTGATGGATGATTTACTTATCTTTAGCATTGGGACAGATCTTGCGCGAAAGCGAGGATTGGTCCCTGCATGATTGTCTGCACGAAAGTGAGATAATCCGTTTGTGAAGTAAATTAGGTCTTTATTGTAGCAAGATTTGATTGACGAACCTTTATTTATATCTTATCATTGAAATTAAGGTGGATGAAACCCTAGTCCCATGTTTATCTCTCTTTGATTATCTCTTATTTTGCGCATTTTCCTATTGTTTACTCGCATCATACTCGATTGCTTAGCTAGTGAGAATACAACTATTTGGTACTTAACACGTAGGTCTCTGTGGATCGATATTTTTATTACTTCTATAATTCCGTGCACTTACGGAAACCTACCAAGTTTTTGGCGCCGTTGTCGGGGATTAGTCCAAGGTACACTCGTGCCAGACTTGTAGTGTTCCCTTTCGGGCTATCATCAATGCATCACCTGTCACTTGTGAGGATAACTCATAACACCAAGTCATTGCCTCACAGCGGGTTTATCCAGTATATCCACCACTGATATACCCATATGTCTTGATGTAGGGGTAGTTCACAAACATGCAAACAAAGATTTTCGAAAGTATTTTTTTTTTGTATAAACTAGAGAAAACCGATTTAACTAACGAAGTTGGAAAATAATGTTTTTGTATTTTTTTAAATAGGAAAACCGAATATTAACTACTTGCAGAAAAGAAATGACAATAATTTAAAGGAGACTCACCTCGCGGCCCTTGAGAATAGAAGGACCGTCCTTCCCGTTCTTCACCGGTCCTACTCTGATGGAAGGTGCAGGTTACACACAGGGCATTCAGCAACCCCACACAGGCGTGGGTGAGTTATAAGCAGATTAAACTTAACAATGCTTTAAAATCAAGAGGGAGGCTAATCCTCCAAGTTCTCTTGCTAACAAACAAAGGACTATCTAAAGAAGGGAGATCAAGAGAGTGGGATGCGCCAAGCTTCCTTGCGCCAAGCCCTACAAATCCAAGAGATGTGTAGTAAGATGATCTTAAGATGTATAGAAAGAAGACACAAGAAGATGGAATACTTAACTCAGGGAATCGCCTTGAAGGAGACCAAGGGATGCATCCATGTTCTTTGCGCCAACTTAAGCCCTTGTTCTCTTTGATGCTATGGACTTGAAGATGGAGACTCTCGGCCTTGCTTTGATGAATGGAGGGTGAGGAGAAGAAGGAGGGGAGGCTCAGCTCTTGAAGGAAGAAGGGGGAAGATGAGGGGGCTTGGGTGACACAAGCACCCAAAGGAGAAGAGGTGGGCGACACAAGCACCCTAGGCGACACAAGCACCCTTAGTTTGGCTAGGAAACTATTCAACAATATAGTCAACAATGCTATGCACATGATGCGATGGGGATACATTTATAGGCAGCTTAGGGATGAGGATAAGATGAGGGCAAGGTGGTCATTGGCCCCTTGCGCCCCTTACATACTTGGAGACAATTCGAAAATGGAGAAAGGCATTAAGTGGGCTGATTCTTGTTGCCTTCTTTGGATGGCTGAATTGGCAAGTCTTTGAATTCGAAAATGGCTATCTTCCTTGAAGGTGTTGGCGCATATGAGATAGAGTTTGAATTTTGAAAACCTTCCTTGTTGTCTTGGGCGGCAATGAGAAGAAGGAAATAAGCCTTCCCCTAATTGTGGATCTTGATGGCGCAATTCCTCTAATTGTGGATCTAGATGGGCGCCTCCTTGATTGGTGGATCTAGATGGGCGCCTCCTCAAATTGTGGATCTAGATGAGCCTTCTTGATGGCGCAAATGATTCCATGAGGTGGCCTCTCTTCAATTGGAAGGGAATGATTGAAGTGGAGCTTGATGTTGAGTTGAGTTGGAAGTCTCTCTTTGAACTACTTTGAAGTGAACCTTCCAAAATGGGAGCTAGCTTCTTGGAGTGTGGTGAGCTAGCTGATTTGTATCCCTTGAGCTGAATATTAATGTATCCAAACTACATGCACTAACCTACCATGATATTACAATGCACAACCTACCAACAACATTTATAAAAATAAACTACATGATAGATTTTGGGGTGGAACTAACCTATCTTGCCATGCAATGCAAATAAGGCAAGTACTGAAAAGGAAAGTGGACTCTAAGTGAAGCCATACCTGATGGGCTTCCTCCGAGCCCTAGTGGATCTTCTAAGAGCTGTGTTAGGCCCTCCATCATTTCTCCCCGGGTTGGAAAAATTCTCCTCAGGAGAATTATCCTTGAATCCTTGGAGCAAATCTGGAGCAGCCAGGGCTACCTCTGCCTCGGGGAGCCAGGCCTCCTCACCATTAGAAAACTTAACGCGGTAAAACAGTTGTACCTCGTCAGGGGTGAGTCGAGTCTGGTCCTCAAGGATATCCAATATCTCTGGATCGAAGGGGGCCTCTGGTTCTTTGAGTGAGAGAGGCTCCTTGTAAGCTGTGAGATCCTCCACGTTAACAGTGGTGGGGATCCCCAAGTCTGGAGGCAGATCAAGCACGTATGCGTTGTTGTTGATCGTGCCCACTATGGTGAAGGGTCCCAAACCCTTTGCATCCAGCTTGCGTCCGTGTCCTTGGATACGCTCCTCGCGGACTCGCAGAATCACCTGATCACCTATATTGAATAACCTTTCTCGGCGTTTCTTGTTAGCAGCTTCGCAATATGAAATAGTAGAGTCTAGAATTTTGCTAAGAATCTCATGATGTAATTGTGAAATATTGAAAGCATAATCACGAGCTGATAAAGAAGGTTTTAAATTTTTGGGTAAGGCAATCATATCAATGGGTTTCTTAGGCTGATACCCTAAGTTAGCCTGAAAAGGGGAGAGACCTGTAGTCCTATTTACAACGCTATTGTAGGAGAACTCGGCGGTGGGCAAAAGTTTGTCCCAAGTGCTGGGGTGTTCACCTACAAGGCTCCTAAGGATGTTCCCCAGTGATCGGTTGACCACCTCAATCTGACCATCCGTTTGGGGATGATAGGCTGTAGAGAACTTTAGTTTGGTGCCTAGTAAGGTCCACAAGGTCTTCCAAAAATAACTAACAAACCGGGTGTCCCTATCAGAAACTATGGTAAGGGGGGTGCCATGTAGCCTAACAACCTCCTTAAAGAATAATTTGGCTATGTGAGAGGCATCAGAGGTTTTATAGCAGGGAATGAAATGGGCCATCTTAGTGAATCTATCTACTACTACAAAGATGGAGTCATGCTTGCTAGATGTTCTGGGCAGCCCTAGGATGAAATCCATGCTTAAGTCTTGCCATGGAGCTTGAGGAATGGGTAGCGGGGTGTTAAGGGCAGCACTATGCTTATGGGTCTTGGTTATCTGGCATGTCCTACAGTGGCTAACCACCTTAGCAACATCCCTGTTGAGGTTCGGCCAATAAAACCTCTCCTCAACCAAGGTTTGGGTCTTATCCCGACCATGGTGACCTGCAGACCCTCCTCCGTGTAATTCCCAAATGAGGAATTCTCGGATTGAGGTCTTGGGGACACAAAGTATAGGTCCAAGAAATAAGAACCCATCCCTAAGGGTGTACAAAGGATGACTTAGGGGGTCAACACTAAGTGCAGCGTGTATAGAAGAAAAATCAGGACAATCAATATATGCAGTTTTCATATTTTCAAAGCCAGTAACTTGAACATGTAATTTTTGCATGAGTAAGGTAACCCTACTTAAAGCATCAGCTACTTTGTTTTCTTTTCCTGATTTGTGTTTTACGACAAAGGTGTATTGCTGGATATACTCTACCCACTTGGCATGCCTAAAGTTCAGTTTCTTTTGAGCACTAAGGTAGGACAAAGCTTGATGGTCACTATTAAGGATAAACTCATTATGGATCAAGTAATGCCTCCAATATCTAAGAGATTGAACTACAGCATAAAACTCCTTATCATAAGTTGAATTCTTCTGTTTTGTCTCATTGAGTTTTTCACTGAAAATGGCAACAGGGTGACCTTCTTGACTGAGGGTCCCTCCTATGCCAATCCCAGAGGCATCACAGTCAACCTCAAAGACTTTGCTGAAGTCAGGGAGTCTGAGGACTGGGGCTGTGGTCATTCTCACTTTGAGTTCACTAAAGGCTCGGCTAGCAGGTTTAGTCCAAGTAAAATCTCCTAGTTTCAAGCAACTAGTGATAGGGGCAACAATAGTACTGAAGTTTCTAATAAACCTTCGGTAGAAGGTAGCTAAGCCATAGAAGCTCCTAACTTCAGTGAGAGTTTTGGGTTCTGGCCAATCTAGGATAGCTTGGACCTTAGAGGGGTCAGCTTGAAGGCCATGCTCAGACACTATGAACCCTAGAAAGACAACACTGCTAGAGAGGAAAGAACATTTCTTCAAGTTAATATAAAGCTTCTCTTTCCTAAGTAGGTCAATGGTTCTTCTAAGATGATCTAGGTGATCTTCCTTAGTTTTGCTAAAAATTAAGATGTCATCAAAATAAACAACTAGGAATCGACCTATATAAGGTTTTAGGACCTGTGTCATAAGTCTCATAAAAGTGGAAGGGGCGTTAGTTAAGCCAAAGGGCATCACTAACCACTCATATAAACCATCTTTCGTTTTGAAAGCGGTTTTCCATTCATCTCCTTCTCTCACTCTAACTTGATGGTATCCACTCCTAAGATCAAGTTTGGTCAACCATCTAGACCCAACTAGCATGTCTAACATTGAAAGGTCCCCACAAGGGGGGCGAAACCCCTAAGTATGGCGCATATTAAAATTTTAAGCAGCGGAAGAGGGTTTCTTGAGATCGGTTTCATGAGATATGATCAACCATAATAACCCGATTGCAAATAGAGAAGGGTTCATACCGTAGCCATTTCAAGATGGCGCCTTGGAAGAAAAAGTTGCAAGCGCCTCTTCTCCAAAGTCTCGCACACAAGATGAACAATGTGCTTCTTCCTTGGTGCTCCTTGTGCTAGCAAGGTTCCAAGGTTGTCTTGCCGAATGGAAAGGAAAAGATGAGATGATGTTCTCTTGGCCGAAACCTCCTCAACCTTCAAGGCGTCGCCACACACGGAAGTCGAGAGGAATGAGAGCGAGAGACGAGAATAGAGAGCACTCTATTCGAACGTGAGTGACTCCAATTGGAGATCATGGTTACTAAAAATAGCAACCACTCACCGCTCCAACGTTCACGCCAAGTGAACATGTCGCCACACCTTGAACCATGCGCTCATTTCATGAGCCGGTTCAATTTGGTTTGGTTTAAAACCAATCAAGCCAAGTAATCAAGTCCAGATCTCAAATAAACCCTAAGGCTCCAGATCTGACCATTCATCTCTTGATGCTCTTGATCTCACCGATCTAGCATCTATTCTCTCGATCGAAGCTTACCGATCTCAAGCCCTAATCAATCAAACATGATCAGACTAGATCTCACTTACAATCAGAGATTAAATCCCTTTAAACTGAACCTAAACAATTCAGTCCACACGATCTGACTTAAGTAAGCCATATCATCAAATTGTGCGACCCTGAGGGTTTCCTTTAAATGTCGGTAACGATAACTCACGTTATCACGATCAGTGAGGGGTATCTAGCAACACATCACTGTCTCCCGATATAAAAGAAATGAGTCTTCCAAGACTACACCCAAAAACAGCACAAGTGTGAATCAACTTCACTAGGCATGCATACTTCCTTTGCCACTGGATGTTCTTATTGGACAAGCGTGTCAAGCTTGTAGCTCCAATATGATGAGCATGATTAGATCAGATGAACACTGTCATCTGGGTATGGCCATACACTTTCTCAATCATCTCATCTAGGGGGCCCCTTTAGAACATCACACTCCTTAAACAAGGAGACGGCAATCCTATGTCTATCACTAGTGCCCTAACCTGACTCAAGCTCATTATCCAAGATAGTCTATAATCATTATGTTTCAAATGATATTGAACTACCTCAAAACAATGACAATCATCATTTAGAAAACATAAGTGATCTCAAGTCAGAGGAAATGTGCCACTTGTCATATACAAGGATTATTCACATTGTGACAAACAATTGAATATCCTAGTAGGGTCTGTCCAGCACATCCAATGTACCCATGAGTCTACATCTTATTCCATGCTCGAAGAATCCTATAAGACTAGAACACATATTAGTCTTAACCATATCAAGGCTGTCTCATGTTCACCAAGATACATCGACTAAGGACTTAACTGCATGTCAGCCCAGCTGAACAGCTTTGAGACATTATTCAGAAGAACATATATTGCAGCAGACAATGTAGCTATCTGAATAATAACCATGCCTTTATAAACATAAACGTTTATTACATGATACTGTTACAATCCCAAGGCCTCAAACATTAGGCTTAAGGGCATACCCCAACAATCTCCCACTTGCACTTAATCTAATGGTTGAGAAATCTCAAACCCATATTATTACAGTGCTTCTCATGCTTCTGCTGCGCCAGAGGCTTGGTAAGCGGGTCTGCCAGATTGTCATCTGTATGAACCTTGCAGACTTTGATCTCGCCACGATCTATGATCTCCCTGATCAAATGAAACTGTCTCTGTATGTGCTTGGACTTCTGGTGCGACCGTGGTTCCTTTGCTTGTGCGATTGCTCCAGTGTTATCACAGAAGATAACCAAAGGATCTGCACTCGAAGGAACAACACCAAGTTCTCTCACGAACTTACGAATCCACACTGCCTCCTTGGATGCTTCCGAGGCTGCAACATACTCGGCTTCTGTTGTGGAATCAGCAACAGTTGACTGTTTGAAACTCTTCCACACCACTGCTCCTCCATTCAAGCTAAAAACATAGCCTGATTGCGATCGGAAATCATCCTGGTCAGACTGGAACGAAGCGTCAGTATATCCTTCAATACTGAGTTCTTCCTGACCACCATATATCAAGAACATATCTTTGGTCCTCCGCAGATATTTTAAGATGTTCTTGACTGCAATCCAGTGTGCCTGACCTGGATTACTTTGGAAACGACTGGTCACGCTTAACCCGTAAGCGACGTCTGGGCGAGTACACAACATCGCATACATAATGGATCCAATAGCCGAAGCATAAGGCGTATTGTCCATTTCATCTTTCTCAGTCTGTGTTTGTGGACACTGACTCTTCGAAAGACTCAGACCATGTCTGACTGGAAGATACCCTCGTTTAGAATTCTCTAAATGAAATCTCTCCAGGACTTTTTCGATGTAAGTACTCTGGCACAACCCGAGAAGCCTCTTAGATCTATCCCTGTAGATCTTCACACCTAATACATAGGCTGCTTCTCCTAGATCTTTCATCTGGAAACATTTCTTTAACCATGCTTTAACAGCATGCATTTCAGGAATGTCATTTCCAATGATCAAGATGTCATCGACGTAGAGGACTAGGAAAGTAATTACGCTCCCACTAAACCTCTTATACACACACGGGTCATCCTCGTTCTTGATGAAACCAAATTCAGTGACTGATTCATCAAAACGAATATTCCAGCTTCTTGATGCTTGCTTAAGTCCATAAATGGACTTCTTTAACTTGCATTTCTTATGACGATCTGATGGATTAGTGAAACCCTCAGGTTGTGTCATATACACATCCTCATCCAGATTTCCATTAAGGAAAGCTGTTTTCACATCCATCTGCCAGATCTCATAATCATAATATGCCGCTATCGCGAAAAGAATCCGAATAGACTTAAACATGGCTACAGGTGAGAAAGTTTCATCATAATCTATCCCGTAGATTTGTTTGAAACCTTTCGCAACTAGCCTGCCTTTATAGGTAACCACGTTACCATCCATGTCAATCTTCTTCTTGAAGATCCATTTACAGCCTATAGGGATTACTCCCGGAGGCGGATCAACCAAATCCCAGACTTGGTTATCTGACATGGAGTCCATCTCGGCGCGCATAGCTTCAAGCCATCTCGCTGACTCTGGTCCACTGACCGCATCCGCATAAGTGAGGGGTTCATCATTATCAATGATGTAGACTCCGTCATAACGCTCAGGTTGTCGACGGATCCTTCCCGATCTTCGCGGTTCCCGTGATATCTGAGCCTCAGGTTGTTCAATAACCTGATCTACTGGCTCAGGCTCATCCAACTCTGCTTGAGCACTTTGTCCTTCCTCTGGATTCTCATCCAGCTTTATTTCTCTCCCACTGGCCTCTTGCAGAAGAAACTCCTTCTCAAGAAATATGGCCGTCCGAGCAACAAATACCTTGTTCTCTTTGGGATCGTAGAAATAATAACCCTTAGTCTCCTTAGGGTAACCGACAAAGATACATTTGTCAGATCTGCTCTCTAGTTTCCCAGAGGCGAGCTTTTTGACATAAGCCTCGCAACCCCAGATCCTGATAAATGTCAAGCTTGGCTGTTTCCCATACCATAATTCATATGGCGTCTTTGAAACTGCCTTGGATGGCACTCGGTTTAGTACCTTTGCAGCTGTTTCCAGTGCAAAACCCCAAAAGGAGTATGGAAGAGTAGCCTGACTCATCATAGAACGAACCATATCAAGTAACGTTCTGTTTCTCCTCTCGGACACACCATTCCATTGCGGTGTTCCTGGCGGAGTGAGCTGTGAGATAATCCCACACTCCTTCAGATAGTCAGTAAACGTATGACTCAAGTATTCTCCACCTCGATCTGAGCGAAGTGCCTTGATATTTCGGCCTAGCTGATTCTGTACTTCATTCTTGAACTCTTTGAACTTGTCAAAAGATTCACTCTTATGTCTCATCAGATAGACATAGCCATACCTACTGAAATCGTCAGTAAAGGTAATGAAGTACTGATAGCCACCTCTGGCATGTTTACTAAATGGCCCACCACGTCACTGTGTATAAGGTCAAGTAAACCTGAAGCCCTTTGCCCTTTGTGAGGAAAAGGCGACTTCGTCATTTTACCCATCAAACAAGCTTTGCATGTATCAATCTCCTTGTAAGAGAATGATCCCAGCAGTCCATGATCATGCAACCGCTTAATGCGTTTCTCGTTAATATGGCCTAAACGACTATGCCATAGCAAGGTGCTGTCATCAGCATACTTGGCTTTCTTAATATCAACATTTTGTATAGAACGCTCCATGTCCAACATGAATAATCCATTGCTAATTGAACCAGTTGCATAAACAATATTATCATAAGATAAAAGACACTTTGAAATATTGCATTCAAAGGAAAAACCCTTCCTGACAAGAGCAGGAATGGAGATAATATTTTAGTAATACTGGGAACAAAATAACAATTGTCTAGTTCCAATACAATTCCAGATGGTAAAGAAATGAAATAGTCTCCTACAGCAACAGCAGCAACCCGTGCCCCGTTTCCAACTCGTAGGTCCACCTCATGCTGTCCCACCTGCCTTCTTCTCTTGAGTTCCTGTACATTTGAACAAATGTGAACTCCACATGCAGTGTCCAACACCCATGATATAGAAGAAGAAAACATGACCTCAGTCACGAATATACCTGAGCCAGAAGCGATGCTTCCCCTCTTATCTCCTTGGAGCGCTTTACAGTCCTTTTTCCAGTGACCGAGCTGGCCACAGTGGAAACACCTGTATTCCTTGGACCGCTTCACCTTCTGCTTCAGAGCCTTGCTGTAGCTCTTGACAGGGGTCTTGCCCTTCTTCCCCTTCTTCTTGTTCCTCGAAGGAACCATTAAGACAGAGGTCGAAGGCTTTCCCTTCAGAGTCTCCTCAGTAGTCAAGAGCATATTCAGCAGCTCTGCCGGAGTACAATCGATTTTGTTCATATTAAAGTTAATAATGAACGCGTCGAATGAAGGCGGGAGAGACTGCAGAATAATATCCACAGCAAGCTCCTGGTTGATGGTATGCCCCAGTTTCTCTAGAGCCTCCTTGTGCCCAATCATCTTGAGCACGTGAGCTCCCACTGGGCTCCCTTCAGCCAGTTTGCTCTGAAAGAAAAGCTTTGTCAAATTGTAGCGCTCAGTCCTTGCCTGTGCAGCATACAGCATCTTGAGGTTCGCTATCATGTCTATAGCAGACATATCCTCATGCTGACGCTGCAGCGGTGGCGTCATAGACGCTAGCATCAGGCAAGCGACATCAATGCTATCATTGACGTGCTTTTCATAGGCTTCCCGAACCGCCCTTGCGGCGTTCGGAGCGGGCTGAGGCGGTATCGCCGTCTCGAGGACATACAGTTTCCTCTCTGCCTTAAGAACAATCTTAAGGTGTCCGAACCAGTCAGAGAAGTTCGGCCCAGCAAACTTCTCCCTTTCCAGTAGGGATCGCACATTGAAGTTCATGGTGTTCGTTGCTGCAGGTATCTACAACAATGCAAGAACAGCAAGGTCAGTATCAATGTTAAGAATCAATCAGGACTTAAGAAAGATTCTTTTTCTCACTATTTTATCTGACTGAAAAATCCATTAAACAGTCCGAAAGAGTAGACACTCTTTTAGTGAGATGGGATCCGGATTTCATACTTGGTCTCCGCGTCCCGCTCAGGTGAGATAAGATGCACAGAGAGTACAAGCACTAATCTTCGGTAGGCAGTCCCTGCCGATCGCCAACCCGTGCGATTCCCCTTCATCTGGGCAATCCAGCAGACTGTGCCAACTAAGTTGGTACAACACAGTCTCTGATCCCACAGATGGCTGCCTCCATGTGCTACCATATGCGCCACATATGTAGCCTACATGGTCAAGCTGACCCGACCTACTCCCTGGACCACCATGTGCTATGCTGAGCAACGAGAAGGGATAAATCCCTACTCTGTAACACACAGGTGTAATCCCACACCGTCTGAAGATAGATGGACGTGCCCACTGAGTGGGTACAACACGGCTCCAACGATAATCAGAACAGTGAGGTTTCGCGTCAGAAGGCTTACGAGCTTGATATTTTAGCGTTGGATTTTAACGGTCTTTTATCTTCTTCACTATCATGCAATTCCTATGGTGATAGCAGAAGATAAACTAATCATGCAATTCTAATATTTAAACAATAAATAAAAGAAAGCATGAATCTTATGTGGTAAAAGCCCATAGCCCTAGTAAGACCTTAATTAACTTAAGTCTTCACTTGCTTTTCTTCATGGGGCTTTTGCTGCTCATCTGGCCCAAACCAGGGCCCAAGCGCCATCTGCAGGTCTGGTGCGCCCACCAGGAATATGCGCCAGGTCCTAGGGTCGAACCCTAGACCTCCCACCTGGTCAAGCCACTTGCTGCATGCGCCTCTGCCAAGAGTGCTCTGTGCTCTTGTCTAATTAAATTACAAATTTAACTATCTAGACAAGATTGACACGCAGGTCAATTACATTTTATAAATTAAAGCAATGTGATGCGCAGATCACAATATAAAATTAATTTACAAAATTAACCAGGCACGCAGGCCCCAGCACAGCACTCATTAAAGACGGGCAGCCCACATAAGATTAAATAAACATACATATGCAACAATCAACATGTGATCCAATCATGAAAATTAAATTTCGAAAACCCCTTGGGATGAATTTTAATTTTCCTTATTTGCCCTACTGCCTTACAATGGTCTATTACTAGGGATCCACTCATCCATCCTAGTCAGATCCACTGCCCTTGCATGCACCAAGTCCTAACTGACTTGAGTCGACCATAAGGTCAACCATGCATGCGCCAGGGCTGAACAACCACAATGAGGTCTGGCAAGCGGGTGTGACCCCGGGCCTAACTCATGTGCGTTCATCAGTTGTCTCAATCAGACATCGCTACACGCCTGTCTGCAGCCGACCTGTAGCCACCACGTGCTTGCGCACAGGTGCTACCTGGTCAACCCATCAAGGCTGTCAGATAGTCTGATCAGACTTTTGGATCTAACCTAAGGGGGGTGACTTCAACCCTAATAACCCATCTAAGGGTTTAAAGTAGGTGCTTTAGATCTAAGATGAATCGCGCAAGTTATTTGTTTTGAAAACACAATAAAACATGCGCCAACAACATGCGCCAGGGAGAAAATAACATCTATAAGAAACATGTATTTTCGCCAACTTACAACTACAGCATAAGCATTCGCATGTGACCTATAGATCTGTTATCTTGCGCAAACATGGATCATAAATCATAACATGGCAATCATAAAACATGAACATTGGCTCTGATACCAATTGAAAGGTCCCCACAAGGGGGGCGAAACCCCTAAGTATGGCGCATATTAAAATTTTAAGCAGCGGAAGAGGGTTTCTTGAGATCGGTTTCATGAGATATGATCAACCATAATAACCCGATTGCAAATAGAGAAGGGTTCATACCGTAGCCATTTCAAGATGGCGCCTTGGAAGAAAAAGTTGCAAGCGCCTCTTCTCCAAAGTCTCGCACACAAGATGAACAATGTGCTTCTTCCTTGGTGCTCCTTGTGCTAGCAAGGTTCCAAGGTTGTCTTGCCGAATGGAAAGGAAAAGATGAGATGATGTTCTCTTGGCCGAAACCTCCTCAACCTTCAAGGCGTCGCCACACACGGAAGTCGAGAGGAATGAGAGCGAGAGACGAGAATAGAGAGCACTCTATTCGAACGTGAGTGACTCCAATTGGAGATCATGGTTACTAAAAATAGCAACCACTCACCGCTCCAACGTTCACGCCAAGTGAACATGTCGCCACACCTTGAACCATGCGCTCATTTCATGAGCCGGTTCAATTTGGTTTGGTTTAAAACCAATCAAGCCAAGTAATCAAGTCCAGATCTCAAATAAACCCTAAGGCTCCAGATCTGACCATTCATCTCTTGATGCTCTTGATCTCACCGATCTAGCATCTATTCTCTCGATCGAAGCTTACCGATCTCAAGCCCTAATCAATCAAACATGATCAGACTAGATCTCACTTACAATCAGAGATTAAATCCCTTTAAACTGAACCTAAACAATTCAGTCCACACGATCTGACTTAAGTAAGCCATATCATCAAATTGTGCGACCCTGAGGGTTTCCTTTAAATGTCGGTAACGATAACTCACGTTATCACGATCAGTGAGGGGTATCTAGCAACACATCACTGTCTCCCGATATAAAAGAAATGAGTCTTCCAAGACTACACCCAAAAACAGCACAAGTGTGAATCAACTTCACTAGGCATGCATACTTCCTTTGCCACTGGATGTTCTTATTGGACAAGCGTGTCAAGCTTGTAGCTCCAATATGATGAGCATGATTAGATCAGATGAACACTGTCATCTGGGTATGGCCATACACTTTCTCAATCATCTCATCTAGGGGGCCCCTTTAGAACATCACACTCCTTAAACAAGGAGACGGCAATCCTATGTCTATCACTAGTGCCCTAACCTGACTCAAGCTCATTATCCAAGATAGTCTATAATCATTATGTTTCAAATGATATTGAACTACCTCAAAACAATGACAATCATCATTTAGAAAACACAAGTGATCTCAAGTCAGAGGAAATGTGCCACTTGTCATATACAAGGATTATTCACATTGTGACAAACAATTGAATATCCTAGTAGGGTCTGTCCAGCACATCCAATGTACCCATGAGTCTACATCTTATTCCATGCTCGAAGCATCCTATAAGACTAGAACACATATTAGTCTTAACCATATCAAGGCTGTCTCATGTTCACCAAGATACATCGACTAAGGACTTAACTGCATGTCAGCCCAGCTGAACAGCTTTGAGACATTATTCAGAAGAACATATATTGCAGCAGACAATGTAGCTATCTGAATAATAACCATGCCTTTATAAACATAAACGTTTATTACATGATACTGTTACAATCCCAAGGCCTCAAACATTAGGCTTAAGGGCATACCCCAACAAACATATCATCCAACCTAGGAATAGGGAACCTATATTTCACAGTTATCTTGTTTATGGCACGGCAGTCTATGCACATGCGCCAGCTGCCATCCTTCTTGGGGGTCAAGAGAGCTGGAACGGCACATGGGCTAAGGCTTTCCCTAATGTAACCCTTGGCTAAGAGGTCATCTACTTGTCTTTTAAGTTCGATGTGCTCAGTAGGGTTTATTCTATAATGAGGGAGGTTGGGTAAAGTGGACCCAGGGACAAGGTCTATAACATGTTGGATATCCCTAAGTGGGGGTAGGCCATTGGGTAAGTCTTCTGGGATAAGCTCACTATAGTCTTCCAGGATGCTCTCTACCTCAGGAGGGGTTTTGGTTTCAGTCTCAGGTGTGGCCTCTTTAATGATAAGGGTATAGAGAGGTTGGTCTTCTAAGCATTCCTTAGCAAAGGTTTGGGGTTGGATAAGTTGGATGGTTGCCTTTGGTTGTTTGGGTTCTTCTATCTTACCTTTGCTAGTGGAGGCTCTAAGTTCCTTAGGTAAGGAGGGCTTAAGCCTGATTTTCTGCCCATTGTGATTGAAGACATAAGTGTTGGTCCTACCATAGTGGACAACATCCATGTCAAAAATCCAAGGGCGTCCTAGGAGAATTTGGGCGACATCCATTGTGATGATGTCACACCATATTGCTCCTTGGTAGGCACCAAATTGGAGTGGGACAAGGCACCTATGAGAGACAGGAACGCTAGTCTGGTTGACCCAGGAAATACTATAAGGCTTAGGGTGGGGTTCTGCCTTTAGATTGAGTTTAGTGACTGCTACTTGAGAGACGACATTCAAACTGCTTCCTCCATCAATTACTACTTTGAACATGTGACCATGGCACTTTGAGTAAGTGTGGAAGATGCTGGTTCTACGCCAGTCTTCAGTAGGGGTGGGGTTGATCAGGGTGCACCTGACTTCTCCCAGAGTGTTGAGGAAAAAATCCTCTTCACTATCACAGTCATTTAGCTCAACATTACAGCAGTTAGGATCTTGATCTAAGGTCTCTTCAGGTTCAGCTTCCGGTTCTACATGTTCCTCAGTCATAACCATTATCTTTTTAGGATAGTTCCTTATAAGGTGGCCTGGTTGTTTACAGTTATGGCAGACAACCGAAGTTTGGATTGGCTTGGGTTTAGGGGTTGAGGAGTTGGAGTGTGAACTACTAGGAGAGGGCTTATAGGTTGATTTTGAGGTTATAGCTTCCTTCCTAATCTTAAGTTGATGTTGGACCTCAAGGGCTCTTTGGTAAGCTTCTTCTATAGTGTCTATTTGGTAAAAGGCAAGTGCTCTCTTAATTTCTGGCTTTAGACCGTTTTTGAACCTACTCAGGGTAAACATTGGGTCTTCATCCATTTCACTCCTTAATAAAAGTTCATCAAACTCTACCATGTATCCTTCTACAGTTAAGTTTCCTTGGGTAAGGCTACTAGTTTGGTCGAGAAGCTTATGGTGAAAGTTTAGAGGGACATACTGTTCTCTTAGTCTAGTGTTCATTTCTTCCCATCTTGTAATGGGGGGTTGTCTAGACCTCTGCAGGCTTCTTTCTACATTGCTCCAATAGAGTCTAGCAGAACCTTCAAGAAGGCATTTGGTAAACCTAACCTTAGAGTGCTCGGGCATCATACTCCATTCGAAGTATTGCTCGAGTTTGGTTGCCTAGTCTAAGTAATTTCTAGGATCAAGGGATCCATTAAAAGTGGGCGGGTTAAGTTTCACAGCATGTGTGTAGTCATCCCTAGGTCGAGGGTTGTGATTGTTTTGGACAGGGTGTCCTTCCCAATCAAAGTTTTGAGGATTGTTCCTAGGGTTGTTCCTTGGGGTTTGTTGCCTTTGCATAGGTTCTAAAGGATCTCTAGAGTGATGTTCACTAGGAGGGCCACTAGGAGATCTACTCCTATGAGACTCTTCTATTTCTTGCACCTTATCGTGGAGTTGATTTAGGTTGGTGTCTACATTGTCCATTCTTTGAGTTAAAGATGCAATCATCTCAACTAAGGTTTCCAAGGTCATGGGTTGGGAGCTTTGAGCCTTAGATCGGGTCTACATGGTTGATTTTTTTTTTAAAAAAAAGGATTTATAGAAAAATATAGGGCTACTAGATAGAATATAATAGCCAATTATGAAATCCTTTTGTCTCAAACAAACCTAGTTCCAAAATCGCCTAGAAGTTAGAAAATTAAGTTTTGAAGGCTTAAAAATTCTAATCTTGGAGCCTAAGCTCTGATACCAAGATGATGTAGGCGTAGTTCACCAACATGCAAACAACGATTTTCGAAAGTATTTTTTTTTTGTATAAACTAGAGAAAACCGATTTAACTAACGAAGTTGGAAAATAATATTTTTGTATTTTTTTAAATAGGAAAACCGAATATTAACTACTTGCAGAAAAGAAATGACAATAATTTAAAGGAGACTCACCTCGCGGCCCTTGAGAATAGAAGGACCGTCCTTCCCGTTCTTCACCGGTCCTACTCTGATGGAAGGTGCAGATTACACACAGGGCATTCAGCAACCCCACACAGGCGTGGGTGAGTTATAAGCAGATTAAACTTAACAATGCTTTAAAATCAAGAGGGAGGCTAATCCTCCAAGTTCTCTTGCTAACAAACAAAGGACTATCTAAAGAAGGGAGATCAAGAGAGTGGGATGCGCCAAGCTTCCTTGCGCCAAGCCCTACAAATCCAAGAGATGTGTAGTAAGATGATCTTAAGATGTATAGAAAGAAGACACAAGAAGATGGAATACTTAACTCAGGGAATCGCCTTGAAGGAGACCAAGGGATGCATCCATGTTCTTTGCGCCAACTTAAGCCCTTGTTCTCTTTGATGCTATGGACTTGAAGATGGAGACTCTCGGCCTTGCTTTGATGAATGGAGGGTGAGGAGAAGAAGGAGGGGAGGCTCAGCTCTTGAAGGAAGAAGGGGGAAGATGAGGGGGCTTGGGTGACACAAGCACCCAAAGGAGAAGAGGTGGGCGACACAAGCACCCTAGGCGACACAAGCACCCTTAGTTTGGCTAGGAAACTATTCAACAATATAGTCAACAATGCTATGCACATGATGCGATGGGGATACATTTATAGGCAGCTTAGGGATGAGGATAAGATGAGGGCAAGGTGGTCATTGGCCCCTTGCGCCCCTTACATACTTGGAGACAATTCGAAAATGGAGAAAGGCATTAAGTGGGCTGATTCTTATTGCCTTCTTTGGATGGCTGAATTGGCAAGTCTTTGAATTTGAAAATGGCTATCTTCCTTGAAGGTGTTGGCGCATATGAGATGGAGTTTGAATTTTGAAAACCTTCCTTGTTGTCTTGGGCGGCAATGAGAAGAAGGAAATAAGCCTTCCCCTAATTGTGGATCTTGATGGTGCAATTCCTCTAATTGTGGATCTAGATGGGCGCCTCCTTGATTGGTGGATCTAGATGGGCGCCTCCTCAAATTGTGGATCTAGATGAGCCTTCTTGATGGCGCAAATGATTCCATGAGGTGGCCTCTCTTCAATTGGAAGGGAATGATTGAAGTGGAGCTTGATGTTGACTTGAGTTGGAAGTCTCTGTTTGAACTACTTTGAAGTGAACCTTCCAAAATGGGAGCTAGCTTCTTGGAGTGTGGTGAGCTAGCTGATTTGTATCCCTTGAGCTGAATTTTAATGTATCCAAACTACATGCACTAACCTACCATGATATTACAATGCACAACCTACCAACAACATTTATAAAAATAAACTACATGATAGACTTTGGCCATGCAATGCAAATAAGGAAAGTACTGAAAAGGAAAGTGGACTCTAAGTGAAGCCATACTTGATGGGCTTCCTCCGAGCCCTAGTGGATCTTCTAAGAGCTGTGTTAGGCCCTCCATCATGTCTGCGTTAGCACCTTGTGCCTAACCAGCTCATATACCAGTCTCACAAGTACCAGAGCTATCCCATATCCACTCTGGTACATCGACTGGGAACAATCATTTGAGAACAGATCCAATCTGTCTCCAGGGACATTATCATGTAAGTACATAATCGCAAATGTAAACAAACATAGATAATGACAATGTTAGAATGATATATAAATATCAGAGTTAAGTCGTACAAAGATGGATCAAAACTAGGTCCTAGGGCATATACACCAACAAATTTGTCCATGAGCTTGTGTATGGTATACATCGCAATTTTGTGATGTTTACAGTTCATGAGTTTATTCATTTACCATGATAGGAGTATAGTAGTATTGTTCCCATGATAGCTATGCAAAATTTTTGAAGTACATGTTTGGTTAGGAATAATCAAAGCTTGTTGACTATTACATCTTGTTAGAAATACTTTATAATCAAGTTCATATGTTCTATGATTTTAAAATCTTCTAGTTTGGTTTGATTTTAGGACATTCATTAGTAGGTCGAACATGCCTATGATTGTTTAATCAAGTCAAGTTTGTAATTTACATGTGAGTCACATTAAGATGCACATTTGCTTATTCATTACTTGAACTCCTTTCTATTGTTGGGGGGATATTGCATTTGTCAGAAGGGTATGTTATCAACAGCATAAAAAAAATTATCACCCTTAGATTCCTCCTCTTGGCACTGCAAAAAATTGGCAGTGGTACCGAAGGACATGAGTTGAAATCTAAGAAATGCGAAGTGATATCTATAAAGAACCTCCTCTACTTGGCATTGCAAAAAATTAGCAATGGTACCTAAGGATATGAGTTGAACTCCAATGCAATAATCAGTGCATCATACCCTAAGCAAAACATTTGAGTTATCCCCAACGACTTGATTTGGAAGAATTGGAATCAAGTGAGAATTGTGTAGACTTGATTGAATCCTGTGCTTATTGCTTACTAAGTTGTTTGACATCTAGAAATTGTGGGCTAGGTTGCTTTTGGTTTAGCATTTTGGTTTAGCGTTTCTTCCCTCTTAGAAACGTTTTCTTGTAGTTTTCCTATGATCGTAGAGAGATTTTTGAGCGATTCCATGCATATCATAGCGTAAAACCCTTTTCGGGGCTCGGTTGAAGCCCACTGATGATTGTTAATTGCAATTTCTTATTAAAAATGATTATTTGGATTTTTTTGTGTTGGCATATTTTACTATGTTGTGCATATTTCATGATCTTACCTTGGCCACGTATTTTCATGTGTTTGCCAGCACGATTCATACCGAGAGGAGGATTGTGACGGTAGATTATCTTAGTAAAACTTGTGAACCCTTGACACGAGAGTGCTTAGTGTTCACTCGAGGATTTCTTAACCTATCATAGAGCATATTGGGTTTGTTTAGGATGATCCACCGCGAGAGTAGGAGATCGTTCTAAACAAACATCGGGGTGTACCACCGAGAGGGGGCACCTTGTAGGAGATAGATTCCTTGTGCAAAAACCATGAATCCACATAATTGATCCTTTTACTCACGTTTACAATTGTTAGTGCGGTGGATACCAAAGCCCTGATCTCTCTCATTCATTTCCTCTCCAGTCGTTGTTTTAATTTCTCATTTACAATCGAAGTTTTGCAAAACCCCGTTACTGCTTGCCTAGCTATCGAAACTTAGATTTTTTGGTACTTGACTTTGCTCCCTGTGGGATTTGACATCTTTTATATTACTTCGACATAACTGTGCACTTGCGGGATGTTTCAGTGGGTCGGTCCAGTATATCTCCCTTGATATACCTATATGCCTACGTTAGCAACCCATGCTCAACCAGCTCATATACTAGTCTCAAGTGAATCATAGCTATCCCATATCCACCATGATTCTTGACCAGGGACAAAACTGAGACAAGATAAACATCTATCTCTTTAGGGGCATCTTATATGCAACTAAACATGTGCGCAGATGTACATATTTGCATAACGATGAATATCTCATCTATCAACTAGATGTGATACACATATCCCTTTTGACCATCCCAAAGGTCCTAGGGCATAAACACTAACACAAACGACATGCGGCGAAAAGCAAAAGTGTCATATGGGCACCTGAGCGGTGAGTTCTATGACTGTCTTAGAGAGTGTGAGATTCTATCTGATAGGTTTCCACAAGTGCACGGAATTATCGAAGTAATAAAAATATCGATCCACAGAGACCTTATTGTTAATTACAAAATAATTATTTTCTTGCTAGCTAGGTAAACCGAATATGACACCAAAATATGTAGTATATTTTGTATCACTTTAAATACCTTTTCATGCTAAATTGAGGATCATTTACTTGTTTTTATGCTGAATCCATCAAATATTGCAAAGTCTACTTCTATTTGGGTTTTTCATGATTTTTAGGCAAAAAGGCACTATTTTGGGCGTTTTTAAGCAAAATCAAAACATGGAAGAGTTTCCATCATCAAGAAGAAGTCACACAACAAATTTCACGAAAATCGAAGCTAAGAACCAAAATACGGAAGTGCCGTAAACTATTTTACGGTACCGTATTTTCACGGCTACCGTATTATCAAGAACACGGCCGTATTTTGGTGATTTTCCAAACAGAAAGTTTTTGTGATTTTATGGCACTGCCGTAAAGAATTACACGGGCCATATTTTCCAGCATTTCAGACCAGAGTTTTCAACCAATTTTACGGCACCACCGTGAAGAAGTTTACGGTGTCGTATTTTGTGAAGACTTCAGGCCAGAGAACTCGACTGAAATTATGGCACTGCCGTAAACGATATTACGGTACCGTATTTCCCAGCATCTCCAGAATAGAACACTCAAGCTATTTTACGGCAGTGCCGTAACATATTACACTGTCGTAATTCCCAGTCAAAAACATGATTTTTACAAGTCTGAATCTTGCGCGGGCCATAACTTTTGATCCAGAGCTCCAAATCGAAATCTGAAAATTGTGGCGGACCCGTCTTTAAGAGGAGAAGACGCTAGAAGTGGAAGGAGAAACATTTATCCAGTATCGAGGGATAAATCGCCAGAGATGCGGTTAGGGTTTGGCCTCATGCCGAGGGGCGTAGAGGGCACCTCAGGCTGTGATTTTCACTCAGAAGCTTCGCCTAGAGGAGAGAAAGATACCACAGAAGTTTTAGAGCATTTGGAGTCTGATCAGAGTAGGAATCAATGAAACAGCGGTGACAGCGCTGTTCATCGAAGCAAATTACGGCTGTAAAGGTTTTTACAGCAAGCTTAACACTCTTTTCGGACATGGGGTGTAATAAGGTTGTTTATCCTTTCTTTTTGTTTTCTAATCACTCTAAAACTATGATTTATTGTATCTCCTCCTTCATGCAAGCTTAACACTCTTTTGGGACATGGGGTGTAATCCCCTTGATTCTTAATGATTAGATAACTCTTCTATTTTCGTCATGATAATTTTTGCTATGATAATTTTACTTTTGTGATGGATTGTGCTTAGACTCTCTATAAGTCCATGTTACTAATTATGTTTTTAGAGTTTTCGCAATGAGACTGAAAGGTGATTTGCTTGAGAACTTGGAAACCTAGAATTGCATGTTAGGATCCCTTCCTTAGGTTAGATCTAATTTGATCTGTTCTAGTAGATTAATTGCCATGATAGTAATATGAATCTATGGATTGAGTCTATTTATCAAACATGGAGATCTTGCACAAAAGTGAGGATCGGAACGTTGGAGATCCATGAGTAAAACTAGTGTTGAGGCTCGGATGCACGAAAGTGATCCTTGAGATTCCACTAGAGATTATCAACCTAGAATTCGGATGCACGAAAGTGATCTTGAGTTCTTTGATTGATGATTTTCTTATCTTTAGCATTGGGACAGATCTTGCCCAAAAGCGAGGATTGGTCCCTGCATGATTGTCTGCACGAAAGTGAGATAATCCTTTTATGAAGTAAATTAGGTCTTTATTGTAGCAAGATTTGATTGACGAACCTTTATTTATATCTTATCATTGAAATTAAGGTGGATGAAACCCTAGTCCCATGTTTATCTCACTGATTATCTCCTTAGCATATTCTCTGCATAGTTTACTTTCATCATATTTGGCTTGCTTAGCTAGCGAGAAAACAATTATTTGGTAATTAACAGTAAGGTCTTTGTGGATCGATATTTTTATTACTTCGATAATTCCGTGCACTTGCGGAATCCTATCATATAGCTAACACGAAGGATAATCAGAGAGATAAACATGGGATTAGGGTTTCATCCACCTTGATTTCAATGATAAGATATAAATAAAAGGTTCGTCAATCAAATCTTGCTATGATAAAGACCTAATTTACTTTATAAAAGGATTATCTCACTTTCGTGCAGACAATCATGCCGGGACCAATCCTCGCTTTCGCGCAAGATCTATCTCAACGCTGCAGATAAGTAAACCATCAACAAAGAACTCAAGGATCACTTTCGTGCATCCGAATTCTAAGTTGATCATCACAAGTGAAGCCTCAAGGATCACTTTCGTGCATCCGAGTCTCAACACAGGTTCTACTTAGGGTTCTCCAACATTCTGATCCTCACTTTCGTGCAAGATCTCTATGTTTGACACAATAAATCAATCCTAGATTAATATTATTAAACATGGCAATTAATCTACTAGAAAAGATCAAGTTGGATCTAACCTAAGGAAGGGATCCTAACATGCAATTCTAGGGTTCCAAGTTCTCAATAAAATCACCTTTCAGTCTTATTGCGAAAACTCTAAAACATGGATAATAATATAGATCTATGGAAAGTTAAAGATAATTCATCACAAAAGTAGAATTATCACAACGAAGATTATCATGACGAAAAAAAAGAAGAATTATCTAATCATTAGAAATAAAAGGGATTAAACCCTATGTCCCAAAATATGTCTAAGCTTGCTTGGAGGAAAAAATATAATGAATTATAGTCTCAGAGTGATTTGAAAATGAAAAAAAAGGAGAAACAACTTTATACCACGGCTGTAAAAGAGTTTACAGCCGTAATTCGCTTCGATGAACAGCGTTGTCACTGCTATTTTGTTGATTTCTCTTCCGATAGGACTCCAAATGCTCTAAAACTTCTGTTGTGTCGTCTTCTCCACCAGGCGAAGCTTTTGTGTGAAAATCAAGGCCTGAGGTGCCATCTACGCCTCTCGGCGTGAGGCCAATCCCTAGCCGCCTCTCTGGTGATGTCTCCCTCGATACTGGATGAAAGTTTTTCCTTTTAGTGTGTGTGTCTTCTCCTCTTAAAGGCGAAGCAGTTGCAACTTTTGGATTCCCATTTGGAGCTCTGAATCAAAAGTTATGGCCCGAACAAATTTCAGTCGCGGAAAACTCGCGATTTTGACTGGAAATTACGGCCATGTAATAATTTACGGCAGTGCCGTATTTTCATTATGTTCACCGAAAGTCAAAATTATGGCCCATAAAATATTTCTCGATGGTGTCATAAAATCGGACGAGTTCTCTGGTCTGGATCGCCTGGGAAATATGGTATTGTAGAATCGTTTACGGCAGTGCTGTAAAATCAGCAAAGGTTTCTGTTCCGAAAGCGCTGAAAAATACGGCTGTGTAATTCTTTACAGCGGTGCCGTAAAATTACAAAAACTTTCTATTCGAAAAATCCTCCAAATTACGGCAGTGTTCTGATTTTACGGTACTGTCTGAAATTACGGTACCGTAAAATGGATTACGGCACTGCCGTATTTTGCTGAGTTGCTCCGTTTTGCGTGAAATTTCTTAGGTGACCTCCTCTTGATGATGGTAACTCTTTTATGTGTTTGTTTTTGGTTGAAAATGCCTTGAAATAATGTCTTTTTACCTGAAAACCATGAAAAACCAAAATAGAAGTAGACTTTGCAATATTTGATGAATTCAGCATAAAAATAAGCAAAAAGATCCTCAATTTAGCATGAAAAGATACATAGAATGATACAAAATATACTATATATTTTTGTGTCATCAAAATATATAAGGCTCAAACTTTGCTTGTCCTCAAGCAAAAATCAAAACTTGATTAAAAGAATAACCTTTTCATGCTCAATAAATTTCAAAAATACAATCATCAATGAAAAATTCCATCAATTGATTTATAAAACTTCAAGCAAACATATCATTCTTAGAATTCAACCCTCTAGATCTACAATTCAATCAAACAAAACTTCGCAACTTGTATAATAAATAGAATTATCAATCTCATGATTTCACCCAGTTTTCAGTTCAAATCTATCATGCTTTTGTTTACATGAATTAGGTTTCTAAGATCTTTTTCCACAGATGATTTTTTTTTCTTTTTATGTATTTTGTTTGTTTTTGTAAAGATGGCATGTACCCACTTAGATACACACTTTTTATTTTTGACTTCAACACTTGTCTTCGGTACCACTGTCAATTTTACACAGTGCCAAGTAGAGGAGTCTTATTATTTTTCACTCTCATTATTTTTCATGCATAGACTTCAACCCATGTGTTAGGTACCACTATCAATTTTACATAGTGCCAAGTAGGGGAGTCTCTCACTATTTTTATGGATCTTGGATTCTTCCTTCCCAACAAATAGCAAAATAGACTAAACATCTACTATGTTGATCAATTGATATCAATTCACAAATCATACTCAAATGCTCATTTTATTCAAAGGAGTAGTTTCACCTTTAGATCTTATTCATCAAATAACACATCTACCCAAAATTTCATGCATCAACCAATGTCAAATTTCAAAAATAGATATGCATTGAAGAAATAAATATAACATGATAGGGTTTTTCTCTAATCACAAGTATAAATACTCACATCATCAAGGAAGACATTTTATCAATGGAAATTTTATCAATAAATCATGCCATCATATAGTAGAAAGTGGATCATATGCTTTCATCAATTTTAACAACACATTTGAATACTATCATCATCAAAACAGTGAGTTCCATATATCCATAAAATCATTTTTCAAGAGAAAACCAATAAGTAGTATAAATATGATAAAGTCAAAGATGCACTATATGAAATAGTTGTTAATAAGAGAGTGCAAGTGATATTCACAAAACTATATAGATCATGCTCAATCATTGTCAGGCCAATGCAGCTGGGTCCAAAGATATGCCTTTTGAAAATTTTCTGTAAAATTTAAGGTACATAAGGCTCAGATCAAAAACAGTCTTAAAAATAATAATGATAAAAATAATTTTCTCAAGGGAGAATCAGAGATGTAGCCAGAGGTCTGAAGAGGATGCCGGTGGAAAGAGTCGAGCAGGCAAAAAGCAGAGGGTGAACAGAAGCTAGTTGAAAAGCTACTGTCAAAGATGATGATGCCGACAGTAGAATGAGTAATCTCTAGTGGCCTGCTAGAGATCACAGTCCTGGAAGTGTGATCGTTGGCTGGTGGGTGTGATAGATAACTCTGTAAAAATAGAAAATCAGTCACTAATGAATATTCTACTGAATAAATAAAATAAATGGAATAAGAGACAGCAAAAGAAGTAAGAATCTGCAGATGGTATAATCCAGTGTCGACGGCTAGATACAGTGATGTCAGAGGCAGATGCAATGGTGGTTTAGAGGTGGAAGATAGTTGCTCTTGAAGATTTCTGAATCTGGATGCAAAATAAGCAATAACTGGTAGAAAGCAAACTGTGCAGTTTTTGAATTTTTTATGAAAAGTAGCCATACCCTAGAATAAAATTTAATGATCCAAATAGAAAATGGACAGAACCATGTAATAGAATGAGATATGTTCTTTTCAGATGTATGAAAATTGAAGGATCAAAATCTTTCAGGAATTTAGGGTATCAACAGAAAGAAGGCTATTCAGATTAAAAACTGCACAAACTGCACAAAAGTTAATTAGATTCAAAAAGTTGCTATGTGTCCTAGAATGATCAGAAAATATTTTCATGAAAATAATTAATCCACAAGGTAGAATGACACACAAACTTTCAATTCCAAGTGAAAAATCTGGGTTTCAAGTTATTTAAGCATCTTAAAAAGCTGAAGCAAAAGTGCTAATCAGATTAGTCAGAAGAAAACTGCTGCAGAAATTAATCAAAATTGAAAAGTTGCTATGGATTTTAGAATGATCCATGGACTTTAAAATTCAGAAAAAATATCCAGATGATAGACAAAGATGAGTACTTCCATGTCGTGCGAAAGATTAAAATTTTTGCCACCCCAGTTTCTTAAAATCACAGCGAGAAAACACTTACTCAATAATCAGATTGCAGAGTTAAAATACGGTACCGTGAAATGCTTTACGGCAGTGCCGTAATTTACAAAGAACTCTCGGGTTAAAAACGACTTAAAAATATGGTACCGTAAAGTGGATTACGGCAGTGCCATATTTTACACAAAATTTTATTTTCCATGTAAAATAAAAAGAAAAATTAATTCTAAAAATAAACTAAAATAAAAGCAACTAAGCTAAGATTGATTGCTTGGGTTGCCTCTGTAACATCCCTCAGAATCACACCCCACACGCATACAAGTAAAATACGGGGTTTCAAAAATTTTTTACTCTTCCATTAAAACACAAGAAGAAAGCGGCATCGAAGGACATTACTACGGAACAGAAAACCGCACAGAACTGAATAGGATCGATTACTAGGAAATAGAAATCCGGAAATCCAGAAAAAATCCGGCAGCAAGTATTCTAAACTACTGCTGCACAGACACACATATCTTGTAACAACAACAAACGTCCACACTACACATATGTGGAATTCCAGAAATATACAGAACTGATTATTCAGATACTAAAATAAACAACACAAATTCGGTTACACATCTCAAATCGGACATTTCAAAATAAGAACCAATTCAATAAAAGAATCCAAGACTTGTATCCAATAATTTAAACGAAACAACTATAATATAATATCCTGAAAACAGGCATAAGCCCTCAGGAGATAAAACATGTCATATAGGTCATAATAAATTAGGCACGCAGGCCTGATAAATCTTTAGAAGACTATTCTTAGAAATGACATCAAACATTAGCGTCATATTAGCTGTAGCAATTACTGTCTTGATGTCTCACCTGAAAACATTTAAACAACGGAGGTGAGCTAAAAAGCTCAGTGAGTAAAAGACACTAAAAGTCATCCATAGTACACATCAAAAATATCATACTTAAGTTGAAATTCTTTTTATTTAACAGATAAGATAAATCAACTTAACATGCATGCTCATATCAGAAACAAACACAATCAAATACAGATACTTGTAACAATAGGCATCAAACAGGTAGGATATGAATATAACAACCCATACCAACTAACCACACCGCCTAATACATCTAAATACAGATCGAAACAGAACTACAGAAATCAGAACTGACAGACAGAAAATCAGAATTTTCAGAGTCCAAACGGATAGTCTACATCGGAAACAGAAAGGCCACAGAAGGCCTGATGACCACAGAAGGTCTGACCCCACCTCTGCCGAGGACGAGACAATGCATGCATATCAGAAACAGAATGGTAGAGGAGATATCAGTGGGTGGCCCCCGTCTTGTCAGGACGTGGCACTCTGGTCTCCAATACCCACAACAGAATGGTAGAGGAGGTATCAGTGGGTGGCCCCCGTCTTGTTAGGACGTGGCACTCTGGCCTCCAATACCCAGAACTGAATGGTAGATGAGGTATCAGTGGGTGGCCCCCGTCTTGTTAGGACGTGGCACTCTGGCCTCCAAAACCCAGAACTGAAATAGTGTCTCAAGGGTCGTAGTAGACTATCAGCACCATTACAGCGCCACAGAAGGAGGGTAAGGACACGGAAGAGTGCTACACTAGGGCATAATTTTACAGAACAGATTATACTGAAACGGAGGAGTAGGACTAACCACTACTAAATTCTTACATCATGCCCAAAGTCTAACAAACCAGAAAATGACACACCCCAATATCCAGTCCTTAAACACAGAACAGAAATTATATGAGTGAATTCCTTACAACTAACCTTAATTCATGTCAAACCATTCTATGTTCTCACAAATGTTTTAACACATTCAAGGTTTTCAGAAAATTCACAACATATAAACAGAACAGGAAATATCCACATAACAAACAATTAAATACAGAACAGAAATTATTCATATAACAAACATTTAAACACAGAACAGAAATTATTCATGAAATAATCTCCTCAAAATTTCTAAAATCGTGAGCTATAAAATTACTGTAAGGGGCGCCACTTTCAGAACCTTAACAGAACGCACAAATTTCATGTAAATAATTTCAGTCCCCCACTACAGATAATTTTAATTACACGCTCGTGAAGAAAACTGACAAAAGCCCCAAAATTGGCTCAACTATATTTTCGAAAATTCCTAAGTTCTTAGTTAAATCCCCAATTTTGTTTTCTCTAAAATTTCTCATCAAACAAATAAATTTTAGAAGAACTACAGACCACAATTTAAGAGGTTAAACCATACAATGTAAATTTTTCTCACAAAGGAATATTCGTCTAACCAAAACATAGCAGATTTATATTGTCAGTTTGCAAAATATATTTTTAGTCCAATTTCGAACCAAAGCTAGTCAATATTGTATTCAAAATGAAGCTCTCTGAATCTAGTTTCCAATAAAACTGGTTTCACAAGATTTCGAATTGTAGGCAGGAAGATATAAGGGTTCGAACATAGGAAGGTCAGAATTTCAGATTTCAAGAAAACAGATTCATATATCAGACTTGCGACATTTATTTCAGATCCAATAACTAATCGAAAATAGGCGTTATGGGAGTCAAAATAAAGCTCTTCTAGCCTACGGTCTAATAAAACTGATTTGACAAGATTTCGAGCTATACCTAGGGAGATATGATGGTTCGAACACATAAAGGTCGAAATCCAGAATTTCAGAAAACTGATTTTGTACCGCTGGATTGCAATACAGATTGAAATACGAATACCGCTCGGATATGGTCGATATCATATTCAAATTAAAGTCAAACATATCTAGTTTCATACAAAATTTATCTCGTGCGATTTGGATCTATAGGCCATGAGATATTGGGGTTATAGTACACAAAGGTCAGATTAACGAATGCAGATTTCAGCAGAACAGGATTTTAAAACCCTATAATTATTTGAATTCAACCCCATACGAATAATCATGGCAAATAACGAATTTTAATTCGGATTAGACTCCTTAGGATCGAATTACTCACCAAAAAAATCGCCCACAGAGAAAACGCCAAAACAGGGGATCAGGGGTCTCCAGAAAGTTCGTCCACCACCAGTCTGCCACCACCAGCGTCAGAAATTTTGCAGGAGCGCCAAGCACAGTGAGGGGCGACAACACAGGCGGCTAGGGCAAGAAACAAACCAAAAATCGTGAGGGAGAGGAGCTCTCACGAATTTTCCCCTTTTTTCTTTTTTTTCCACCCCAAACGGATCCAAGATCCAATAACCCAATTAACTTAAGTGGAAATCGGCTTTAATGGGCTTACCTGGGCTTAACCACCATGCGCCACTCCAATAACACAGAAATATGCGCCACCATGGTGGAAGAATTCCAGGAGCAAATAGTCAAGGTTGAGGGTTCGAAGCCCCAACAAAATAATTATTTTTGCCCTGTAGGGAAAAGTCCTACAATTAGGCAAAAATCCCAAAATTTTAACCGATAAAAATACAGAAACTGAATTTCTAACCTTAAATCATAATTCAGAAAATCAAGGGCGTTACATCCTCCCCCCCTTATAGAGCTTTAGTCCTCTAAAGCTGACCAAGCCCATCACTGAACAGGTGAGGATGCTCCTTTCTCATCTCTGCTTCAACCTCCCAAGAGGCTTCTTCAACAGACTGATTTCCCCAGATGACTTTCACAAGTGGAATAACCTTATTCCTCAGCACTTTCTCTTTTCTATCTTCAATTCTGAGAGGTTTCACCACAAAAGTCATGTTCTCTTCAAGCTGGAGAGGTTCCAACTCCAGAACATGAGAAGGATCAGAACAATATTTTCTGAGTGCAGAAACATGGAACACATTATGGAGGTGTTCTAGTGATGGGGGTAGAGCAAGTCGGTATGCCACAGGTCCAACCCTCTCAATGATATCAAAGGGACCAATGTACCTGGGACTCAATTTTCCTCTCTTCCCAACTCTCATCACCCCTTTCATAGGCGAGACCTTTAGGAAAACATGCTCTCCCACCAAAAACTCAAGAGGACGCCGCCTCACATCAGCATAACTCCTCTGTCTATCCTGAGCAATCTTCATCTTTTTCTGAATTTCTCTGATCTTCTCAGTGGCTTCCTGAACAGCATCAGACTTTAGCACTGTTCTGTCCCCAGTTTCCTCCCAGCATATAGGTGTTCTGCATTTCCTCCCATATAGGGCCTCATACGGAGCCATCTGTATGCTAGAGTGGAAGCTATTGTTGTAGGTGAACTCTATCGGTGATAAGTCCAGATCCCACTCAACAGACTAGTCAATCACATAAGATCTCAGAAGATCCTCTAGTGTCTGAATAGTTCTCTCTGTCTGACCATCAGATTGAGGATGATATGCAGTGCTAAAACTCAGATTAGTTCCCAAATCTTCCTGTAATTTCTTCCAAAACCTGGACAAAAATCGAGGATCACGATCAGAGACAATGTCCAAAGGAACTCCATGTAATCTGACAATCTCATCGATGTACAGTTTTGCTAACCGATCCAAACTGTAAGTCATTTTGATCGGTAAGAAGTGAGCTGACTTCGTGAGTCTGTCCACAATCACCCATACGGCATCATGATTCCTTCGGGTATTGGGCAGTCCACACACAAAGTCCATACTGATATGCTCCCACTTCCACTGAGGAATAGGGAGAGACTGCATCAAACCGCCCGGCCTCTGATGCTCAGTCTTCACGGTTTGGCAAGTCAAACATCTGGACACAAACAAATGCACATCCTTCTTCATACCATGCCACCAGAAAGTCTTTTTCAGATCCTGATACATCTTGGTACTACCAGGATGAATGGTATACTTAGTGCAATGACTTTCCTTAAGAATGTCATTTCTCAACTCAGGGTCCTCAGGGACACAGACCCTTCCACGGAATCTGAGGAGACCATCATCCGACCTACTGAAATTTTCATCCCAGCCTTGCTCAGACCTCTCTTTCCACCGTAGAATATCCTGATCTGACTGCTGCCCTGATCTCAGTCTCTGCAGTAAGTCTGACTGAACCCTGAGAGAAGCTAGAAGACCGCCTCTCTCACCCGGAGTCACACTCAGATGCATGTCACTGAACTCCTGCAATAGTCGCCACTCCTGGACTCACAGTGCAGCTGTCTGAGTCACAGGATACCGACTAAGAGCATCAGCCACCACATTGGCTTTACCAGACTGATATTGGATGGTGAAGTCATAATCCTTTATCAATTCAAGCCATCGCCTCTGTCTCATATTCAGCTCTTTCTGAGTGAAGATATACTTCAAGCTCTGGTGATCTGTAAACAATTCAAATGTCTGTCCAAACAGATAGTGCCTCCAGATTTTCAAGGCAAAAACTACAGCTGCCAACTCCAGATCATGAGTGGGGTAGTTTACCTCGTAGTCTTTGAGTTGCCTTGAAGCATAAGCAACTACTTTTCCTTGCTGCATCAGTACAGCACCCAGACCCTTACCAGAGGCATCAGTGTAAACAGTGAACTTCTCTCCATCACAGGGAATGATGAGGATAGGAGCACTGGTCAGTCTCTTTTTTAGTTCCTGAAAACTAGACTCACAATCATCAGACCACTCAAACTTCAAATTCTTTCTAGTTAACTTAGTCAGAGGACCAGCCAGCTTGGAAAAACCCTCCACAAAACGGCGGTAGTATCCAGCTAAGCCCAGAAAACTTCTGACCTCAGTCGCTGTAGTTGGTCTTCCCCAGTGAAGAATGGCCTCCACCTTCACTGGATCCACAGACACACCCTGGTCAGAAATAATGTGTCCCAGAAAGCCAATCTGATGTAACCAGAACTCACATTTGCTGGCCTTAGCATACAGCTGCTTCAGCCGCAGAATCTCCAGCACCTTGCGCAAATCCTGAGTGTGATCTTGCGCATTCTTGGAGTAGATCAGAATATCATCTATGAAGACGACCACACATTTGTCCAGAAGTTCATGAAATACTCTGTTCATCAGATCCATAAACACTGCAGGGGCATTTGTCAGTCCAAAAGGCATAACAAGAAACTCATAGTGCCCATACCTGGTCCTGAATGCAGTTTTAGGTACATCGTCCTCCTGAACTCTCAACTGATGATAGCCAGACCTCAGGTCAATTTTAGAGAATACAGTAGCACCCTGCAACTGATCAAAGAGATCGTCAATACGGGGTAATGGGTACTTATTCCTAACAGTCACTTGATTGAGTTGACGGTAATCGATGCACATGCGCAAAGTACCATCCTTCTTCTTCACAAATAACACAGGTGCTCCCCATGGAGAAACACTGGGTCGAATATACCCCTTCTCTAATAATTCTTCCAGTTGCCGCCAGTCGGACGACTCCCTTCCACCAGTCTTCGGCATCTCCACGCAACATGAAGACAGACAAACATAGCTTGTCTGCATCATCACAGCGCAAAACCTGGAAAATCTTTTCCAGTGTCAAAAGCCAATCCTCGGCCGCTCTGGGCCCCGGACTACCATAAAATGCAGTCAGGTTCAGGTGCTGAAACTCTCGAACCAACCGAGCATATCGTTGATGCGCGCCATCACCCAGAGGAGAACCAGCCGGTTGTGCCTGTGACTGAGACTGTGTCTGCGACAGCCGCTGCAATAACTGTTGCTGAACCTCCATGTGCTGCGCCTGCTGCTGCTGCATCATCTGAGTTTGCTGCTGAATGAATGCGTTCTGTTGTTGCATCATAGCAGTCATAGCCTCCATGGTCTGCCTCAGATCAGGCTGTTGATCACCGTTGCTACTGCTAGCTCTTGGTCGCACCATTTTTACCTGCATCACATAACACAGTAGAATAACAACCAGTATTCAATCACAAATCAGATCCTAACTTGGTTTCTAGCAATACACAAACAAAGTTTTCCTTCCCCGGAGTTTCTAATTGCTAGTAATATTGCTCTGATACCATCTGTAACATCCCTCAGAATCACACCCCACACGCATACAAGTAAAATACGGGGTTTCAAAAATTTTTTACTCTTCCATTAAAACACAAGAAGAAAGCGGCATCGAAGGACATTACTACGGAACAGAAAACCGCACAGAACTGAATAGGATCGATTACTAGGAAATAGAAATCCGGAAATCCAGAAAAAATCCGGCAGCAAGTATTCTAAACTACTGCTGCACAGACACACATATCTTGTAACAACAACAAACGTCCACACTACACATATGTGGAATTCCAGAAATATACAGAACTGATTATTCAGATACTAAAATAAACAACACAAATTCGGTTACACATCTCAAATCGGACATTTCAAAATAAGAACCAATTCAATAAAAGAATCCAAGACTTGTATCCAATAATTTAAACGAAACAACTATAATATAATATCCTGAAAACAGGCATAAGCCCTCAGGAGATAAAACATGTCATATAGGTCATAATAAATTAGGCACGCAGGCCTGATAAATCTTTAGAAGACTATTCTTAGAAATGACATCAAACATTAGCGTCATATTAGCTGTAGCAATTACTGTCTTGATGTCTCACCTGAAAACATTTAAACAACGGAGGTGAGCTAAAAAGCTCAGTGAGTAAAAGACACTAAAAGTCATCCATAGTACACATCAAAAATATCATACTTAAGTTGAAATTCTTTTTATTTAACAGATAAGATAAATCAACTTAACATGCATGCTCATATCAGAAACAAACACAATCAAATACAGATACTTGTAACAATAGGCATCAAACAGGTAGGATATGAATATAACAACCCATACCAACTAACCACACCGCCTAATACATCTAAATACAGATCGAAACAGAACTATAGAAATCAGAACTGACAGACAGAAAATCAGAATTTTCAGAGTCCAAACGGATAGTCTACATCGGAAACAGAAAGGCCACAGAAGGCCTGATGACCACAGAAGGTCTGACCCCACCTCTGCCGAGGACGAGACAATGCATGCATATCAGAAACAGAATGGTAGAGGAGATATCAGTGGGTGGCCCCCGTCTTGTCAGGACGTGGCACTCTGGTCTCCAATACCCACAACAGAATGGTAGAGGAGGTATCAGTGGGTGGCCCCCGTCTTGTTAGGACGTGGCACTCTGGCCTCCAATACCCAGAACTGAATGGTAGATGAGGTATCAGTGGGTGGCCCCCGTCTTGTTAGGACGTGGCACTCTGGCCTCCAAAACCCAGAACTGAAATAGTGTCTCAAGGGTCGTAGTAGACTATCAGCACCATTACAGCGCCACAGAAGGAGGGTAAGGACACGGAAGAGTGCTACACTAGGGCATAATTTTACAGAACAGATTATACTGAAACGGAGGAGTAGGACTAACCACTACTAAATTCTTACATCATGCCCAAAGTCTAACAAACCAGAAAATGACACACCCCAATATCCAGTCCTTAAACACAGAACAGAAATTATATGAGTGAATTCCTTACAACTAACCTTAATTCATGTCAAACCATTCTATGTTCTCACAAATGTTTTAACACATTCAAGGTTTTCAGAAAATTCACAACATATAAACAGAACAGGAAATATCCACATAACAAACAATTAAATACAGAACAGAAATTATTCATATAACAAACATTTAAACACAGAACAGAAATTATTCATGAAATAATCTCCTCAAAATTTCTAAAATCGTGAGCTATAAAATTACTGTAAGGGGCGCCACTTTCAGAACCTTAACAGAACGCACAAATTTCATGTAAATAATTTCAGTCCCCCACTACAGATAATTTTAATTACACGCTCGTGAAGAAAACTGACAAAAGCCCCAAAATTGGCTCAACTATATTTTCGAAAATTCCTAAGTTCTTAGTTAAATCCCCAATTTTGTTTTCTCTAAAATTTCTCATCAAACAAATAAATTTTAGAAGAACTACAGACCACAATTTAAGAGGTTAAACCATACAATGTAAATTTTTCTCACAAAGGAATATTCGTCTAACCAAAACATAGCAGATTTATATTGTCAGTTTGCAAAATATATTTTTAGTCCAATTTCGAACCAAAGCTAGTCAATATTGTATTCAAAATGAAGCTCTCTGAATCTAGTTTCCAATAAAACTGGTTTCACAAGATTTCGAATTGTAGGCAGGAAGATATAAGGGTTCGAACATAGGAAGGTCAGAATTTCAGATTTCAAGAAAACAGATTCATATATCAGACTTGCGACATTTATTTCAGATCCAATAACTAATCGAAAATAGGCGTTATGGGAGTCAAAATAAAGCTCTTCGAGCCTACGGTCTAATAAAACTGATTTGACAAGATTTCGAGCTATACCTAGGGAGATATGATGGTTCGAACACATAAAGGTCGAAATCCAGAATTTCAGAAAACTGATTTTGTACCGCTGGATTGCAATACAGATTGAAATACGAATACCGCTCGGATATGGTCGATATCATATTCAAATTAAAGTCAAACATATCTAGTTTCATACAAAATTTATCTCGTGCGATTTGGATCTATAGGCCATGAGATATTGGGGTTATAGTACACAAAGGTCAGATTAACGAATGCAGATTTCAGCAGAACAGGATTTTAAAACCCTATAATTATTTGAATTCAACCCCATACGAATAATCATGGCAAATAACGAATTTTAATTCGGATTAGACTCCTTAGGATCGAATTACTCACCAAAAAAATCGCCCACAGAGAAAACGCCAAAACAGGGGATCAGGGGTCTCCAGAAAGTTCGTCCACCACCAGTCTGCCACCACCAGCGTCAGAAATTTTGCAGGAGCGCCAAGCACAGTGAGGGGCGACAACACAGGCGGCTAGGGCAAGAAACAAACCAAAAATCGTGAGGGAGAGGAGCTCTCACGAATTTTCCCCTTTTTTTTTTTTTTCCACCCCAAACGGATCCAAGATCCAATAACCCAATTAACTTAAGTGGAAATCGGCTTTAATGGGCTTACCTGGGCTTAACCACCATGCGCCACTCCAATAACACAGAAATATGCGCCACCATGGTGGAAGAATTCCAGGAGCAAATAGTCAAGGTTGAGGGTTCGAAGCCCCAACAAAATAATTATTTTTGCCCTGTAGGGAAAAGTCCTACAATTAGGCAAAAATCCCAAAATTTTAACCGATAAAAATACAGAAACTGAATTTCTAACCTTAAATCATAATTCAGAAAATCAAGGGCGTTACAGCCTCCCAAGAAGCGCTAATTTTTAGGTCATTAGATTGACCAAAAATCAATATCATGGTGAAGCAGGTGAATCAGTTCTAAAGTAAAGAGCAAATAATTTTCTGCATTTCCTATGTCCTAAAAGTTTAGCCACTAATCCAAAAATCCAGAAATTCATATAAATCACAATCAAAGTGGCTTTCTTAAATATGCAGAAATTAAAATCATACTTCTCAAATCCATTCAAAGAAATCTTTATGATCTTCCTATGTTTATCAAAAAGAAAAAACACAAGTCCTTTCTTCAGATTAATATTTTCAATAGCAATAGAAGTAGGACTTTGATCAAAATAATCAAGCGTTGGATCATCATAATAATGTTTATGTCTTTCATTAAATTCCTCAATAAAGCATAATTTTTCAAATTCATCAAAATATTCAACAAAAGATATGGGCAAAACATCAGAGTGAGATTCATTAGTATTTGTAATTTTCAAATCATCTTCAGGTTCCTCATGCTCACAATCAAATAGTTTATCAATATCAAAATCATTATCAAAATCAAGATGAGACTCTTCAAAATCAATTTCTTCATGCTTCCCCATAAATAATTCATCATCAGAAGAGTCAAAATCAGAATCATATGAAAAAGAATTAATAGAATCAGGGTTGACCACAAGAGATTTATCATTAATTTCAAAAATATCACCGAAATCACAGTGGGGTTCATTAATGTCTATAATTTTCGAACCTTCATCATGCTCATCAGATTTAACCATATATAAATTTACATCAAAATCAAAATTATCATCAAAAGAAGGTTTTTCAATTTCAATTTCTTCAAACTTTTATTCAACTAAACTATCAAAGGAATCAATTTTACAATCATCAAAATCAGAGTGAGATTCATGAATATTCACATAAGGCTCAATCTCAAAACAATCATAATCAGTGGGGGAATTTTCTAAATCAAGTTTTTCAGTATCAAACTCAAATAACCAATCTTATTGCGGAATCTGGTTTTCTAGCAATTCAGTATTATCAGTCAAAGATTCTTCTTGAAAAGAATTTTGATTAACTAAACTCTTAAGATCCTCAATGTGCTTACTTTGATTTGCCATAATTTTTTCACACATGATTTCTAAGCTAGATTTTTCAGTATCCTCATAGTATGGCACAGAAACATGATCATGGTAATCATCATAAAAAGAATTTTGATTTTCCCAACTAGAATAATAATGATCATCTTGATAACATGGTAAATTGGGATTTGCATGATTTCCAAATTGACATTCATAAGTAAAATGATCAGAAGACTTACAAATATTACATGTAACAAGATAAGAGTGGAATTTCACTATTTCTGCAATAGACATCCTAGAATAATCTTTATGCTCACCTTTTTGCATGTATACCTTACCTCTTTCAGAAGCCCATGAATTATGATAAAAAGACATTTTTTTTGCTACCAAAAAGATAATCCAAGACCAATTAAATAAAACCCCTTTTTTTCAGAATATCTAACAAAAATAGAAAATCTAAAACACAAGTAAATTCACAAATTTCAGAAATTCTCAGTTCTGTCACAACTGTCAAAATCCAAATCCTGCAAAAAGAAAAAAACAAAGTTAAATCTAAAACAAATAAAACTTAGTCTAGTAATACTAACAACTATTTTGATATTAACAAAACTAAGATCCCCGGCAACGGCGCCAAAAACTTGATAGGCTTCCGCAAGTGCACGGAATTATCGAAGTAATAAAAATATCGATCCACAGAGACCTTATTGTTAATTACCAAATAATTATTTTCTCGCTAGCTAAGTAAACCGAATATGATGAAAGTAAGTAGTATAGCTAACACAAAGGATAATCAGAGAGATAAACATGGGACTAGGGTTTCATCCACCTTGATTTCAATGATAAGATATAAATAAAAGGTTCGTCAATCAAATCTTGCTATGATAAAGACCTAATTTACTTCATAAAAGGATTATCTCACTTTCGTGCAGACAATCACACAGGGACCAATCCTCGCTTTCACGCAAGATCTATCTCAACGCTGCAGATAAGTAAACCATCAACAAAGAACTCAAGGATCACTTTCGTGGATCCGAATTCTAAGTTGATCATCACAAGTGGAGCCTCAAGGATCACTTTCGTGCATCCCAGTTTCAACACAGGTTCCACCTAGGGTTCTCCAACATTCCGATCCTCACTTTCGTGCAAGATCTCTACGTTTGACACAATAACTCAATCCTAGATTAATATTATTAAACATGGCAATTAATCTACTAGAACAGATCAAGTTGGATCAAACCTAAGGAAGGGATCCTAACATGCAATTCTAGGGTTCCAAGTTCTCAAGCAAATCACCTTTCAGTCTTATTGCGAAAACTCTAAAACATGGATAATAACATAGATCTATGGAAATTTAAAGACAATTCATCACAAAAGTAGAATTATCACAACGAAGATTATCATGACGAAAAAAAGAAGAATTATCTAATCATTAGAAATCAAAGGGATTAAACCCTATGTCCCAAAATATGTCTAAGCTTGCATGGAGGAAAAAATACAATGAATCATAGTCTCATAGTGATTTGAAAATGAAAAGAAAGGAGAAACAACTTTATACCATGGTTGTAAAAGAGTTTACAGCCGTAATTCGCTTCGATGAACAGCGCTGTCACCGCTATTTTGTTGATTTCTCTTCCGATCGGACTCCAAATGCTTTGAAACTTTTGTGGTGTCGTCTTCTCCTTTAGGTGAAGCTTCTGTGTGAAAATCAAGGCCTGAGGTACCCTCTACACCTCTCAATGCGAGGCCAAACCCTAGCAACTTCTCTGGTGATGTCTCCCTCGATACTAGTTGAACGTTTTTCCTTTGGGTCCGTGTGTCTTCTCCTCTTAACGACGAAGTGGCAGCAACTTTCAGATTCTAATTTGGAGCTCTAGATCAAAAGTTATAGCCTTAACAATTTTCAGCCGGGAAAAATTCATGATTTTGCCAAGAAATTACGGCCGTGTAATAATTTACGGCAGTACCGTATTTTCATTCTGTGCACCGAAAGTCAAAATTACGGCCCGTAAAATATTTCTCGATGGTGTCATAAAATCGGACGAGTTCTCTAGTCTGGATCGCCTGGGAAATACGGTACCGTAGAATCGTTTACCGCCGTGCCGTAAAATCAGCAAAGGTTTCTGTTCCGAAAGCGCTGAAAAATACGGCAGTATAATTCTTTACGGCGGTGCCGTAAAATCACAAAAACTTTCTGTTCGGAAAATCCTTCAAATTACGGCAGTGTTCTACTATATATTTTGGTGTCATCACTATCTCAACTCACTCCTCCTGGAACACCTCAATGGAATGGTGTGTCTGAGAGGAGCAATCGAATCTTGTTAGACATGGTTCGATCTATGATCAATCATGCAACTCTACCACCCTCATTCTGGGGTTTTGCACTTTTGACAACTTCTCTAATACTGAATAACGTTCTATCTAAGAGTGTCTCCAAGATACCATACGAGGTATGTAGTGGGAGATGCCCTAACCTCTCAATTATCAGGATCTGGGATATGAGGCTTATGTCAAACGTCAAGATACTAGCAAGCTAGAACCTAGATCTGATAAATGTGCGTTTGTGGGGTATCCTAAGGAAACTAAAGTATACTACTTCTATGTTCCCATTGAGAACAAAATTTTTGTTGCTCGGGGTGCTGTCTTTCTAGAGAAAAAATTTCTTATGAGAGAAGTCAGTGGGAGGAAGTTTGACTTGGATGAGGTCCAAGTGTAACCACAAGAGAAGGAGATGGAACTTGAGCCACCTGCACTTGTTGCTAGGCAGCCTGAGGCTCAGATACAGGTCCCATGTAGGTCTGGGAGGATTCATCGTGTGTCTGAGAGGTATGGGTTGCTGCTGACCCAACACGACGGGATCTTCATCATTGAGGATGAGCCCAGGACTTAGGATGAGGCGGTCAGTGGACCAGACTTTAAGAGATGGCTTGAGGCCATGCAATCCGAGATGGATTCCATGTCAGCTAACCAAGTCTAGGATTTGGCTGAGCTGCCTAATGGGGTAAAATCCATAGGGTGTAAATGTTGGGGTATGCCCTTAAGGCTAATGTTTGAGGCCTATGGGAAAGTATCTGTATCATGTAATAAACTGTTATGTTTATAAAGGCATGGTTATTATTCGGTTGTCTACATTGTCTGCTGCAATATATGTTCTTCTGAATAATGTCTCAAAGCTGTTCAGCTGGGCTGACATGCTATATGTCCTTAGTCGAGATATCTTGGTGAACATGAGACAGCCTTGATATGATTGAGACTAATATGTGTTCTAATCTTATAGGATGCTTCGAGCATGGAATAAGATGTAGACTCATGGGTACATTGGATGTACTGGACAGACCCTACTAGGTTATTCAATTGTTTGTCACAATGTGAATAATCCTTGAGTGCAACAAGTGGCACATTTCCTTTGACTTGAGATCACTTGTGTTTTCTAAATGATGATTGTCATTGTTTTGAGGTAGTTCAATATCATTTGAAACATAATGATTATAGACTATCTTGGATGGTGAGCTTGAGTCAGGTTAGGGCACTAGTGATAGACATAGGATTGCCGTCTCCTTGTTTAAGGAGTGTGATGTTCTAAAGGGGCCCCCTGGATGAGATGATTGAGAAAAGAGTATGGCCATACCCAGGTGACAGTGTTCATCTGTTCTAATCATGCTCGTCATATTGGAGTTACAAGCTTGACACGCTTGTCCAATAAGAACATCCAGTGGCAAAGGACATATGTATGCCTAGTGAAGTTGATTCACACTTGTGCTGTTTTTGGGTGTAGTCTTGGAAGACTCTTTTCTTTATATCGGGAGACAGTGATGTGTTGCTAGATACCCCTCACTGATCGTGATGACGTGAGTTATCGTTACCGACATTTAAAGGAAACCCTTAGGGTCGCACAATTTGATGATATGGCTTACTTAAGTCAGATCGTGTGGACTGAATTGTTTAGGTTCAGTTTAAAGGGATTTAATCTCTGATTGTAAGTGAGATCTGGTCTGATCATGTTTGATTGATTAGGGCTTGAGATCGGTAAGCTTCGATCGAGAGAATGGATGCTAGATCGGTCAGATCAGGAGCATTAAGAGATCAACGGTCAGATCAAAAGCCTTATGGTTTAATTATGATTTGGGCTAGTTGCTTGGCTTGATTGGTTCTTAAATTGAACCAAAATGAACCGGCTCACTAAATGAGCGCATGGTTCAAGGGGAGAGGAGTTGACGACATGTTCACTTGGTGTGAACGTTGGGGCGATGAGTGGTTACTATTTTTAGTAACCATGATCTCCACTTGGAGAACGCTCTCGTCCAAATAGAGTATGCTCTATTTTCGCCTCTACGATTTTTTTCCCTCTCGCCCATATTCCTCTCGACACCTTGTGTGAGTGCGGCGACGCTTGAAGGATAGAGGAGGATTCGGCCAAGAGAGATCGAGATCTCATCATTCCCTTTCACTCGACAAGGACCTCTTGGAACCTTGCTAGCACAAGGAGCACCAAGGGAGATAGCGTCATCATCCTGTGTGTGACGACAAGGAGAAGATCTCATTTGATCTTTGCTTCCAAGGCGCCATCTTGAAATGGCCATGGTATGAATTCTTTTTCATATTTTAAAGTTGATCATAATACATGCTATGCGATCTTAGAAACCCTCTTCCGCTGTTTTAAATCCCTTACTTGCGCCTATTAGGGTTTCCTTCCCTCTTTAGGGGACTTTCAATTGGTATCAGAGGTAGGTTTATCATGCATGTTTTTATGATTGCTTAATGTTTGATCCATATTTGCGCATATGCCTAGATCTAATTCACATGCGAAAGTTTCATGATATTAAGTATCATCTTGCGAAAATACATCCATATGTATGTTTCTATATCTTGCGCATGTTTGATGTCTTGGCGCATTTACAATGTTGTTGGTTTTCTTAAAAACTTAAACGCATGCGCGACTCACTATAGATCTAAGGCCTTACTGTAAACCCTTAGACGGGTTACTAGGGTTGAAGTCATCCCCTAGGTTAGATCCAACAGTCTGATCAGACCATCTGACAGCCTGAATGGGTCGACCAGTTAGCACCTTGGCGCAAGCCTATGGTGGCTATAGGTCGACTGCAGACAGGTGTGTAGCGATGTCTGATTGAGACAACTAATGAACACACATGAGTTAGGCCCGGGGTCACACCCGCTTGCCAGACCTCATTGTGGTTGTTCAGCCCTGGCGCATGCATGGTTGACCTTATGGTCGACTCAAGTCAGTTAGGACTTGGTGCATGCAGGGGCAGTGGATCTGACTAGGTTGGATGAGTGGATCCCTAGTAATGGACCGTTGTAAGGTAGTAAGGGCGAATAAGGAAATTAAAATTGATCCCATGGGGTTTTTCGAAAATTTTAATTTTTATGGATCACATGATTGCTGATTGGATGCATATGTTTGTCTATTTAGTCTTATGTGGGCTGCTCATATTAATTGTGTGCTGTGCTGGGGCCTGCGTGCCTGGGATTTAAAAATTGTAAATTAATTATTGTGATCTGCGCATCACATCGCTTTAATTTATAAAATTGTAATTGACCTGCGTGTCAATCTTGTCTAGATAGTTAAATTTGTAATTTAATTAGACAAGAGCACAGAGCACACTTGGCAGAGGCGCATGCAGCAGTGGCTTGACCAGGTGGGAGGTCCAGGGTTCGACTCTGGGACCAGGCGCATTTTCCCTGGTGGGCGCACCTGTGCTGTAATTGGCGCTTGGGCCCTGGTTTGGGCCAGATGAGTAGCAAAAGACCCATGAAGAGCAAGTGAAGACTTAAGTTAGGTTAAGGTCTCACTAGGGCTATGGGCTTTTACCACATAAGATTCATGCTTTCTTTTATTTATTGTTTAAATATTAGAATTGCATGATTAAGTTTATCTTCTGCTATCACCATAGGAATTGCATGATAGTGAAGAAGATAAAAGACCGTGAAAATCCAACGCTTAATATCAAGCTCGTAAGCCTTCTGACGCGAAACCTCACTGTTCTGATTATCGTTGGAGCCGTGTTGTACCCACTCAGTGGGCACGTCCATCTATCTTCAGACGGTGTGGGACTACACCTGTGTGTTACAGAGTGGGGATTTATCCCTTCTCGTTGCTCAGCATAGCACATGGTGGTCCAGGGAGTAGGTCGGGTCAGCTTGACCGTGTAGGCTACATATGTGGCGCATATGGTAGCACATGGAGGCAGCCATCTGTGGGGTCAGAGACTGTGTTGTACCAACTCAGTTGGCACAGTCTGCTGGATTGCCCAGATGAAGGGGAATCGCACGGGTTGGCGATCGGCAGGGAATGCCTACCGGAGATTAGTGCTTGTACTCTCTGTGCATCTTATCTCGCCTGAGCGGGACGCGGAGACCAAGTATGAAATCCGGATCCCATCTCACTAAAAGAGTACTACTCTTTCGGGCTGTTTTGCTGGATTTTTCAGCCAGATAAAATAGTGAGAAAAAGAATCTTTCTTAAGTCCTGATTGATTCTTATACATTGATACTGACCTTGCTGTTCTTGCATTGTTGTAGATACCTGCAGCAACGAACACCATGAACTTCAATGTGCGATCCCTACTGGAAAGGGAGAAGTTTGCTGGGCCGAACTTCTCTGACTGGTTTGGACACCTTAAGATCGTTCTTAAGGCAGAGAGGAAACTGTATGTCCTCGAGACGGCGATACCGCCGCAGCCCGCTCCGAACGCCGCAAGGGCGGTTCGGGAAGCCTATGAAAAGCACGTCAATGATAGCATTGATGTCGCTTGCCTGATGCTAGCGTCTATGACGCCACCACTGCAGCGTCAGCATGAGGATATGTCGGCTATAGAGATTATAGCGAACCTCAAGATGCTGTATGCTGCACAGGCGAGGACAGAGCGCTACAATTTGACGAAGCTCTTCTTTCAGAGCAAACTGGCTGAAGGGAGCCCAGTGGGAGCTCACGTGCTCAAGATGATTGGGCACAAGGAAGCTCTGGAGAAACTGGGGCACACCATCAACCAGGAGCTTGCTGTGGATATTATTCTGCAGTCTCTCCCGCCTTCATTCGACGCGTTCATTATTAATTTTAATATGAACAAAATCGATTGTACTCCGGCAGAGCTGCTGAATATGCTCCTCACCACTGAGGAGACTCTGAAGGGTAAGCCTTCAACCTCTGTCTTGATGGTTCCTTCTAGGAACAAGAAGAAGGGGAAGAAGGGCAAGGCCCCTGTCAAGAGCTACAGCAAGGCTCTGAAGCAGAAGGTTAAGCGGTCCAAGGAATACAGGTGTTTCCACTGTGGCCAGCTCGGTCACTGGAAAAAGGACTGTAAAGCGCTCCAAGGAGATAAGAGGGGAAGCTTCGCTTCTGGCTCAGGTATATTCGTGACTGAGGTCATGTTCTCTTCTTCTATATCATGGGTGTTGGACACTGCATGTGGAGTTCACATTTGTTCAAATGTACAGGAACTCAAGAGAAGAAGGCAGGTGGGACAGCATGAGGTGGACCTACGCGTTGGAAACGGGGCACGGGTTGCTGCTGTTGCTGTAGGAGACTATTTCATTTCTTTACCATCTGGACTTGTATTGGAACTAAACAATTGTTATTTTGTTCCCAGTATTACTAAAAATATTATCTCCATTCCTGCTCTTGTCAGGAAGGGATTTTCCTTTGAATGCAATATTTCAAAGTGTATTTTGTCTTTTGATAATATTGTTTATGCAACTGGTTCAATTAACAATGGGTTATACATGTTGGACATGGAATGTTCTATACAGCAAATTGATATTAAGAAAGCCAAGTATGCTGATGACAGCACCTTGCTATGGCATAGTCGTTTAGGCCATATTAACGAGAAACGCATTAAGCGGTTGCATGATCATGGACTGCTGGGATCATTCTCCTACAAGGAGATTGATACATGCAAGGCTTGTTTAATGGGTAAAATGACGAAGTCACCTTTTCTTCACAAAGGTCAAAGGGCTTTAGGTTTACTTGACCTTATACACAGTGATGTGTGTGGGCCATTTAGTAAACATGCCAGAGGTGGCTATCAGTACTTCATTACCTTTACTGATGATTTCAGTAGGTATGGGTATGTCTTTTTAATGAGACATAAAAGTGAATCTTTTGACAAGTTCAAAGAGTTCAAAAATGAAGTACAGAATCAGCTAGGCCGAAATATCAAGGCACTTCGCTCAGATCGAGGTGGTGAATACCTAAGTCATGCGTTTACTGACTATCTGAAGGAGTGTGGGATCATCTCACAGCTCACTCCGCCAGGAACACCGCAATGGAATGGTGTGTCCGAGAGGAGAAATAGAACGTTACTTGATATGGTTCGTTCTATGATGAGTCAGGCTACTCTTCCATACTCCTTTTGGGGTTTTGCGCTGGAAACAGCTGCAAAGGTACTAAACCGAGTGCCATCCAAGGCAGTTTCAAAGACGCCATATGAGTTATGGTATGGGAAACAGCCAAGCTTGACATTTATCAGGATCTGGGGCTGCGAGGCTTATGTCAAAAAGCTCGCCTCTGGGAAACTAGAGAGCAGATCTGACAAATGTATCTTTGCCGGTTACCCTAAGGAAACTAAGGGTTATTATTTCTACGATCCCAAAGAGAACAAGGTTTTTGTTGCTCGGACGGCCATATTTCTTGAGAAGGAGTTTCTTCTGCAAGAGGCCAGTGGGAGAGAAATAAAGCTGGATGAGAATCCAGAGGAAGGACAAAGTAGTCAAGCACAGTTGGATGAGCCTGAGCCGGTAGAACAGGTTATTGAACAACCTGAGGCTCAGATATCACGGGAACCGCGAAGATCGGGAAGGATCCGTCGACAACCTGAGCGTTATGACGGAGTCTACATCATTGATAATGATGAAACCCTCACTTATGAGGATGCGGTCAGTGGACCGGAGTCAGCGAGATGGCTTGAAGCTATGCGCGCCGAAATGGACTCCATGTCAGATAACCAAGTTTGGGATTTGGTTGATCCGCCTCCGGGAGTTATCCCTATAGGCTGTAAATGGATCTTCAAGAAGAAGATTGACATGGATGGTAACGTAGTTACCTATAAAGGCAGGCTAGTTGCGAAAGGTTTCAAACAAATCTACGGGATAGATTATGATGAAACTTTCTCACCTGTAGCCATGTTTAAGTCTATTCGGATTCTTTTCGCGATAGCTGCATACTATGATTATGAGATCTGGCAGATGGATGTGAAAACAGCTTTCCTGAATGGAAATCTGGATGAGGATGTGTACATGACACAACCAGAAGGTTTCACTAATCCAGCAGATCGTCATAAGATATGCAAGTTAAAGAAGTCCATTTATGGACTTAAGCAAGCATCAAGAAGCTGGAATATTCGTTTTGATGAATCAGTTACTGAGTTTGGTTTCATCAAGAACGAGGATGACCCGTGTGTATATAAGAGGTTTAGTGGGAGCGTGATTACTTTTCTAGTCCTCTACGTCGATGACATCTTGATCATTGGAAATGACATTCCTGAAATGCATGCTGTGAAGGCATGGCTGAGGAAATGTTTCCAGATGAAAGATTTAGGAGAAGCAGCCTATGTGTTAGGTGTGAAGATCTACAGGGATAGATCTAAGAGGCTTCTCGGGCTGTGCCAGAGTACTTACATCGATAAGGTCCTGGAGAGATTTCATTTAGAGAATTCTAAACGAGGATATCTTCCAGTCAGACATGGTCTGAATCTTTCAAAGAGTCAGTGTCCACAAACACAGACTGAGAAAGATGAAATGGACAATACGCCTTATGCTTCGGCTATTGGATCCATTATGTATGCGATGTTGTGTACTCGCCCAGACGTTGCTTACGGGTTAAGCGTAACCAGTCGTTTCCAAAGTAATCCAGGTATGGCGCACTGGATTGCAGTCAAGAACATTTTAAAATATCTGCGGAGGACCAAAGATATGTTCTTGATATATGGTGGTCAGGAAGAACTCAGTATTGAAGGATATACTGACGCTTCGTTCCAGTCGGACCAGGATGATTTCCGATCGCAATCAGGCTATGTTTTTAGCTTGAATGGAGGAGCAGTGGTGTGGAAGAGTTTCAAACAGTCAACTGTTGCTGATTCCACAACAGAAGCCGAGTATGTTGCAGCCTCGGAAGCATCCAAGGAGGCAGTGTGGATTCGTAAGTTCGTGAGAGAACTTGGTGTCGTTCCTTCGAGTGCAGATCCTTTGGTTATCTTCTGTGATAACACTGGAGCAATCGCACAAGCAAAGGAACCGCGGTCGCACCAGAAGTCCAAGCACATACAGAGACGGTTTCATTTGATCAGGGAGATCATAGATCGTGGCGAGATCAAAGTCTGCAAGGTTCATACAAATGACAATCTGGCAGACCCGCTTACCAAGCCTCTGGCGCAGCAGAAGCATGAGAAGCACTGTAATAATATGGGTTTGAGATTTCTCAACCATTAGATTAAGTGCAAGTGGGAGATTGTTGGGGTATGCCCTTAAGGCTAATGTTTGAGGCCTATGGGAAAGTATCTGTATCATGTAATAAACTGTTATGTTTATAAAGGCATGGTTATTATTCGGTTGTCTACATTGTCTGCTGCAATATATGTTCTTCTGAATAATGTCTCAAAGCTGTTCAGCTGGGCTGACATGCTATATGTCCTTAGTCGAGATATCTTGGTGAACATGAGACAGCCTTGATATGATTGAGACTAATATGTGTTCTAATCTTATAGGATGCTTCGAGCATGGAATAAGATGTAGACTCATGGGTACATTGGATGTACTGGACAGACCCTACTAGGTTATTCAATTGTTTGTCACAATGTGAATAATCCTTGAGTGCAACAAGTGGCACATTTCCTTTGACTTGAGATCACTTGTGTTTTCTAAATGATGATTGTCATTGTTTTGAGGTAGTTCAATATCATTTGAAACATAATGATTATAGACTATCTTGGATGGTGATCTTGAGTCAGGTTAGGGCACTAGTGATAGACATAGGATTGCCGTCTCCTTGTTTAAGGAGTGTGATGTTCTAAAGGGGCTCCCTGGATGAGATGATTGAGAAAAGAGTATGGCCATACCCAGGTGACAGTGTTCATCTGTTCTAATCATGCTCGTCATATTGGAGTTACAAGCTTGACACGCTTGTCCAATAAGAACATCCAGTGGCAAAGGACATATGTATGCCTAGTGAAGTTGATTCACACTTGTGCTGTTTTTGGGTGTAGTCTTGGAAGACTCTTTTCTTTATATCGGGAGACAGTGATGTGTTGCTAGATACCCCTCACTGATCGTGATGACGTGAGTTATCGTTACCGACATTTAAAGGAAACCCTTAGGGTCGCACAATTTGATGATATGGTTTACTTAAGTCAGATCGTGTGGACTGAATTGTTTAGGTTCAGTTTAAAGGGATTTAATCTCTGATTGTAAGTGAGATCTGGTCTGATCATGTTTGATTGATTAGGGCTTGAGATCGGTAAGCTTCGATCGAGAGAATGGATGCTAGATCGGTCAGATCAGGAGCATTAAGAGATCAACGGTCAGATCAAAAGCCTTATGGTTTAATTATGATTTGGGCTAGTTGCTTGGCTTGATTGGTTCTTAAATTGAACCAAAATGAACCGGCTCACTAAATGAGCGCATGGTTCAAGGGGAGAGGAGTTGACGACATGTTCACTTGGTGTGAACGTTGGGGCGATGAGTGGTTACTATTTTTAGTAACCATGATCTCCACTTGGAGAACGCTCTCGTCCAAATAGAGTATGCTCTATTTTCGCCTCTACGATTTTTTTCCCTCTCGCCCATATTCCTCTCGACACCTTGTGTGAGTGCGGCGACGCTTGAAGGATAGAGGAGGATTCGGCCAAGAGAGATCGAGATCTCATCATTCCCTTTCACTCGACAAGGACCTCTTGGAACCTTGCTAGCACAAGGAGCACCAAGGGAGATAGCGTCATCATCCTGTGTGTGACGACAAGGAGAAGATCTCATTTGATCTTTGCTTCCAAGGCGCCATCTTGAAATGGCCATGGTATGAATTCTTTTTCATATTTTAAAGTTGATCATAATACATGCTATGCGATCTTAGAAACCCTCTTCCGCTGTTTTAAATCCCTTACTTGCGCCTATTAGGGTTTCCTTCCCTCTTTAGGGGACTTTCAGTAAATAGGTCTTCAAAAGGAAGACTGACATTGATGGCAACATAGTTACCTATAAGGGTAGACTAGTGGCTAAAGGATTCAAACAAGTCCACGGGGTGTGTTGGGAATCCCCGGGCTATAAGAAAAATGAAAACAACGGAAGCGAGCCCGAAACGAGATTCCTAATTCAACAAGGACTGACTTACGAAGAATACAAGGGATGTGATAGGGGCAGTACCTTATCAAGCAACTTTTAGAAGCGACCGATGATGAAGACGCGCAAGGGCCCGTCCTCTGTAATCGCGCACACACGGACTCCTCGAATCCTCTCCAATCTCCGCGCTGGGTGCTAGCCCCGGAAGATGAGATCCACGCATGATCTAGTTCATAGTGCTTGATGGTCCAGTATAGTTATTACTGGGACCATAGCATGAGAGAAGGAACTTAATGCTCAAGTATGTACTGCAGCATATCATCTGATCTTAGAGATCATGGATAAGGATGATGATCAAATTTGTTAAAATAAACACAGATAGCAATCTGGAAAAACCCACTGACCTAGCCTCTGGCGCAGCGGAAGCTAAATGGGTCATACTAGAGACATTGGAACTGACTAAACATCAGTTGTCCTTGGTCTTAGTGCAAGTGGGAGATTGTTGGTGTATATGCCCTAAAGACCAATGTATGGACATGGTCAGGCATTGTTTGAATGTACTTTGATAGAACTATTACTCTTTATATAGGCATCGTCGTTATTATGCAGACTTCTGTACCTGCGTTGATGTATTGAGTTGCATAAATAATGTCCCAGGAGTTTGGATTATATCCGTTCTCATAAGCTATCCCTAGACAAGGTACCTTAGCGGATATGGGACAGCTTTGGTACATGTGAGACTGGTGTATGGGCTGGTTATGTGCGGGGCACAGTAACGCAGACATACAGGTGCATTGGATGCACTGGAGTGATCCACCGTGAGGATTGACTTGTCTAGTCAACAAGTCAATCTCACATGCAAGAGGTTTGCATTGATCCTTAGACTTGAGGTATTCATGTCTAGATTTGATGATGGGTATGCTTTAATACAGTCTTACGTCTCTCCGTAATTGGGAGACCAAAACGACTGTCATTGGGCATGTCATAAGTCACGTAGAGACATGGATGACCAATAGTAGGATTTGCCCCTTCCTTCAGAGGAAGCATGATATCCACCTCAGGGTGCCCCACCTTATTGGTGCATGACAGAAAAGTGTGGCCACACTTGTTGAGTCATGACCAATGCATTGGATAATAAACTTGAGACTAATCCAATGGCAGGATATCAGCTTAGGCAAAGGGATCTGTAATGCAATAGGAATCCTCGTTGCTTGTTAGGAGTTGTTGCCATAATGACTTAAGTCCTATGACATGGGTAGTAGTGATGTGTTGCTAGATACCCCTCACTACTTATGATGTTTACATCATTGCCATCGTCATATGGATCCTACGGGGTCACACGCAATAGACTCTTGACGTTGCTTTATTCAGAAGCCTTAGGATCAAGTTATTGGATAACTTGGATCCATTTGGAAGATTTCATCAGCGCCAATGGGCCTGATGAGTTGGAAAAAAGTTATTGGAGCCAAACTTCATTTTTGGCACGTTGACCCGAAATTGACCTAGATTGGTCACATTTGGATTAGGGTTGCATTGGATTAGATCCAATGGCTTAATCAACCCATGCCATGAAGTTTGGGTTAGCTCATTATCCAATGAGGCCAATAATTAGTTCTAATGAAGAAGAATTGGCTTAAAAGGGTATAATGGGGAGAAATCTCACCCCATTGGCGCCTAGGGGCATAATGGGGTGAGGGAGGCGCCTTTGCTTCATTATGGAAGTAAAGGGCGCCTAGCCCTTCTTCTTTGGTTGGAATACTTGCCTCTAAGGTAAGTCTTGGGGCTGATATGGCTTGAGAACTTTTATAGGAAGTTCCTAGGCGCATATGGACATAGGGAGAAGTATATGGTAATGTCTTGGAGACTTACCTTACCTCAAACCCTAGTTTCTCCCAAAACCCTTACCCTAGCCGAAACTCCTCATGCATGTTGCGCCTAGCCACTTAGCCTTTGATGGTAAGAATGCATTTGAGGCATGTCTTGGGCTGATATAGTGTTTAGACTTTTATGGAAAGGTTGAATGAGGTTTATGGTAAAGTCTTGGAGACTTTCCTTACTTCAAGACACCTCATCCTAGCCATACACTTGGCATGATCCTAGCCCTTGCTCAAACCGCCTCTAGTACTATTTATAGGACCCATTGTCGCCCTCTCTAGATGACTTCTTGGAGACGTGAACACACATAGAGGGGCGAAAGCAAGGGCAAAGGGCGACAACATCAAACCTTGGCGCAAACTTCTTCCTTGGAGCCGCAATTTCTTCCTCTCCCTCTCTTCTTGGCGCAAGGACTCTTAGTGCTTGGTGGCATCTCCATGCCACAAGCTCTCTCCCTTCCTTGGCCATAGGTGCACCTTGCTTGAAGGTGGCGCAAGCAAAGAAGAAGAAAGGAAGCAACTTGGCGGCATCATCTTCCTCCTCATCTCCTCTTGGCGTTTTCATCTTGGAGGTGGCGCAAGAGAAGTAAAGATACCCTAAGGCTCGATTCTCTTCCCGAGGCTAGCACCAAGCGTGGAAGGGAGCAACGATCAAGGAGTCGACGCGTGGATACTTGTAGAGGGCGAACACTTGGGCGCCTTCAACATGGCTTCGACATCTAGACAAGCAAAAGAGGTACATCTCTAACACATCCTTGTGTCTTCTCTCTCGCATGGATCCTTGGGACCGGAATGTCTTTCGGGTGTAATGCTTCTTCCGCTGCGTCTTGGGACTGCAAAATTTTAAATTACACCCGGCATTCCCTAACAGTGGTATCAAAGTTACTTGCGAGAAACACAAGGTGTACATTTGCTTGTGTGAAAAATTTTTGGAAAATTTTTCGTTCATCCATGCGCGTTTAACCTAGAAGGCGCTTTCATCCAAACTTCTTTCATCAATTTTTATGGCCGAAATTTGGATTGTGTTTATGATGGATTTAAGACCAAAGGCGCACGTAGTTTTGTCAAGTAGGACGGGCATTGTGTCTTCAGACTGGCCAGTTCTCTTGATCTAACAAAATTGCCAACCGATAGGGTCCATGAAATCATCATGAAACTTGATCCCAATTTTAGCATAAATTTGATTAAGAGAGTGCTTTGGATGGAGTTGGCGCATAAGGGGATAAAATTTGATTATTACGGTTTTTCAAATTTTATATATGCGCCACTTGTCTCTTCCATGGGTTGATATGGTCATAGCGAGTGCCCTCCTGTGTTGTGATGTGGAAGCATGTTTCCACCTGAGATGAATGCTTGTAAAATCTTTCTACCACCTGCGTGTGGTTCTCCCCCTTCTTGATGTAAAATTTTCATCTTTCCTTAGAATAGATGTAGAATTGTTTACATGAGATAGGTTAAGGTTCATCAAAGACAACAAGGAGCCTTCTTCAATCGGAGTCAGAAGTGGCGCCAGCTTTGGAAGCATGGTGATGGACTTGCGGCTGAATGAAGGACACTTGCTTTCTGCTTCTAGCATGGGCTGATTTGCTTCAGGGACTCGCAACCCTTGGATGCACAATAACATGTCACATGGCTCATGACAAGTTATGTGTATGAAAAGGGCTATGACCATATCGACCAAAAATAGCATGCCTGTGATGGTTTATTATTTTATCCATAGCATGCCTGTGATGTTTTTCCTTTGCTGCCTGAACCATAGGAAAACTGCATGCTAGAAAAGAATAAAACAAACATGCAAAAACTCTCAATACAATATCAAGTCGATAGCCTTCTAACGCGTAGCCCTCATCAAGCTATCGATCGGTGGTGTTGTGAACTGTTTCCCACCCTCGTGGGACACACCCACTTATCTTTAGAAGGTGTGTGGTGACAATGATTTCCCCAATCCAGTTTTAACCTGGGCGTGCCTTCACAAGGAAATTTGTTGGCCCTGGGCATAACGGTTAGGACCAGACTTGACTAGTTTTCCATATGTCATTGACATGATGAATTACTAGAGGCAGCTGTTGAGAGGATAGGGTTTTGTGTTGTATCCAGCCCTCGCTGGACACAGGGCACCTAGTCTGTCTTAACTAAGAGGAATTGTGCATGGCACAATTGGCTGGCATGCCTACCTAAGGAAGCATGAGACTCTCTGTGCATCTCAACTCACCCTCGTGAGTCGCGGAGACCTTATGTGAAATTAGGATCCTACTCACTTATTTCCATGTTGAGTTTGAGAGTTCTCAACTTATTTTGGAAGTAGTGGGAGCATAGCATTTAATTTAAAGTCCTTGTTAAATGCTTTATCATTGTACTTACTTTACTTATTTGCTTATTGTAGAAGGCATCTCCTGATCTAAGATTGAAACTTTATAAACATAAACTGGATGGGACAAATTGGACAAAATGGTTCAAGATTTTGTCCAAGATACTGGAACAAGAAAATAAGGTGCATCTTCTTGAAAGACCTCCATCCCAGCCCAGTGTGTATTTCACTAATGATTGGGAGTGGAATGTCTATCTTGAACATTGTGAAGATAACGAACAGTACACTGCTCTTGTCTTAGAGTGCATGACCCAAGAGGTCAAGGTTGAATGTGATGAGATGGGGATCTATGATCTAATCATACATCTCAAAGGTCTCTTCACACCATGCTCTATAGACAATGATCAGGAGAGTTCTGTTGGATCTTCAGAATGTGTACCTGAATCTGAATCTGTTGGATCTTCCGATCGCAATCAGGCTATGTTTTTAGCTTGAATGGAGGTGCAGTGGTGTGGAAAAGTTTCAAACAGTCAATTGTTGCTGATTCCACAACAGAAGCCGAGTATGTTGCAGCCTCGGAAGCATCCAAGGAGGCAGTGTGGATTCGTAAGTTCGTTCAGGAACTTGGTGTTGTTCCTTCGAGTGCAGATCCATTGGTTATCTTCTGTGATAACACTAGAGCAATAGCACAAGCAAAGGAACCACGGTCGCACCAGAAGTCCAAGCACATACAGAGAAGGTTTCACTTGATCCGGGAGATCATTGATCGTGGCGAGATCAAAGTCTGCAAGGTTCATACAGACGACAATCTGGCTGACCCGCTTACAAAGCCTCTGGCGTAGCAGAAGCATGAGAAGCACTGTAATAATATGGGTTTGAGATTTCTCAACCATTAGATTAAGTGCAAGTGGGAGATTGTTGGGGTATGCCCTTAAGGCTAATGTTTGAGGCCTTGGGATTATTTCAGTATCATGTATAAACTCTATGTTTATAAAGGCAATGGTTGTTATTCAGGTTGTTACATTATCTGCTGCAATGCGTATACTTCTGAATAATGTCTCGATGCTGTTCAGCTAGGCTGATATGTAGTATTGTCCTTAGTCGAGATATCTTGGTGAACATGAGACAGCCTTGATATGATTGAGACTAATATGTGTTCTAATCTTATAGGATGCTTCGAGCATGGAATAAGATGTAGACTCATGGGTACATTGGATGTACTGGACAGACCCTACTAGGATATTCAATTGCTTGTCACAATGTGAATAATCCTTGTATGCAAACAAGTAGCATGTGTCCTCTGACTTGAGATCACTTGTGTTTCTAAATGATGATTGGCATTGTTTTGAGGTAGTTCAATATCATTTGAAACATAATGATTATAGACTATTTTGGATAATGAGCATGAGTCATGTTAGGGCACTAGTGATAGATATAGGATTGCCGTCTCCTTGTTTTAGGAGTATGATGTTCTGAAGGGGCCCTCTGGATGAGATGGTTGAGAAAGTGTATGGCCATACCCAGATGACTATGTTCATCTGATCTGATCACTCTCATCATATTGGAGTTACAGGCTTGACACGCTTGTCCAATAAGAACATCCAGTGGCAAAGGAAACATGTATGCCTAGTGAAGTGGATTCACACTTGTGCTGTTGTTTGGGTGTAGTCTTGGAAGACTCTTTCCTTTATATCGGGAGACAGTGATGTGTTGCTAGATACCCCTCACTGATCGTGATAACGTGAGTTATCGTTACCGACATTTGAAGGAAACCCTTAGGGTCACACAATTTGATGATATGGCTTACTTAAGTCAGATCGTGTGGACTGAATTGTTTTGGTTCAGTTTAAAGGGATTTAAACTCTGATTGTAAGTGAGATCAGGTCTGATCATGTTTGATTGATTAGGGTTTGAGATCGGTAAGCTTCGATCGAGAGTGTTGATGCTAGATCGGTGAGATCAAGAACATCAAGAGATGAACGGTTAGATCTTGAACCATTTGGTTCAATGAGATCTAGACCATGGCTTGGGCTGATTTGATTTGGTTTTTGAACCAAATGCAATTGGATCGAATTGATTTGAACCGGTTCACATGAGTGAACGCATGGTTCAAAGCTTGTAGGCGTTTTGGTCGGTTTTGATGTCGTGGGCGCATGGCTACATGTCTTTCTATTTTTGGAAAGTCATAAATGCCACTTCCCTCAACGCCTCAACGCCTCAACGCTCGCTTCTTCCTCTTGACGCCCCCTCTCTCGTGTAGAGAAGGTCTTCACGCCTTGAAGAGGATTCGGCCAAGCTAGAGCTCTCATCCTATTCCCTTCCATTCGACAAGGATACTTTGAAGAGCTTTGCTAGCACAAAGGATTCAAAGGAGCAAGTCATCTTCACCTTGTGTGCGTCACTTTTGGAGAAGAAGCACACGCATCTTTCTCTTCCAAGTCGCCATCTAAGCAATGGCAATGGTATGAATCCTTTTCATCTATATAAGGTATTGAAAGTTGATCATATGATATATATAAATCGATCTATGAAACCCTAACATCCCTTGCGAAACTTTGATATGCGCCCCCTTTGGGTTTCACCCCCCTTTGAAAAGGGACTTACAATTGGTATCAGAGCATAGGTTTTATGTATGTTCATATGATTGCTTTGTGATCCATGTTAGCGCTTAAGTATAGTTCTATATGTAAGTTTTCATTAAGTTTACGCATGTTAACTTAGATGAAGCTTTCTTACAATGTTGCGCATGTTGAAAGTTGTTTTTACCTAAAAACTTAACATCTTGCGCGCATCCATCTAGATCTATAAAGCGACTACTGTAAAACCTTAGACGGGTTATTAGGGTTGAAGTCATCCTCTAGTTAAGATCCAAATAGTCTGATCATACCATCTGACAGCCTAGATGGGTCGACCAGATGGCACCTGTGCGCTAGCACGAGGTGGCTATAGGTCGACTGCAGACAGGCGTGTAGCGATGTCTGGTTGAGACAACAAGTGAACGCTCTTGAGTTAGGCCCGGGGTCACACCCGCTTGCCAGAACTCATGAAGGTTGTTCAGCCCTTAGCGCATGCACAGTTGACCATTAGGTCGACTCAAGTCAGTTAGGACTTGGTGCATGCAAAGGCAGTGGATTGGACTAGACATGATGAGTGGATCCCTATTAATGTACCGTTGTAAGGTAGTAGGGCAAATAAGGAAAATAAAATTAATCCCAATGGGTTTTTTGAAACTCTTATTTCCTTATTATTGGATCACATGTTGATAGTATACCATGTTGAGTGTTTATTTAATCTTATGTGGGCTGCCCAAATTTAATGTGTGCTGTGCATGGGCCTGCGTGCCTGGATTAATTGTAAATTATTTTTATTGTGATCTGCGCATCACATTTTAATTAATTTATACAATGTAATTGACCTGCGTGTCAATCTTGTCTAGATAGATTAAATTGTATTTTAATCAGACAAGAGCACAGAGCACACATGGCAGAGGCGCATGCAGCTTGAGGCTTGACCAGGTGGAAGGTCTAGAGTTCGACTCTAGGACAGGCGGATTTACCTGGTGGGCGCACCTGAGCTGCAGTGGGCGCTAGGACCCTGGGTTGGGCCAGATGAGATGCAAATGACCCATGAAGAGCTCAAGTGAAGACTTAAGTTAAATTAAGGTCTTACTTAGGCTTAATGGGCGTTTACCACATAAGATCATCATGCTTTCATTTATTGTTTTCAATAATTAGAATTGCATGATTTAATCTTCTGCTATCACCATAGGGTTTGCATGATAGTTAAGAAGATAAAAGACCGTTAAAATCCAACGTTAAATATCAAGCACATAAGCCTTCTGACGCGAAACCTCACTGTTCTGATTATCGTTGGGGCCGTGTTGTACCCACTCAGTGGGCACGCCCATCTATCTTCAGACGGTGTGTGATTACACCTGCGTGTTACAGAGAAGGGATTTATCGCTTCTCGTTGCTCAGCATAGCACGTGGTGGTCCAGGGAGTAGGTCGGGTCAGCTTGACCATGTAGGCTACATATGTGGCGCATATGGTAGCCATATGGAGGCAGCCATCTGTGGGATCAGAGACTGTGTTGTACCAACTCAGTTGGCACAGTCTGCTGGATTGCCCAGATGAAGGGGAATCGCACGGGTTGGCGATTGGCAGGGATTGCCTACCAGAGATTAGTGCTTGTACTCTCTGTGCATCTTATCTCGCCTGAGCGGGACGCGGAGACTAAGTATGAAATCTGGATCCCATCTCACTAAAAGAGTGTTACTCTTTCGGACTATTTAATGGATTTTTCAGTCAGATAAAATAGTGAGAAAAGAATCATTCTTAAGTCCTGGATTGATTCTAAACATTGATACTGACCTTGCTGTTCTTGCATTGTAGTAGATTTCTGCAGCAACGAACACCACGAATTTCAATGTGCGATCCCTACTGGAAAGGGAGAAGTTTGCTGGACCAAACTTCTCAGACTGGTACGGACACCTTAAGATTGTTCTTAAGGCAGAGAGGAAGCTGTATGTCCTCGAGACGGCTATACCGCCTCAACCCGCTGCGAACGCCGCAAGGGTGGTTCGCGATGCTTATGAAAAGCATGTCAATGATAGCATTGATGTCGCTTGCCTGATGCTTGCGTCTATGATGCCAGAGCTGCAGCGTCAGCATGAGGATCTATCTGCTATAGAAATTATAGCAAACCTCAAGATGCTGTATGCTGCACAGGCTAGGACTGAACGCTATAATTTGACTAAGCTTTTCTTTCAGAGCAAACTGGCTAAAGGGAGTCCAGTGGGAGCTCACGTACTCAAAATGATTGGGTACAAGGAGGCTCTAGAGAAACTGGGACATACCATCAATCAGGAGCTTGCTGTAGACATAATCCTGCAGTCTCTTCCGGCTACTTACGATCCGTTCATCATTAATTTTAATATGAACAAGATCGACTGTACCCCGGCAGAGTTGCTGAACATGCTCTTGACTACAGAGTTGACTCTAAAGGGAAAGCCTTCATCCTCTGTCTTGATGGTTCCTTCAAGGAACAAGAAGAAAGGGAAGAAGGGCAAAGCCCCTGTCAAGAACTACAACAAGGCTCTGAAACAAAAGGTTAAGCGGTCGAAGGAATACAGATGTTTCCACTGTGGCCAGCTGGGTCACTGGAAAAAGGACTGTAAAGCGCTCCAAGGAGACAAGAAGGGAAGCAATCCTTTCGCTTCTGGCTCAGGTATTTTCGTGACTGAAGTCATGGTATCTTCTTCTTCTATTTCATGGGTGTTGGACACTGCATGTGGAGTTCACATTTGTTTTAATGTACAGGAACTCAAGAGAAGAAGACAGGTGGGATAGCATGAGGTGGACCTACGAGTTGGAAACGGGGCACGGGTTGCTGCTGTTGCTGTAGGAGTTTATTACATCTCATTACCATCTGGACTTGTATTGGAACTGGACAATTGTTATTTTGTACCAAGCATAACGAAAAATATTATCTCTATTGCTGCTCTTGTCAGGAAAGGGTTTTCCTTTGAATGCAAGATTTCAAAGTGTTATCTTTCTTTTGATAATATTGTTTATGCTACTGGATCGATTAACAATGGGTTATTCATGTTGGAAATGGAATGTTCTATACAAAATATTGATATTAAGAAAGCCAAGTTTGCTGATGACAGCACCTTGCTATGGCATAGTCGTTTAGGCCATATTAACAAGAAACGCATTAAGCGGTTGCATGATCATGGACTGCTGGGATCATTCTCCTGTGAGGAGCTTGATACAAGCAAAGCTTGTTTAATGGGTAAAATGACGAAGGCCCCTTTTTCTAACAAAGGTCAAAGGGCTTCAGGTTTACTTGACCTCATTCACAGTGATGTGTGTGGGCCTTTTAGTAAACATGCCAGAGGTGGCTATTCATACTTCATTACCTTTACTGATGATTTCAGTAGGTATGGTTATGTCTATCTTATGAGACATAAAAGTGAATCTTTTGACAAGTTCAAAGAGTTCAAAAATGAAGTACAGAATCAGTTAGGCCGAAATATCAAATCACTCCGCACAGATCGAGGTGGAGAATACTTGAGTCATGAGTTTACTGACTATCTGAAGGAGTATGGGATTGTCTCACAGCTCACTCCACCAGGAACACCGCAATGGAATGGTGTGTCCGAGAGGAGAAATAGAACCTTACTTGATATGGTTCGCTCTATGATGAGTCAGGCTACTCTACCTTACTCCTTTTGGGGATTTGCACTGGAAACAGCTGCAAAGGTACTAAAACGAGTGCCATCCAAGGCAGTTTCAAAGACTCCATATGAATTATGGTATGGGAAACAGCCGAGCTTGACATTTATTAAGATCTGGGGTTGCGAGGCTTATGTCAAAAAGCTCGCCTCTGGGAAACTAGAGAGCAGATTTGAGAAATGTATCTTTGTCGGTTACCCTAAGGAAACTAAGGGTTATTATTTCTACGATCCCAAAGAGAACAAAGTTTTTGTTGCTCGGACGGCTATTTTTCTTGAGAAGGAATTTCTTCTCCAAGAGGCTAGTGGGAGAGAAATAAAGCTGGATGAGAATCCAGAAGAAGGACAAAGTAGTCAAGCACAGTTGGATGTGCATGAGCCAGTAGAACAGGTTATTGAACAACCTGAGGCTCAGATATCACGGGAACCGCGTAGATCGGGAAGGATCCGTCGACAGCCTGAGCGCTATGACGGAGTCTACATCATTAATGATGAACCCCTCACTTATGCGGATGCGGTCAGTGGACCGAAATCAGCGAGATGGCTTGAAGCTATGCGAGCCAAGATGGACTCCATGTCAGATAACCAAGTCTGGGATTTGGTTGATCCGCCTCTGGGAGTAATCCCTATAGGCTATAAATGGATCTTCAAAAAGAAGATTGACATGGATGGTAACGTTGTTACCTATAAAGGCAGGCTAGTTGCGAAAGGTTTCAAACAAATCTACGGGATAGATTATGATGAAACTTTCTCTCCTGTAGCTATGTTCAAGTCTATTCGAATTATTCTTGCGATAGCAGCATATTATGATTATGAGATCTGGCAAATGGATGTGAAGACCGCTTTCCTTAATGGAAAACTAGACGAGGATGTGTATATGACACAACCTGAAGGTTTCATCAATCCATTAGATCGTCATAAAATATGCAAGTTAAAGAAGTCCATTTATGGACTTAAGCAAGCATCAAGAAGCTGGAATATTCGTTTTGATGAATCAATCTGCGAGTTTGGTTTCATCAAGAATGAAGATGACCCGTGTGTATATAAGAGGTTTAGTGGGAGCGTGATTACTTTCCTAGTCCTCTACGTCGATGATATCTTAATCATTGGAAACGATATTCCTGAACTACATGCTGTCAAGGCATGGTTAAGAAAATGTTTCCAGATGAAAGATTTGGGAGAAGCAGCCTATGTATTAGGTGTGAAGATCTACAGAGATAGATCTAAGAGGCTTCTCGGGCTGTGCCAGAGTACTTACATCGATAAAGTCCTGGAGAGATTTCATTTAGAAAATTCTAAAAGAGGATATCTTCCAGTCAGACATGGTCTGAATCTTTCAAAGAGTCAATGTCAACAAACAAAGACTGAGAAAGATGAAATGGACAATACGCCTTATGCTTCGGCTATTGGGTCCATTATGTATGCGATGTTGTGTACTCGCCTAGACGTCGCTTACGGGTTAAGCGTGACCAGTCGATTCCAAAGTTATCCAGGTCAGGCACACTGGATTGCAGTCAAGAACATTTTGAAATATCTTCGGAGGACCAAAGATATGTTTTTGATTTATGGAGGTCAGGAAGAACTCAGTATTGAAGGATATACTGACGCTTCGTTCCAATCTGACCAGGATGATTTCCGATCGCAATCAGGCTATGTTTTTAGCTTGAATGGAGGTGCAGTGGTGTGGAAAAGTTTCAAACAGTCAATTGTTGCTGATTCCACAATAGAAGCCGAGTATGTTGCCGCCTCGGAAGCATCCAAGGAGGCAGTGTGGATTCGTAAGTTCGTTCAGGAACTTGGTGTTGTTCCTTCGAGTGCAGATCCATTGGTTATCTTCTGTGATAACACTGGAGCAATAGCACAAGCAAAGGAACCACGGTCGCACCAGAAGTCCAAGCACATACAGAGAAGGTTTCACTTGATCCGGGAGATCATTGATCGTGGCGAGATCAAAGTCTGCAAGGTTCATACAGACGACAATCTGGCTGACCCGCTTACAAAGCCTCTGGCGCAGCAGAAGCATGAGAAGCACTGTAATAATATGGGTTTGAGATTTCTCAACCATTAGATTAAGTGCAAGTGGGAGATTGTTGGGGTATGCCCTTAAGGCTAATGTTTGAGGCCTTGGGATTATTTCAGTATCATGTATAAACTCTATGTTTATAAAGGCAATGGTTGTTATTCAGGTTGTTACATTATCTGCTGCAATGCGTATACTTCTGAATAATGTCTCGATGCTGTTCAGCTAGGCTGATATGCAGTATTGTCCTTAGTCGAGATATCTTGGTGAACATGAGACAGCCTTGATATGATTGAGACTAAAATGTGTTCTAATCTTATAGGATGCTTCGAGCATGGAATAAGATGTAGACTCATGGGTACATTGGATGTACTGGACAGACCCTACTAGGATATTCAATTGCTTGTCACAATGTGAATAATCCTTGTATGCAAACAAGTAGCATGTGTCCTCTGACTTGAGATCACTTGTGTTTCTAAATGATGATTGGCATTGTTTTGAGGTAGTTCAATATCATTTGAAACATAATGATTATAGACTATTTTGGATAATGAGCATGAGTCATGTTAGGGCACTAGTGATAGATATAGGATTGCCGTCTCCTTGTTTTAGGAGTTTGATGTTCTGAAGGGGCCCCCTGGATGAGATGGTTGAGAAAGTGTATGGCCATACCCAGATGACTATGTTCATCTGATCTGATCACTCTCATCATATTGGAGTTACAGGCTTGACACGCTTGTCCAATAAGAACATCCAGTGGCAAAGGAAACATGTATGCCTAGTGAAGTGGATTCACACTTGTGCTGTTGTTTGGGTGTAGTCTTGGAAGACTCTTTCCTTTATATCGGGAGACAGTGATGTGTTGCTAGATACCCCTCACTGATCGTGATAACGTGAGTTATCGTTACCGACATTTGAAGGAAACCCTTAGGGTCGCACAATTTGATGATATGGCTTACTTAAGTCAGATCATGTGGACTGAATTGTTTTGGTTCAGTTTAAAGGGATTTAAACTCTGATTGTAAGTGAGATCAGGTCTGATCATGTTTGATTGATTAGGGTTTGAGATCGGTAAGCTTCGATCGAGAGTGTTGATGCTAGATCGGTGAGATCAAGAACATCAAGAGATGAACGGTTAGATCTTGAACCATTTGGTTCAATGAGATCTAGACCATGGCTTGGGCTGATTTGATTTGGTTTTTGAACCAAATGCAATTGGATCGAATTGATTTGAACCGGTTCACATGAGTGAACGCATGGTTCAAAGCTTGTAGGCGTTTTGGTCGGTTTTGATGTCGTGGGCGCATGGCTACATGTCTTTCTATTTTTGGAAAGTCATAAACGCCACTTCCCTCAACGCCTCAACGCCTCAACGCTCGCTTCTTCCTCTTGACGCCCCCTCTCTCGTGTAGAGAAGGTCTTCACGCCTTGAAGAGGATTCGGCCAAGCTAGAGCTCTCATCCTATTCCCTTCCATTCGACAAGGATACTTTGAAGAGCTTTGCTAGCACAAAGGATTCAAAGGAGCAAGTCATCTTCACCTTGTGTGCGTCACTTTTGGAGAAGAAGCACACGCATCTTTCTCTTCCAAGTCGCCATCTAAGCAATGGCAATGGTATGAATCCTTTTCATCTATATAAGGTATTGAAAGTTGATCATATGATATATATAAATCGATCTATGAAACCCTAACATCCCTTGCGAAACTTTGATATGCGCCCCCTTTGGGTTTCACCCCCCTTTGAAAAGGGACTTATAATTGGTATCAGAGCATAGGTTTTATGTATGTTCATATGATTGCTTTGTGATCCATGTTAGCGCTTAAGTATAGTTCTATATGTAAGTTTTCATTAAGTTTACGCATGTTAACTTAGATGAAGCTTTCTTACAATGTTGCGCATGTTGAAAGTTGTTTTTACCTAAAAACTTAACATCTTGCGCGCATCCATCTAGATCTATAAAGCGACTACTGTAAAACCTTAGACGGGTTATTAGGGTTGAAGTCATCCTCTAGTTAAGATCCAAATAGTCTGATCATACCATCTGACAGCCTAGATGGGTCGACCAGATGGCACCTGTGCGCTAGCACGAGGTGGCTATAGGTCGACTGCAGACAGGCGTGTAGCGATGTCTGGTTGAGACAACAAGTGAATGCTCTTGAGTTAGGCCCGGGGTCACACCCGCTTGCCAGAACTCATGAAGGTTGTTCAGCCCTTAGCGCATGCATAGTTGACCATTAGGTCGACTCAAGTCAGTTAGGACTTGGTGCATGCAAAGGCAGTGGATTGGACTAGACATGATGAGTGGATCCCTATTAATGTACCGTTGTAAGGTAGTAGGGCAAATAAGGAAAATAAAATTAATCCCAATGGGTTTTTTGAAACTCTTATTTCCTTATTATTGGATCACATGTTGATAGTATACCATGTTGAGTGTTTATTTAATCTTATGTGGGCTGCCCAAATTTAATGTGTGCTGTGCTGGGGCCTGCGTGCCTGGATTAATTGTAAATTATTTTTATTGTGATCTGTGCATCACATTTTAATTAATTTATACAATGTAATTGACCTGCGTGTCAATCTTGTCTAGATAGATTAAATTGTATTTTAATCAGACAAGAGCACAGAGCACACATGGCAGAGGCACATGCAGCTTGAGGCTTGACCAGGTGGAAGGTCTAGAGTTCGACTCTAGGACAGGCGGATTTACCTGGTGGGCGCACCTGAGCTGCAGTGGGCGCTAGGACCCTGGGTTGGGCCAGATGAGATGCAAATTCGTGGTGTTCGTTGATGGGATGATATCAACAGCAGCATCCAATGCTCCGTCCCTGACCCGAGAGTCCATCCCATCAAGCCTTTTCGTCCTACTTCTTTTGAGCTCCTGCACATGTAAAATGGAGGCGGTCGGTGGACCAGATTCCAAGAAATGGCTAAGGGCCATGAGAACCATAATGGACTCCATGTCTGCTAATCAAGTCCGGGACTTGGATGAGCTGCCAAAAGGGGTAATTCCCAAAGGCTATAAATAAATCTTCTAGGAAGATAGACATGGAAGGTAACACTGTTACTTTAGAAGGCAAGCTAGTGAATAATGATTTCAGGCAAATCCACTGGGTGGATAATGATGAAATTTTCACCAATAGCTGAGCTTTAAGTCCATTAGGGATCTGCTTGTTATAATTGCATGATCAATTATGGCATGTTGTTATGATAACTGCTTTTCTTGCATGGACATCTGAAAAGATATCTATAAGGAAATAGCCAGAAGGTTCTCATATCAAGGCCATATAGATATGCATGATGTTATGCAAGCATGGTTGAAAAAGCCTGTGTTTACAAGAAGATCAGTGGGAGCACCTTAATAGTATTTCTTGATGATATTCTCCTCATGTTGAATGACATCTATGCTCTTCACATGGTGAAGAAAAGGTTTGATATGTATTTTGAGAAGAATGATCTAGGGAATGATGCCTACATTCTAGGCATGAGGATTTATAAATAGAGATCCAAGAAAGTCATTGCCCTTTAGTCAATCTATGTTCATCCAAGAGTTTCTGGAGAGGATTATTTTGGATGATTCCAAATATTGATACCTTCCAGGAAGATATGGTCTGAGTCTCTCAAAGATGTTGTGTCCTGTGGCACAGCTGGAGAGTATTAACATGGGTCCAAAGTCCTGATACATGGTATGTAGGATGGATCATGTTTTGAAGACCATTTATGGCAAATGCTTGGAGCATAGCCAGCAAGTTTCAATCAGATCTTAGTGTTTAACACTAGATAGCTGTGAAAGCAATCCTTATACATATACTTGGGAAGTATAAAGGATTGGAGTCTAGTCTATGATAGACAGGAAAGAATTTTGTGTACAGGGGTACACTAACACTTCGTTCCAGTCTAGTGACTATTGATCACAGCCAGGATTTGCGCTTTGCCTTGTTATGGTGTTGTATGCTGAAAGAGCATTATGCAAACCAAAGTGGCAAGATTCTACAAATAAGGCTGAGTACATTGCAGCTCCTTGTGGCAGCCAAGGAGGCAGCTTCATTCATTTGAACTTGATCTAGTTCATAGTGCTTGATGGTCCAGTATAGTTATTACTGGGACCATAGCATGAGAGAAGGAACTTAATGCTCAAGTATGTACTGCAGCATATCATCTGATCTTAGAGATCATGGATAAGGATGATGATCAAATTTGTTAAAATAAACACAGATAGCAATATGGAAAAACCCACTGACCTAGCCTCTGGCGCAGCGGAAGCTAAATGGGTCATACTAGAGACATTGGAACTGACTAAACATCAGTTGTCCTTGGTCTTAGCACAAGTGGGAGATTGTTTGTGTATATGCCCTAAAGACCAATGTATGGACATGGTCAGGCATTGTTTGAATGTACTTTGATAGAACTATTACTCTTTATATAGGCATGGTCGTTATTATGCAGACTTCTGTACCTGCGTTGATGTATTGAGTTGCATAAATAATGTCCCAGGAGTTTGGATTAGATCCGTTCTCATAAGCTATCCCCAGACAAGGTACCTTAGCGGATATGGGACAGCTTTGGTACATGTGAGACTGGTGTATGGGCTGGTTATGTGCGGGGTAATAGGAAACCTAGGAGACAAGTATCATTCATAGAACTTGTTGTAGCGGAAATACTAGGAAACCATAAAAATCGCATGACTTAAGCACATGATTAACCTTGTAAGAACAAGTTAGAGCGTTACCATTGCCATGATGTAAGTGCGGCTTGGATGATGAAAGGGGCGAGTGCCTCTTCTCCAAAGGTGTCACACACAAGATGATGTCAACTTCTTCCTTGTGCTCCTTGTGCTAGCAAAGACACCAAGGAGTCTTTGATCGTGTCTTGGAGAGGAGATGTGCACCCTTGGCTGGTCGAATTTCTTCTTTGTCGTGAAGATGATGATGAAGCGAAAAAGAGGAAGCACACTAGAGAGTTTCGAAACCGTGAGGGGAGAGACCAAGAAAGGAAAGTTCGGCCACCACCACACATGGTAAAACCGAAATGTAACTCCCTTCTTAACTCCCTTCTTTGCAATCGAAACTTCCCTCTTAATTGAACCATGCGTTCACTAAGTGAACCGGTTCAATCCCAATTTGGTTCAAGCACCAAATCGAACCAGCCCTGGTTAAGATCTCTTTGAACCAAGTGGCTCAAGATCTAACCACACATCTCATTGAACCTCTTGATCTTTACGATCAAGCATCAATTCTCCCGATCGAATCTTACCGATCATATGCCCTAACCAATCAAACATGATTAGACTAGATCTCACTTCCAATCAGAGTTTAAATTGCTTTAAACTGAACTAGAATAATCCCAGTCTACACGATCTGACATAAGTAAGCCAAATCATCAAATTGTGCGATCCTAAGGGTTTCCTTCAATGTCGGTAACGATAACTTACGTTATCACGATCAGAGAGGGGTATCTAGCAACACATCACTGTCTCCCGATATGAAGGAAAGAGTCTTCCAAGACTACTCCCAAATCACAGCACAAGTGTGAATCTAATTCATTTGGCATACATGTTACCCTTTGCCACTGGATGTTCTCGTTGAACAAGCGTGTCAAGCTTGTGATTCCAACATGATGAAAATGGTTAGATCAGACGAACATAGTTGTCTGGGTATGGCCATACACATTCTCAACCATTTCGTCCAGGGGGCCCCTTAGAACATCTCACTCCATCTAGGAGAGGCAATCCTATATCTATCACTAGTGCCCTAACAATGACTCATGCCCACTATCCAAGATAATCCTTAATCATTATCTTTCAAATGATATTGAATTACCTCAAGACAATGCCAATCATCACTTAGAAACACAAGTGATCTCAAGTCAGAGGGAATATGCCACTTGCTTGCATATAAGGATTATTCACATTGTGACAAACAATTGAATATCCTAAATAGGGTCAGTCCAGTACATCCAATGCACCTATGTGTCTAAATCTTATTCCATGCTCGAAGCATCCTATAAGATTAGAACACATATTAGTCTCCATCATATCAAGGCTGTCTCATGTTCACCGAGATATCTCGACTAAGGACAACACTGAATGTCAGCTAAGCTGAACATCATTAAGACATTACTCAGAAGTATACATATAGCAACAGATAATGTAACAATCTGAATAATAACAATTGCCTTTATAAAACATATAGATTATACATGATACTGTAAATAATCCAAGGTCTCAAACATTAGCCTTAAGGGCATACCCTAACACGGGGCACAGTAACGCAGACATACAGGTGCATTGGATGCACTGGAGTGATCCACCGTGAGGATTGACTTGTCTAGTCAACAAGTCAATCTCACATGCAAGAGGTTTGCATTGATCCTTAGACTTGAGGTATTCATGTCTAGATTTGATGATGGGTATGCTTTAATACAGTCTTACGTCTCTCCATAATTGGGAGACCAAAACGACTGTCATTGGGCATGTCATAAGTCACGTAGAGACATGGATGACCAATAGTAGGATTTGCCCCTTCCTTCAGAGGAAGCATGATATCCACCTCGGGGCGCCCCACCTTATTGGTGCATGACAGAAAAGTGTGGCCACACTTGTTGAGTCATGACCAATGCATTGGATAATAAACTTGAGACTAATCCAATGGCAGGATATCAGCATAGGCAAAGGGATCTGTAATGCAATAGGAATCCTCGTTGCTTGTTAGGAGTTGTTGCCATAATGACTTAAGTCCTATGACATGGGTAGTAGTGATGTGTTGCTAGATACCCCTCACTACTTATGATGTTTACATCATTGCCATCGTCATATGGATCCTACGGGGCCACACGCAATAGACTCTTGACGTTGCTTTATTCAGAAGCCTTAGGATCAAGTTATTGGATAACTTGGATCCATTTGGAAGATTTCATCAGCGCCAATGGGCCTGATGAGTTGGAAGAAAGTTATTGGAGCCAAACTTCATTTTTGGCACGTTGACCCGAAATTGACCTAGATTGGTCACATTTGGATTAGGGTTGCATTGGATTAGATCCAATGGCTTAATCAACCCATGCCATGAAGTTTGGGCTAGCTCATTATCCAATGAGGCCCAATAATTAGTTCTCATGAAGAAGAATTGGCTTAAAAGGGTATAATGGGGAGAAATCTCACCCCATTGGCGCCTAGGGGCATAATGGGGTGTTATGCGGTGAGGGAGGCGCCTTTGCTTCATTATGGAAGTAAAGGGCGCCTAGCCCTTCTTCCTTGGATGGAATACTTGCCTCTAAGGTAAGTCTTGGGGCTGATATGGCTTGATAACTTTTATGGGAAGTTCCTAGGCGCATATGGACATAGGGAAGAAGTATATGGTAATGTCTTGGAGACTTACCTTACCTCAAACCCTAGTTTCTCGCAAAACCCTTACCCTAGCCGAAACTCCTCATGCATGTTGCGCCTAGCCACTTAGCCTTTGATGGTAAGAATGCATTTGAGGCATGTCTTGGGCTGATATAGTGTTTAGACTTTTATGGAAAGGTTGAATGAGGTTTATGGTAAAGTCTTGGAGACTTTCCTTACTTCAAGACACCTCATCCTAGCCATACACTTGGCATGATCCTAGCCCTTGCTCAAACCGCCTCTAGTCCTATTTATAGGACCCATTGTCGCCCTCTCTAGATGACTTCTTGGAGACGTGAACACACATAGAGGGGCGAAAGCAAGGGCAAAGGGCGACAACATCAAAGCTTGGCGCAAACTTCTTCCTTGGAGCCGCAATTTCTTCCTCTCCCTCTCTTCTTGGCGCAAGGACTCTTAGTGCTTGGTGGCATCTCCTTGCCACAAGCTCTCTCCCTTCCTTGGCCATAGGCGCACCTTGCTTGAAGGTGGCGCAAGCAAAGAAGAAGAAAGGAAGCAACTTGGCGGGATCATCTTCCTCCTCATCTCCTCTTGGCGTTTTCATCTTGGAGGTGGCGCAAGAGAAGTAAAGATACCCTAAGGCTCGATTCTCTTCCCGAGGCTACACCAAGCGTGGAAGGGAGCAACGATCAAGGAGTCGACGCGTGGATACTTGTAGAGGGCGAACACTTGGGCGCCTTCAACATTGCTTCGACATCTAGACAAGCAAAAGAGGTACATCTCTAACACATCCTTGTGTCTTCTCTCTCGCATGGATCCTTGGGACCGGAATGTGTTTCGGGTGTAATGCTTCTTCTGCTGCGTCCTGGGACTGCAAAATTTTAAATTACACCCGGCATTCCCTAACATCTTGCGCCAAGAGGAAAGGAGAAGAAGACTTGTGCTTGCGGCTAGATGTTGGAGGAAGAGAAGTTGTGCCAAGAGCCTCCAAGCTTTCGCCCCTCTCTTTTTGCATACGCCTCTAAGGATTGATCACCTTTATAGAGGGGACGGCCAGGTACTCTTTTATAGGGCAAGAGGTGGTTTATGAAAGGCTAGGATCAAGACAAGTGGGCGGCTAGGATGAGAAGGTTTGAACCAAGGAAAGTCTCCAAGACATTTCCATAATTCTCATTCAACCATTCCTTTTGTGCCCATGCCTTTCTTTGTGCGCCAAGGCCTTGCCTTGCGCCCCAAGCAATGCCATATAGGCATTCATACCATAAGGGATATAGGGGGGAGGCGCCAATTGCTTCCTTATGAAGCAAATTGTGCCACTTCTCCCCATTATGCCCATAGGCGCCTAGGGGAGAAGACTTGTCCCCATTATACCCTTCTAGCCCTTCTTCTCTTCATGACAACTTATTAGTGAGCCCAACTTAGCAATGGGCCTAGCCCAAAGACCATTAGTCATGTTAACCAAGCGATTGGATCCAATCCAACTTAACCCATGGTCAAATGAGGCTAACCATGGTTAATTCGGCCAATATGCCAAAAAATAGAAGTTGGCTCCAATAAGTTTCTTCCATCTCATCAGGCCCATTGGCGCTGATGAAATCTCCCAATTAGATCCGAGTTATCCAATAACTCGATCACAAGGCTTCCCGATCAATACGAGAACTCAAGTATCAAGGTGTGCGACCCTGTAGGTTCCTCTGACGCTGGCAGTGCTGTCCAAAGATCATCACGGGCAGTGAGTGGCACCTAGCAATGCATCGTTGCTACCCAGGTCATTGGAATGGATATCGACATCGACATCCCCATCATCGCAACTAGGTACTGATGGGGGTAGAGGCCATGACCCAAGAAAATATAAATGGAGCTTAAGGCTACCCTAGTTTATGGGTACCCTAAGGCACCATTGCATTGCATGCATCATGTAGCTACATTTGGTAAGTTTTATACTTTGTTTTGTATTTTCTTTTATGGAAATTATGTTGCATCATACTAGAATTAGTGCATGTCATAATGTTGCATCCAAGTAGGAGTAGTGTAATAAGCATTTACAAGTCATGTGGATAAGCTCAAAGTTAGCTCAAAGCTCACTACAACAAGCTAGCTCCAAATATGGCAAGCCACTTCAAAGCCAAAGTTCAAAGTGAAGTCTTGAGTTGAAGCACTTCAACTCACCTTTCCATTGAAGTATAAAGCCACCTTGGCACCCAAGAATTCGGTTCCAATCTCAACTCATCAAAGGATATGCGCTCATTCAAAAGCTTTCCATCAAATCCCTTAAATCAAGGAATCAAGATGTGTTCACACCTTGGAAGGAAAGAGCCACGCCAATTCAAGAAGCAATACCACCTCCAATTAAGGGAAGATCACCAAAGCAATTCGTCCATGGCCAAGGAAGGAAGGATTGCCACCTTCTCTTGTCGCCCAAGCAAGGAGAATTCACCAAACAAAGAAGGAATTCAGCCACAACAAAAATGGCAAGTTTCAAAGCCATGCATCGCCCATTACAAACAAGGGAAGACACTCAAGGAAAGGATTTCGAATTTGAAAGCTTCAGCCCCAAAGGAATTCGCCCAAACCAAAGAAGGAAGGAAAGCTATCACCTAGCCGAACATGCAAGCAAGTCTACAAGAAAATTCGAACACACCATCTCTACAAACAAATAAGGGAAGTTTTCAAGTCAAATCACAATCAATGGAGCCATTGCCTCGACAAAGCATTGAAGACAATAATTTCTTTCTTATTTTGATCTTTTGTAACGTTAAGGAGAAGCTCTACAAAACTTGTAATCGCATGTAAGTTGATTAGGAAGATTTGATAATGGAATTGTCGATTAGTTGCCTAGCAACCTTGGGTGCTTGTGTCGCCCTCCCCTTTCCCCTTCTCATCTGAGGTGCTTGTGTCACCTATCTCCCCTTCTTCCCCAAGGGCCAAGGTTCCCTTCGCTAACCGTTTCTTCGAAGACACCTCTACCATCTTGGCGCAAGAGCAACCCCTTCAACCATTAGCCGCGCAACTTCTTCAAGGAGCATCTCCCTTAACCTTGGTGGCGCATCTACATCCTCTCCACTTTCTTCAAGCTCTTGTGGCGCATCAACATCTTCTTCAACCTTGGTGGCGCACCTCTTCTCTATACATAGTGACGCAACTTCAACCTCTTCACCCAACAAGTGGCGCACCCCCTCTCCTCAAGGGCCTCTTCAACAACACTTTTAACAAGCATCTCTAACTCTCTCTTTAATCTATGTTTGCTTGATCTACACTTATGTTGTTGTTGCATGTTGTAGGATGCGCAAGCCCTTCATCTCATCATTAAGAGGCGCAACTTTCCATCAACTTGGTGCAAAGTCATCCCCACTCCATCATCAAGGCGCATCTTCCTCAAGGATTCATTCACCCACTTTGGCGCATCCCAAAGCCCTTGCAATATCAAACCAAACACTCTACCCTTATTCCTTGTTATCTAAATCTTGAATATGATCTAACATGTCTTCTTTGTTTGTTGAAGCCCTCGGCATCAAAAGGAACTCCATGACATGAGACACCTCCAAGGAATCATTCATGGCCGAAAGTCACAAGGCCTTCAACCCATGACTTGAGCAACACATCATCATTAATTAGATTAGATTAAGTAGTTTGTTTGAACCTGTTAGCAAGAGGAATTTGGAGGCTTAACCTCCCCTCTTGATCTTAGCATTGTAAAGGTCATTTAATATTCTATATCCAAGCATGTTTGGGTTTGATGTGTTGGAGTGTTTGTAATGAAGCAATTCCTTCCATCAGAGTAGGACCGTTGAAGATCGGGAAGGACGATCCTTCTATTCTCAAGGATCGCACGGTGAGCGCTTCTTTACAATATTGTCTTAATGTTCTAGAAATGCATGTTTAGTCATAAGTTTGCTTAGTCTTTAGAATCGCATGCTTAATGTTAACCTAATGTTAGTTGCATGTTTAACCTTAGATCACATGTGTAGTGTACCGTAGTTTTTTTATACAAGCATAACTCAGTTTTTATTTAAAATACCAAAAACATATTTTTGAAAGCCCTGTTAGATAACCTCGCATGCTAGCTTGTTTTCCTTAGATTCATGTTTTCATGCTAGCCCAAATTGCATGCTTCCCCCCTACATCAGGTACAGATGCATTACAGTCTCTTTGCCGAACTGATATCCGATTGGACAAGTGTGTCACCACTTGTTTTCACCCAATCACATGGCTATGACTAAAACAGGTTCTCACCTGGGTATGGCCATACACTCTCACTCATAGAACCATAGAAGAGCTCCATGGATATCATACTTCCCTAAGGATGGGGCAAATCCTTTATCTGTCCATTGACCTTCTCATATGGATTGTGACATGCTCAATGACAACCGTTATGACCTCCCAACTACGGCAAGGTGTTAGGTTGTATCAAAGCAAGTCCCTAACCATATAGAATGATCAATGACCTCAAGTCAAGGGATCAATGCATCTCCTGTCACTTGTGAGGATAACTCATGACACCAAGTCATAGCCTCACAGCGGGTCTATCCAGTATATCCTCCAATGATATACCCATGTGTCTGCGTCCTTACCAGCCCACATACCAGTCTCACAAGTACCATAGCTGTCCCATATCCACTAAGGTACATTTACTGGGGACAATAGTTCGAGCACAGATCCAATCTATCTCTAGGGACATTTTCATGTTAGTACATATTCGCAGATGTAAGCAAACATAGATAACGACAATGCCAGAATGATATAAATATAAAAGTCAAGTAGTACATAACTGGACCAAAACTAGGTCATAGGGCATATACACCAACAATCTCCCACTTGCACTAAGACCTAGAAGTTGAGGAATCTCAACCCCATATCTCTAGCGTGACCATCATGCTTCTGTTGCGCCAAAGCCTTGGTCAATGGGTCTGCCAGATTGTTCTCTGTGTCAAATCTGCTAATCTTGACATCACCTCTGTCAATGATCTCTCTAATCAGGTGAAATCTTCTGAGTATGTGTTTGGATCTTTGATGAGACCGTGGTTCCTTTGCTTGTGCAATTGCTCCATTGTTGTCACAGTAGAGTTCAATGGGATCCATTGCACTAGGGACCACTTGAAGATCACATAAGAACTTCCTTATCCAAACAGCTTCCTTGGTTGCCTCAGAAGCGGCCACATACTCAGCCTCGGTTGTGGAATCTGCTATGGTGGATTGCTTGAAGCTCTTCCAGCATACAGCGCCTCTATTTATCTTGAACACATAGCCGGCCTGCGATCTAAAGTTGTCTGGGTTAGACTGGAACGATGCATCATTATAGCCCTGCATACTGAGCTCTTCCTGTCCCCCATAGACCAAGAACAAATCCTTAGTTCTTCTCAGATACTTTAGGATGTTCTTTACAGCCACCCAGTGCTGCAGACCTGGATTGGATTGGTATCGGCTGGTTATGCTTACAGCATATGCCACATCTGGTCTAGTACATAACATTGCATACATGATCGATCCTACTACCAAAGCATAAGGAATTTGACTCATGTCATCCCTCTCATCCTGTGTTGTAGGACACTGGCTCTTTGAGAGAGTAAGGCTATGTCTTACTGGAAGGTATCCTTTCTTGGATTGCTCCAAGTTGAACCTCTCCAGGACCTTATCAATGTAGGTACTCTAACTAAGGGCCAGGAGCCTCTTGGATCTATCCCGGTAGATCCTTACGCCTAGAATATAGGCGGCCTCCCCTAAGTCTTTCATCTCGAAACACTTCCCCAACCATGTTTTCACAGCTTGAAGACTAGGGATGTCGTTTCCGATGAGCAGTATGTCATCAACATACAAGACCAGAAAAATCACCAAGCTCCCACTGAATTTTCTGTATGCACAGGCGTCATCCTCGCTTTTTATAAAGCCATAATCTCTCACGGCTTCATCAAATCGAAGATTCCAACTTCGAGATGCTTGCTTTAATCCATAAATGGATCTCTTTAGCCTGCAGACCTTATTAGCCTCTGCAGGATGGATGAAGCCATCAGGTTGTGACATATACACATCCTCAGTCAGCTTACCGTTAAGAAACGTTGTCTTCACATTAATCTGCCATATCTCATAGTCATGATATGCAGCTATAGGAAGCAGAATCCGAATGGATTTGAACATGGCAACTAGCGAGAAGGTTTCATCATAGTCCACCCCGTGGACTTGTTTAAATCCTTTAGCCACTAGTCTACCCTTATAGGTAACTATATTGTCATCCATGTCTGTCTTCCTCTTGAAGACCCATTTACACCCTATGAGTTTTACCCCATCAGGCAGCTCAACCAAATCCCAGACTTGGTTAGCCGACATTGAATTCATTTCAGATCACATGGCGTCAAGCCATCTCTCGGAGTCCGGTCCACTGACCGCCTCATCGATGAAGATCCCATCGTGTTGGGTCGGCAGCGACCCGTACCTTTCAGGTGCACGACGAATTCTCCCAGACCTACGCGGGACCTGTGTCTGAGCCTCAGGTTGGCTAGCAACCGATGCTGGTGGCTCAGATTCCATCTCGTTGTCTTGTGCTTGCACTTGGACCTCATCCAAGTCAAACTTCCTCCCACTAACTTCTTTCATGAGAAATTCTTTCTCTAGAAAGACAGCACCCCGAGCAACAAAAACTTTGTTCTTGGTTGGGACATAGAAGTAGTATCCTTTAGTTTCCTTAGGATACCCCACAAACACACATTTATCAGATCTAGGTTCTAGCTTGCTAGAATCCTGACGTTTGACATAAGCCTCACATCCCCAGATCCTGATAAAAGTGAGATTAGGGCGTCTCCCACTCCATATCTCGTATGGTATTTTGGAGACACTCTTAGATGGAACGTTGTTCAGTATTAGAGAAGCTATCTCTAGTGCATGCCCCCAGAATGATGGAGGTAGAGTTGCATGACTCATCATGGATCGAACCATATCCAATAAAGTTCAATTTCTCCTTTCAGACACACCATTCCATTGAGGTGTTCCAGGAGGAGTGAGTTGGGATATGATCCCACACTCTCTCAGATAGTCAGAGAACTCACCGCTCAGGTACTCTCCACCTCGATCTGATCGAAGAGCTTTAATGGATCTTCCAAGCTGGTTCTCTACTTCATTCTTGAACTCCTTGAATTTCTCAAAGGACTCAGATTTATGTCTCATTAAGTAGACATAGCCATACCTACTGAAGTCATCAGTGAAGGTAATGAAGTAGTTGTACCCTCCTCTGGCTTGTTTATTGAAAGGCCCACACACATTAGTATGTATGAGATCTAATAAACCTTCTGCCCTCTCACCAATCTTGGTGAAGGGTGCCTTTGTCATTTTCCCTAATAAACAAGGTTCACAAGTATCAAATTCCTCCAAGGAACTTGAATCTAACAATCCATTTGCATGGAGTTGTTGGATGCGATTCTTGTTTATATGGGCTAATCGACAGTGCCATAGGAAAGCACCAACTGAACCACTTAGTTTGGTCCTTTTATTACTTATGTTACAAATAGAACTTTCCATATCCAAGATATATAGACCATTGCACAAAGTACCCTTCCCATAGAACATATTTGCAAATAAAAAAGAACAAGAGTTCTTATTTATTTCAAATTTAAATCCTTTCTTTGCTAAGCAAGGAATGGATACAATGTTCTTAGTAAGTGAAGGTACAAAAAAGCAATTATCTAGTTCTAATTGAAGTCCAGAAGGCAAGGAGAGAGTCAAAACACCTACAGCAACAGCAGCAACCTATGCCCCGTTTCCAACGCGTAGGTCAATCTCTCCAGGCCGCACCGATCTACTTTTCTTGAGCCCCTGCATATTTGTACAAATATGAGCTCCACATGCGGTATCCAATACCCATGACATAGAAGTAGAAAGATTGACTTCTATAACATAGATACCTGAGCAAGAAGTTAAGGCCAAGCCTTTCTTCTCCTCATTCTGAAGCTGCTTGTAGTCCCTTCTCCAGTGACCCTGCTCGCCACAGTGAAAACACCTCTGGTCCTTTGACTTCTTCGCCTTTTTCTTCAGTGCTTTGGTAGGACCTCTGGCACTGCTCTTAGCACGTGCCTTACCCTTCTTCTTTATCTTCTTGGTCACAGGGACCAAAAGAACATAATTGGGTTTGGTCTTACCCATCTCTCGCTCGGCTGTTTGGAGCATATTCATCAATTCCTCCCGTGTGCACTCAATCCGGTTCATGTTGAAATTAATAATAAACGGACTGAAGCTAGGGGGTAGGGAATGCAGAATAAGATCCACAACCAGCTCGTTGTCTATGGTATGTCCCAGTCTCCTGAGATGATCCACATTCCCAATGAGTTTGAGAACATGGGGTCTCACTGGTGCACCCTCAGACAACTTGCACCGAAAGACTGCTTTGGCAGTGTCAAATCTCTCAGTTCTAGCCTGAGCCTCGAACATCTGTTTCAGATGAGTGATCATCTGAAAAGCGTTCTGCTCCTCATATTGCACCTGCAGTTCAGGTGCCATGCTGGCTAGCATAAGACATGCAACCTCCAAAGAGTCATCCTGATGCTTTCTATAAGCATCTCTGTCTGCCGTTTTGGCATTAGGCGGAGGAGCCACAGGAAGAGCCTGTTCAAGGACATACAGCTTCTTCTCGAGCTTGAGGACTATCCTCAAGTTTCGATGCCAGTCCATAAAGTTAGTTCCAACTAACTTATCCTTATCAAGGAGTGATCGCAGTGATAATCCGCCAGTGTTCATAGCCATTGTTCTACAACACCCAAGAAGAATAGATTAGTACTACTTCGAATCATTTAAACTGGACTTGTTTTAAATGATTACTACTCCCACTATTTTAAATTCGAATTGACAACCCACAAAGTCAATCGGGAAGTTTAAGACTTCCTAGTGAGATGGGATCCTTATTTCACATGAGGCTTCGCGTCCCACGAGGGTGGGATGAGATGCACAAAGTAACCCATGTTTCCTAAGGTGGGCATGCCGGCCGGTTGCTCCAAGCAACTCCCCTTGTTGAAACAGTCTGGGCATTTCATGTCCAGTGAGGGCTGGATACAACATAAAACCCTTACCTCTCAACGATGCCTCTAGACTTTCACCATGTGCCCAGCACATGTGAACTTCTAGTCAAGTCCATTCCTAACCGTTATGCCCAGGGCCAACGAGTTTCCTTGCGAAGGCACGCCCAGGTTAAAACTGGACTGGGGAAACCATTGTCACCACACACTTCCTAAAGATAAGTGGGTGTGTCTCACGAGGGTGGGAACCAGTTCACAACTCCACTGATCGATAGCTTAGTGAGGGCTATGCGTTAGAAGGCTACTAGACTTGATATTTTATTATGAGGGTTTTTTAAGGTCTCATCAGTTTTATCTTATGTCCAACAATACAGGCATGCAATCCTATAGTGATAACATAATGATAAAACACTACAGGCATGCTTTTAGCAGATAAGGAAAGCAGTAAAAGATGATGTGATCAAAGCCCTTTCAAGACATTGAACCAGCCCATGCCAAAAGGAGGTTCAACTCTTGACATAGGACTCAAGCCCCTAAGATTGACCTATCCTAGCCGCCCTCTATCTTGGTCTTCAAGGTTGGCTCCAAGGTCCTTCTCACATGGTTTAGCTCTCAAACCTTAAGGGTGGACCCCAAGGGTTCGGCCAATGCCATGGTCTTCCTCCAATGAGGATGCGCCACAATGCAAGAAGTCAAGTTAGCTAGCTCTCAAACCCAAGGGTTCGGCCACGCCTAACTTGCGCCACTAAGCAGGCTTGCGCCTCTTTCTTTGATGCTTGTTGCGCCACCATCCAAGGTATGCATGCGCCAAGTTCCAAGTACATGCGCCACCCTAATCTTCTTCTTAGTTAAAAGCAAAAGGAAAAGCGGCACGCAGGCCTCACGTGGATACATCACAGGCATGCAAAGGGGGGGCTTGACTAATGATCACAACATCATGCACAATCAAGGTATTTGCTCATGCAATTCTACATGCTCATGAAAAACATAAAATATGAAATTTTACTTTTTCATAAAACTAGTCTCCTTTTCTCATCTTCTTCTCACAAATCTTTTGGTTAATTGCGATTTATTTTTCATGATGATTTCAGAGATCCTTTCGGCTAGCAATTTTGTCAGATCAAGAGACTTGGCCAGTCCGAAGACACAATGCCCGTCCTACTTGACAAAATTACGTGCGCCTTTAATCTTTAAATCAAACAAGAAAAATAGTCCAAAAATCCAAAAGAGATTGAGAGGATGATAGAAACAAGAAACCCTAATTTTTCCTACTTAGAAAAATCGTTTGCCATGTGTAAGTCCCCTTCAAGGGGGAGCGAAACCCTAAGTGGCGCATATAGTTCATTTCGGCAGCGGAAGCAAGGGTTTCATGAATCGCAAGCATGTGTCATATGATCAACTTAGAGCAATAGAAGATAGATGCGTTACCATGGCCATGAGATAGGAGGCGGCTTGGAAGAGAAAGAATCAAATGGTTCTTCTCCAAAGGCAACGCACACAAGGTGAAGATGGCTTCTCCTTGAATCTCCTTGTGCTAGCAAGGATCTACAAGTATCCTTGTCGAGTGGTAGGGATGAGGAGATGATTTCTTGCTTGGCCGAGAGCTCTTCCTTCTCGTCAACCTCTCTTCTCCACACGAAAGTGCAAGAAGCGTCAAGTGAAGTGAAGTGGTGAACGTATTGGCGTTAGGCGTTTTTGAAGAGGCCTTCATGACTTACCATAAATAGAAGCCATGCTCTCATAAATGAACAAAACGCCTTCACCCTTTCGAACCATGCGTTCACATAAGTGAACCGGTTCTCCTTTTTTGGTTCAATTGCATTTGGTTCAAAAAAACCAAATCAAATAAGCCCAAGCCATGGTCTAGATCATATTAAACCCTATGGTTCCAGATCTAACCGTTCATCTCTTGATGCTCCTGATCTCACCGATCTAGCATCATCTCTCTCGATCGAAGCTTACCGATCTCAAGCTCTAATCAATCAAACATGATCAGACCAGATCTCACTTACAATCAGAGTCTAAATCCCTTTAAACTGAACCCAAACAATTCAGTCCACACGATCTGACTTAAAGAAGCCATATCATCAAATTGTGCGACCCTAAGGGTTTCCTTTAAATGTCGGTAACGATAACTTTCGTTATCACGATCAGTGAGGGGTATCTAGCAACACATCACTGTCTCCCGATATAAAGGAAAGAGTCTTCCAAGACTACTCCTAAACCACAGCACAAGTGTGAATCCACTTCACTAGGCATACATGTTTCCTTTGCCACTGGATGTTCTTATTGGACAAGCATGTCAAGCCTGTAGCTCCAATATGATGAGCATGATTAGACCAGATGAACATAGTCACCTGGGTATGGCCATACACTTTCTCAATCATCTCATTCGGGGGGGCCCCTTTAGAACATCTCACTCCTTAAACAAGGAGACGGCAATCCTATATCTATCACTAATGTCCTAACCTGACTCATGATCATTATCCAAGATAGTCTATAACCATTATGTTTCAAATGATATTGAACTACCTCAAAACAATGACAATCATCATTTAGAAACACAAGTGATCTCAAGTCAGAGGACATGTGCCACTTGTAGCAAACAAGGATTATTCACATTGTGACAAGCAATTGAATATCCTAGTAGGGTTTGTCCAGTACATCCAATGTACCCATGAGTCTACATCTTATTCCATGCTCGAAGCATCCTATAAGATTAGAATACATATTAGTCTCAATCATATCAAGGCTGTCTCATGTTCACCAAGATATCTCGACTAAGGACATTACAGCATGTCAGCCAAGCTGAACAGCTTTGAGACATTATTCAGAAGCACACTTATTGCAGCAGACAATGTAACAAACTGAATAACAACCATTGCCTTTATAAACATAACAGTTTATATACACGATACTGTAAGAATCTCAAGGCCTCAAACATTAGCCTTAAAGGCATACCCCAACAATCTCCCACTTGCACTTAATCTAATGGTTGAGAAATCTCAAACCCATATTATTACAGTGCTTCTCATGCTTCTGCTGCGCCAGAGGCTTGGTAAGCGGGTCAGCCAGATTGTCATCTGTATGTACCTTGCAGATTTTGATCTCGCCACGATCAATGATCTCCCGGATCAAGTGAAACCGTCTCTGTATGTGCTTGGACTTCTGGTGCGACCGTGGTTCCTTTGCTTGTGCGATTGCTCCAGTGTTATCACATAAGATAACCAAAGGATCTGCACTCGAAGGAACAACACCAAGTTCCTGAATGAACTTACGAATCCACACTGCCTCCTTGGATGCTTCCGAGGCTGCAATATACTCGGCTTCTGTTGTGGAATCAGCAACAGTAGACTGTTTGAAACTTTTCCACACCACTGCTCCTCCATTCAAGCTAAAAACATAGCCTGATTGCGATCGGAAATCATCCTTGTCCGACTGGAACGAAGCGTCAGTATATCCTTCAATACTGAGTTCTTCCTGACCACCATATATCAAGAACATATCTTTGGTCCTCCGCAGATATTTTAGAATGTTCTTGACCGCAATCCAGTGCGCCTGACCTGGATTACTTTGGAATCGACTGGTCACGCTTAACCCGTAAGCGACGTCTGGGCGAGTACACAACATCGCATACATAATGGACCCAATAGCCGAAGCATAAGGCGTATTGTCCATTTCACCTTTCTCAGTCTGTGTTTGTGGACACTGACTCTTTGAATGATTCAGACCATGTCTGACTGGAAGATATCCTCTTTTAGAATTCTCTAAATGAAATCTCTCCAGGACCTTATCGATGTAAGTACTCTGGCACAGCCCGAGAAGCCTCTTAGATCTATCCATGTAGATCTTCACACCTAACACATAGGCCGCTTCTCCTAAATCTTTCATCTGGAAACATTTTCTTAACCATGCTTTAACAGCATGCAGTTCAGGAACATCGTTTCCAATGATTAAGATATCATCGACGTAGAGGACTAGGAAAGTAATCACGCTCCCACTAAACCTCTTATAAACACATGGGTCATCTTCGTTCTTGATGAAACCAAATTCACAGATTGATTCATCAAAACGAATATTCCAGCTTCTAGACGCTTGCTTAAGTCCATAAATGGACTTCTTTAACTTGCATATTTTATGACGATCTGATGGATTAGTGAAACCTTCAGGTTGTGTCATATACACATCCTCATCTAGTTTTCCATTAAGGAAAGCGGTCTTCACATCCATCTGCCAGATCTCATAATCGTAATATGCTGCTATTGCGAAAAGAATCCGAAAAGACTTGAACATGGCTACAGGAGAGAAAGTTTCATCATAATCTATCCCGTAGATTTGTTTGAAACCTTTCGCAACTAGCCTGCCTTTATAGGTAACCACGTTACCATCCATGTCAATATTCTTCTTGAAGATCCATTTACAGCCTATAGGGATTACTCCCGGAGGCGGATCAACCAAATCCTAGACTTGGTTATCTGACATGGAGTCCATTTTGGCTCGCATAGCTTCAAGTCATCTCGCTGACTCCGGTCCACTGACCGCATCCGCATAAGTGAGGGGTTCATCATTATCAATGATGTAGACTCCGTCATAGCGCTCAGGCTGTCGACGGATCCTTCCCGATCTTCGCGGTTCCCATGATATCTGAGCCTCAGGTTGTTCAATAACCTGTTCTACTGGCTCAGGCTCATCCAATTGTGCTTGACTACTTTGTCCTTCCTCTGGATTCTCATCCAGCTTTATTTCTCTCCCACTGGCTTCTTGCAGAAGAAACTCCTTCTCAAGAAAAATAGCCGTCCGAGCAACAAATACCTTGTTCTCATTGGGATCGTAGAAATAATAACCCTTAGTTTCCTTAGGGTAACCGACAAAGATACATTTTGAAGGTTCCCTTAGACAAGGGGGCGAAACCCTAGATAGGCGCATGTTATATTTCAAGCAGCGGAAAGGGGGTTTCTTGGGATCTTTTCAATGCATGTAATATAATCAACTTAAATCGATTGTATATAAGAGATAGAACCATACCAATGCCATTTGTTGGATGGCGTCTAGGAAGAAGAAAGTGAAGTCGCTTTCCTCCAAACGGTTCGTACACAAGAAGATCTATGCGCTTACTCCCTTCGGTACACCTTGTGCTAGCAAAGTTCCTTGGTGTCTTTGTTCGTGTGAGAAGGGAAGAAGAACGTCTTGCTTGCTCAGTCCTCGACTCTCCAAAGCGTGAAGAGGAACTTCCACGAGAGGAGGCGACGGGAATAGGAGTGAGGCGACAAGAGATGCGCTCTACCCAAAACATGGAGGCGTGGTTGCTAAAAATAGCCAACCTTACTCTTTCATGCGATCATGTGTTCATGCGCTCATGAACCAATCGCATTTTCCTCTCCCCTCTTTGAACCAAGCGCTCATATCATGAGCCGGTTCAACTAGGTCTGGTTCATAGACCAATTAACCCAAGCAATTAGTCCAGATCACATTAAACCCTAAGGCTCTTGATCTGACCGTTGATCTCTTGATGCTCCTGATCTCACTGATCTAGCATCCATTCTCTCGATCGAAGCTTACCGATCTCAAGCCCTAATCAATCAAACATGATTAGACTAGATCTCACTCACAATCAGAGATTAAATCCCTTTAAACTGAACCCAAATAATTCAGTCCACACGATCTGACTTAAGTAAGCCATATCATCAAATTGTGCGACCCTAAGGGTTTCCTTTAAATGTCGCTAACGACAACTTACGTTATCACGATCAGTGAGGGGTATCTAGCAACACATCACTGTCTCCCGATATAAAGGAAAGAGTCTTCCAAGACTACACCCAAACCACAGCACAAGTGTGAATCCAACTCACAAGGCATGCATATTTCCTTTGCCACTGGATGTTCTTATTGGACAAGCGTGTCAAGCTTGTAGTTCCAATATGATGAGCATGATTAGAACAGATGAACACAGTCACCTGGGTATGGCCATACACTTTCTCAATCATCTCATCCAGGGGGCCCCTTTAGAACATCACACTCCAATTAAGGAGACGGCAATCCTATATCTATCACTAGTGCCCTAACCTGATTCAAGCTCACCATCCAAGATAGTCTATAATCATTATGTTTCAAATGATATTGAACTACCTCAAAACAATGACAATCATCATTTAGAAAACACAAGTGATCTCAAGTCAGAGGAAATGTGCCACTTGTTACATTCAAGGATTATTCATATTGTGACAAGCAATTGAATATCCTAGTAGGGTCTGTCCAGTACATCCAATGTACCCATGAGTCTACATCTTATTCCATGCTCGAAGCATCCTATAAGATTAGAGCACATATTAGTCTCAATCATATCAAGGCTGTCTCATGTTCACCAAGATATCTCGACTAAGGACTTTACAGCATGTCAGCCCAGCTGAACAGCTTTGAGACATTATTCAGAAGTACACTTATTGCAGCAGATAATGTAACAAACTGAATAACAACCATGCCTATATAAACATAAGAGTTTATTACATGATACTGATACAATCCCAAGGCCTCAAACATTAGCCTTAAGGGCATACCCCAACACATTTCTCAGATCTGCTCTCCAGTTTCCCAGAGGCGAGCTTTTTGACATAAGCCTCGCAACCCCAGATCTTAATAAATGTCAAGCTTGGCTGTTTCCCATACCATAACTCATATGGCGTCTTCGAAACTGCCTTGGATGGCACTCGGTTTAGTACCTTTGCAGCTGTTTCCAGTGCAAATCCCCAAAAGGAGTAAGGTAGAGTAGCCTGACTCATCATAGAACGAACCATATCCAGTAAGGTTCTGTTCCTCCTCTCGGACACACCATTCCACTGCGGTGTTCCTGGCGGAGTGAGCTGTGAAATAATCCCACACTCCTTCAGATAGTCAGTAAACTCTCGACTTAGGTATTCTCCACCTCGATCAAAACGAAGTGCCTTGATATTTCGGCCTAGCTGATTCTGTACTTCATTCTTGAACTCTTTGAACTTGTCAAAAGATTCACTCTTATGTCTCATTAGATAGACAAACTCATATCTACTGAAATCATCAGTAAAGGTAATGAAGTACGAATAGCCACCTCTGGCATGTTTACTAAATGGCCCACACACATCACTGTGTATAAGGTCAAGTAAACCTGAAGCCCTTTGACCTTTGTGAGAAAAAGGAGCCTTCGTCATTTTACCCATTAAACAAGTTTTGCATGTATCAATCTCCTCATAGGAGAATGATCCCAGCAGTCCATGGTCATGCAACCGCTTAATGCGTTTCTTGTTAATATGGCCTAAACGACTATGCCATAACAAGGTGCTGTCATCAGCATACTTGGCTTTCTTATTATCAATATTTTGTACAGAACATTCCATGTCCAACATGAATAACCCATTGTTAATTGATCCAGAAGCATAAACAATATTATCATAAGAAATTACACACTTTGAAATATTGCATTCAAAGGAAAATCCTTTCCTGACAAGAGCAGGAATAGAGATAATATTTTTCGTAATACTCGGAACAAAATAACAATTGTCCAGTTCTAATACAAGTCCAGATGGTAATGAGATGTAATAAACCCCTACAGCAACAGCAGCAACCCGTGCCCCGTTTCCAACTCGTAGGTCCACCTCATGCTGTCCCACCTGTCTTCTTCTCTTGAGTTCCTGTACATTTGAACAAATGTGAACTCCACATGCAGTGTCCAACACCCATGAAATAGAAGAAGAAGATATCATGACCTCAGTCACAAATATACCTGAGCCAGAAGCGATGCTTCCCTTCTTGTCTCCTTGGAGCGCTTTACAGTCCTTTTTCCAGTGACCCAGCTGGCCACAATGGAAACATCTGTTGTCCTTCGACCGCTTCACCTTTTGTTTCAGAGCCTTGCTGTAGTTCTTGACAGGGGCCTTGCCCTTCTTCCCCTTCTTCTTGTTCCTGGAAGGGAACATCAAGACAGAGGTTGAAGGCTTTCCCTTCAGAGTCTCCTCTGTAGTCAAGAGCATATTCAGCAACTCTGCCAGAGTACAGTCGATCTTGTTCATATTAAAATTAATAATGAACGCATCGAAGGAGGCCGGGAGAGACTGCAGAATAATGTCTACAGCAAGCTCCTGATTGATGGTATGCCCCAGTTTCTCTAGAGCCTCTTTGTGCCCAATCATCTTGAGCACATGAGCTCCCACTGGACTCCCTTCAGCCAGTTTGCTCTGAAAGAAAAGCTTGGTCAAATTATAGCGCTTAGTCCTCGCCTGTGCAGCATATAGCATCTTGAGGTTTGCTATAATTTCTATAGCAGACATATCCTCATGCTGACGCTGCAGCTGTGGCGTCATAGACGCTAGCATCAGGCAAGCGACATCAATGCTATCATTGACATGCTTTTCATAGGCATCCCGAACCGCCCTTGCGGCGTTCGGAGCGGGTTGAGGCGGTATAGCCGTCTCGAGGACATACAGTTTCCTCTCAGCCTTAAGAACAATCTTAAGGTGTCCGTACCAGTCTGAGAAGTTTGGCCCAGCAAACTTCTCCCTTTCCAGTAGGGATCGCACATTGAAGCTCATGGTGTTCGTTGCTGCAGGAATCTACAACAATGCAAGAACAGCAAGGTCAGTATCAATGTTTAGAATCAATCCAGGACTTAAGAATGATTCTTTTCTCACTATTTTATCTGGCTGAAAAATCCAGCAAAACAGCCCGAAAGAGTAACACTCTTTTAGTGAGATGGGATCCAGATTTCATACTTGGTCTCCGCGTCCCGCTCATGCGAGATAAGATGCACAGAGAGTACAAGCACTAATTTCTGGTAGGCAGTCCCTGCCAATCGCCAACCCGTGCGATTCCCCTTCATCTGGGCAATCCAGCCGACTGTGCCAACTGAGTTGGTACAACACAGTCTCTGATCCCACAGATGGCTGCCTCCATGTAGCTACCATATGCCCCATATGTAGCTACATGGTCAAGCTGACCCGACCTACTCCCTGGACCACCACGTGCTATGCTGAGCAACGAGAAGCGATAAATCCCTTCTCTGTAACACGCAGGTGAAATCACACACCGTCTGAAGATAGATGGACGTGCCCACTGAGTGGGTACAACACGGCTCCAACGATAGTCAGAACAGTGAGGTTTCGCGTCAGAAGGCTATCGAGCTTGATATTTTAGCGTTGGATTTTAACGGTCTTTTATCTTCTTAACTATCATGCAAACCCTATGGTGATAGCAGAAGATAAATAAATCATGCAATTCTAATTATTTAAATAATAAAAGAAAGCATGATGATCTTATGTGGTAAACGCCCATTAAGCCTAGGTAAGACCTTAAGTCTTCACTTGCTTCTTGGGTCTTTTGCCTCTCATCTGGCCCAGACCAGGGCCCAAGCGCCCTCTGCAGCTCAGGTGCGCCCACCTGGTCAAGTCACTGCTGCATGCGCCTTGCTATGTGTGCTTTGAGCTCTTGTCAGATTAAAAGTACATTTTAATCTATCTAGACAAGTTTGACACGCAGGTCAATTATACAATAAATTAATTAAAATGTGATGCGCAGATCACAAATATAATAATTTACAATTTAAGCCAGGCTCGCAGGCCCCAGCACAGCACACATTAAAAGGGCAACCCACATAAGATGAAATAAACAAGCACATGGCATCCACTCAACATGTGATCCATCAATAAGAAAATAAAATTTTGAAAACCCATTGGCATCAATTTTAATTTTCTTATGTGCCCTACAACCTTACAACGGTCCATTGATAGGGATCCACTCATCCATCTAGTCAGATCCACTGCCCTTGCATGCACCAAGTCCTAACTGACTTGAGTTGACTTAATGGTCAACCATGCATCCGCAAAGGGCTGAACAACCCTCATGAGTTCTGGCAGGCGGGTGTGACCCCGAGCCTAACTCATGTGTGTTCACTTGTTGTCTCAACCAGACCTCGCTACACACCTGTCTGCAGTTGACCTATAGCCACCTCGTGCTTGCGCACAGGTGCCATCTGGTCGACCCATCTAGGCTGTCAGATGGTCTGATCAGACTATTTGGATCTAGACTCGACTGTGACTTCAACCCTATCAACCCGTCTAAGGGTTTATAGTAGGCGCTTATAGATCTAGATGGAACGCGCAAGATGTTACAAGTTTTTAGGTAAAAACAACTTACAACATGCGCAACAACAAAGTAAGAAGCTTTCATCTACATTAACATGCGCAACTAGATACTTGGTAACATGCGCAAACATGATGAAACTTCAATATAGATCTATAACATGTAATGGCATACCCGGATCACAAACAAGCAACATGAAGCAATCATATGACCACATATAGAACCGCAAGCTCTGATACCAATTGTAAGTCCCCTTCAAGGGGGAGCGAAACCCTAAGTGGCGCATATAGTTCATTTCGGCAGCGGAAGCAAGGGTTTCATGAATCGCAAGCATGTGTCATATGATCAACTTAGAGCAATAGAAGATAGATGCGTTACCATGGCCATGAGATAGGAGGCGGCTTGGAAGAGAAAGAATCAAATGGTTCTTCTCCAAAGGCAACGCACACAAGGTGAAGATGGCTTCTCCTTGAATCTCCTTGTGCTAGCAAGGATCTACAAGTATCCTTGTCGAGTGGTAGGGATGAGGAGATGATTTCTTGCTTGGCCGAGAGCTCTTCCTTCTCGTCAACCTCTCTTCTCCAGACGAAAGTGCAAGAAGCGTCAAGTGAAGTGAAGTGGTGAACGTATTGGCGTTAGGCGTTTTTGAAGAGGCCTTCATGACTTACCATAAATAGAAGCCATGCTCTCATAAACGAACAAAACGCCTTCACCCTTTCGAACCATGCGTTCACATAAGTGAACTGGTTCTCCTTTTTTGGTTCAATTGCATTTGGTTCAAAAAAACCAAATCAAATAAGCCCAAGCCATGGTCTAGATCATATTAAACCCTATGGTTCCAGATCTAACCGTTCATCTCTTGATGCTCCTGATCTCACCGATCTAGCATCATCTCTCTCGATCGAAGCTTACCGATCTCAAGCTCTAATCAATCAAACATGATCAGACCAGATCTCACTTACAATCAGAGTCTAAATCCCTTTAAACTGAACCCAAACAATTCAGTCCACACGATCTGACTTAAAGAAGCCATATCATCAAATTGTGCGACCCTAAGGGTTTCCTTTAAATGTCGGTAACGATAACTTTCGTTATCACGATCAGTGAGGGGTATCTAGCAACACATCACTGTCTCCCGATATAAAGGAAAGAGTCTTCCAAGACTACTCCCAAACCACAGCACAAGTGTGAATCCACTTCACTAGGCATACATGTTTCCTTTGCCACTGGATGTTCTTATTGGACAAGCATGTCAAGCCTGTAGCTCCAATATGATGAGCATGATTAGACCAGATGAACATAGTCACTTGGGTATGGCCATACACTTTCTCAATCATCTCATTCGAGGGGGCCCCTTTAGAACATCTCACTCCTTAAACAAGGAGACGGCAATCCTATATCTATCACTAATGTCCTAACCTGACTCATGATCATTATCCAAGATAGTCTATAACCATTATGTTTCAAATGATATTGAACTACCTCAAAACAATGACAATCATCATTTAGAAACACAAGTGATCTCAAGTCAGAGGACATGTGCCACTTGTAGCAAACAAGGATTATTCACATTGTGACAAGCAATTGAATATCCTAGTAGGGTCTGTCCAGTACATCCAATGTACCCATGAGTCTACATCTTATTCCATGCTCGAAGCATCCTATAAGATTAGAATACATATTAGTCTCAATCATATCAAGGCTGTCTCATGTTCACCAAGATATCTCGACTAAGGACATTACAGCATGTCAGCCAAGCTGAACAGCTTTGAGACATTATTCAGAAGCACACTTATTGCAGCAGACAATGTAACAAACTGAATAACAACCATTGCCTTTATAAACATAACAGTTTATATACACGATACTGTAAGAATCCCAAGGCCTCAAACATTAGCCTTAAGGGCATACCCCAACACCATGCATCATGCTATTTACGAAAATAGAGATATGGCATGTGAGCATGAAAGAAAAGCATAAAACATCGTTCGAGTCTTGCAAGCCGCTCTGATACCATTGTTGGAAAACCCTGGGGATATTTTACAATTTTCAGAGATAGAGATTACCAAATACATTACACAGCGGAAGCAATATCCCCTAAATGGGCCGGTCCCAAAAACCCAGTGAAGATCGCAAGCAAGAGAGTCGACAAGATGAGTTAGGAAATACCTTAGGAGCGGTTTGGAGTGATGCCGATGTAGGCGCCCAAGTGTGCGCCCTCTGCAGTCTCACACACACGGATCTCTTGAGTCCTCTTCTTCCACGCCCGGTGTTAGCCTCGGGAAGAAGATCCAAGCCTTAAGGAGATGCTCCACTTCACTTGCGCCACCAAGAGGAGAGGATGCGCCAAGAGAAGAAGTAACCAAGTTCAAGCCGCCAAACACCAAAGCTTCTTGCGCCAAGAGGAAAGGAGAAGAAGACTTGTGCTTGCGGCTAGATGTTGGAGGAAGAGAAGTTGCGCCAAGAGCCTCCAAGCTTTCGCCCCTCTCTTTTTGCTTACGCCTCTAAGGATTGATCACCTTTTTAGAGGGGACAGCTAGGTGCTCTTTTATAGGGCAAGAGGTGGTTTATGAAAGGCTAGGATCAAGACAAGTGGGCGGCTAGGATGAGAAGGTTTGAACCAAGGAAAGTCTCCAAGACATTTCCATAATTCTCATTCAACCATTCCTTTTGTGCCCATGCCTTTCTTTGTGCGCCAAGGCCTTGCCTTGCGCCCCAAGCAATGCCATATAGGCATTCATACCATAAGGGATATAGGGGGGAGGCGTCAATTGCTTCCTTATGAAGCAAATTATGCCACTTCTCCCCATTATGCCCATAGGCGCCTAGGGGATAAGACTTGTCCCCATTATACCCTTCTAGCCCTTCTTCTCTTCATGACAACTTATTAGTGAGCCCAACTTAGCAATGGGCCTAGCCCAAAGACCATTAGTCATGTTAACCAAGCGATTGGATCCAATCCAACTTAACCCATGGTCAAATGAGGCTAACCATGGTTAATTCGGCCAATATGCCAAAAAATAGAAGTTGGCTCCAATAAGTTTCTTCCATCTCATCAGGCCCATTGGCGCTGATGAAATCTCCCAATTAGATCCGAGTTATCCAATAACTCGATCACAAGGCTTCCCGATCAATACGAGAACTCAAGTATCAAGGTGTGCGACCCTGTAGGTTCCTCTGACGCTGGCAGTGCTGTCCAAAGATCATCAAGAGCAGTGAGTGGCACCTAGCAATGCATCGTTGCTACCCAGGTCATAGGAATGGATATCGACATCGACATCCCCATCATCGCAACTAGGTACAGATGCATTACAGTCTCTTTGCCGAACTGATATCCGATTGGACAAGTGTGTCACCACTTGTTTTCACCCAATCACATGGCTATGAATAAAACAGGTTCTCACCTGGGTATGGCCATACACTCTCAGTCATAGAACCATAGAGGAGCTCCATGGATATCATACTTCCCTAAGGAAGGGGCAAATCCTTTGTCTATCCATTGACCTTCTCATATGGATTGTGACATGCTCAATGACAACCGTTATGACCTCCCAACTACGGCAAGGTGTTAGGTTGTATCAAAGCAAGTCCCTAACCATATAGAATGATCAATGACCTCAAGTCAAGGGATCAATGCATCTCCTGTCACTTGTGAGGATAACTCATGACACCAAGTCATAGTCTCACAGCGGGTCTATCCAGTATATCCTCCAATGATATACCCATGTGTCTGCATCCTAACCAGCCCACATACCAGTCTCACAAGTACCATAGCTGTCCCATATCCACTAAGGTACATTAACTGGGGACAATATTTCGAGCACAGATCCAATCTGTCTCCAGGGACATTATCATGTTAGTACATATCGCAGATGTAAACAAACATAGATAACGACAATGCCAGAATGATATAAATATCAAAGTCAAGTAGTACATAACTGGACCAAAACTAGGTCATAGGGCATATACACCAACAATCTCCCACTTGCACTAAGACCTAGAAGTTGAGGAATCTCAACCCCATATCTCGAGCGTGACCATCATGCTTCTGCTGCGCCAAAGCCTTGGTCAATGGGTCTACCAGATTGTTCTCTGTGTCAACTCTGCTAATCTTGACATCACCTCTGTCAATGATCTCTCTGATCAGGTGAAATCTTCTGAGTATGTGTTTGGATCTTTGATGAGACCGTGGTTCCTTTGCTTATGCAATTGCTCCATTGTTGTCACAGTAGAGTTCAATGGGATCCATTGCACTAGGGACCACCTGAAGATCACATAAGAACTTCCTTATCCAAACAGCTTCCTTGGCTGCCTCAGAAGCGGCCACATACTCAGCCTCGGTTGTAGAATCTGCTATGGTGGATTGCTTGAAGCTCTTCCAGCATACAGCACCTCCATTTATCTTGAACACATAGCCGGCCTGTGATCTAAAGTCGTCTGGGTCAGATTGGAACGATGCATCAGTATAGCCCTGCATACTGAGCTCTTCCTGTCCCCCATAGACCAAGAACAAATCCTTAGTTCTTCTCAGATACTTTAGGATGTTCTTTACAGCCACCCAGTGTTGCAGACCTGGATTGGATTGGTATCGGCTGGTTATGCTTACAGCATATGCCACATCTGGTCTAGTACATAACATTGCATACATGATCGATCCTCAAGTCTAGGACAAGCGCAACTCTATCACTGTGATATTCATCTCGTGACACTGAGATGAATCCTCACGGCGGGTCGATCCAGTATATCCTGTTTGATATACCCATATGCCTGTGTTAGCAACCCGTGCTCAACCAGCGCATATACTAGTCTCAAGCGAATCATAGCTGTCGCATATCCACCATGATTCTCGACCAGGGATAAACACAGAGACTAGATAAAATCTATCTCTTAGGGACATTGTATATGCAAATGTACATATGCGCATATGTACAAACTTGCATGACAACGACAATGCCAGGATAACTCATCTATCAACTAGATGTGATACACATATCCCAATGGACCATCCTGAGGTCCTAGGGCATAAACACTAACAATCTCCCACTTGCACTAGGACCTTGCATTGAGCAACCTCAACACCGTGTCCTAAGCACGACCTGCCACGCTCCTGCTGCGCCCGAGCATCGGTCTATGGGCCTATCACGATTGTATCAATGTTCATATCTGCTATATATCAAGTACCTCTGTCCCCAAGACAAGATATAAGCATCTGAGTATGCTTGCGTGGTTCAACAAAGAACTCCCACTACTTCCCAAAAGCACTTGCATACTCTACTTTCAAGTAGCCTGCTCTGAAGCTCCCAAAGCTTCCAGCACCACTACAGGAACAGCTAGACTGTCATTGGTCTGACTGGAACAAGCTGCCAAGTGAATCCACTGAGCTTTTCCTATCATTACTGACCAAGAACCACCTTTTAGTTCTACAAGGAACCAAAGCGTGTTCTTCATTCCTTATCCAGTGCCATGCACCTGGATTGGACCTAGTATCGATTGGTTATGCTCTCGGCATAAACCACATCTAGTCTATAACATACCATCATCGATGTATGTTATCTGACTTAGCACTTAGAGTTTCTTTGACTTATCCAAAAAACTCTCACACCTACCCCATAGGTGATGTTCACTAAGTCATTCATCACAAGACATTTCCCAATCATCTATTCACCAAGTGAAGGATCAGGATATCGTCTTTGATGATCTGTATGTCCCCAACATACAAGACCAGAGATGTCATCAAGCTCCCACTGAACTCAGGTACTATAAGGTGAAGATTCTTTGTCCAAGTTAAGAGTTACCCATAACACTGGCACACATGAATCGATTCAGCCTTTTTCCCATACTTTCTGAACCTAGCACAACCTATATATGAGGCTCAGATTCCATCTTTGACCATCTATGCTAGGTGGCTGACCTTGGACTGAATCCAAGTCATAATTTCCTCCCACTTGCCGTTTTCAAGGAAATACATTTCCAAGAAAACTAACATCAAGAGCAACAATCATTTGTTTTCCTATGGGTCTATGGAAATAAGTATCCCTAAGTCAATTTAGGATACTTCACCTACACTTATCAGATCTTGATTCTATATCACTAGATTCAGATGTATGACCCCCAAAGTCTCACATCTATAGATCCTGATAATTAGTCATGTCATCTCCTTACTTGGAGATACATTTAAGATGAAATAGTTTAGTGTTGAAGAAACTATCAGCATAACCTCAGTAGAGATATGGATGACTTTCAATTCCTCCCACTAGAACCACCTGCCAAGGTGTTCTTCAGGAGTTATGAGCTATGAGCAAACCTCATACTCACTATGATAGTCACCTGTGGCTCAAGTACTCTTCATCCAACATGGACTGAAGATCACTTATGAATTTTGATAAGCTGGTTCCATAAATATTTTGGTAATCACGAATTCCTATCTTTTGACCTTTTAGTCCACTTCACCTCACTTGGTAAAAAACATTTATCAGCAAACTAGTCTTTTGCCCATCTACAACATCTCGAAAGAGGTTAAGATAGTCAATCTCCTAGAAGGAGTTCGAATCCAAGAATTCATGTGCATGAAGTCAGTGGATGCATTACTTGTTTATGATAAAATGTCTCGGTCAGAAGATTGGCATTCAATTTGAACCACTTATTTAATTCAAGTTATTTTATTACCTCATTATTTTTTCACAATGTAATGACAAAAGATTTGCAAATGAAAAGAATAATAAATTCCTTTATTCCAAATATCTCTATTCCCAAGGAATAGATACAATGTCAATTACATGTTTGCAAAAATAAAACAATCCTATCAATGACAAAAGAAAAAATAGCTCGGCAGCATCAATGCTCCAGCAGGATCTTCTTACTGTCATCCATGTCCTATTTCTCTAGAGCTCCTGCATATTTTTGCAAATATCAGTCTCACCATGCGGTATAGAATACCCATGTACGAAAATAGACAATGTAGGATTTGGTAAAAAAATTACCTGAGCCTGAAGACGAAGGGTTACTTCTCTTCATCTCTTTCTGAGGATGCCTGCAGTCTTTGCACCAATGGCCCTCCTGGCCACAGTTGAAGCACTTGTTCTCCCTCACCCTGCCTTTCTTCAGTGCCTTGGCCTTGGACTTGCCCTTACCCCTTTTCCGCTTCTTATTGTCCTTGGAGACTATAAGAACGGACTTGGGTTTGGACCTGACCATTTCCTTCTCGGTCTATTCTAGCAGTCTAAGCAGCTCCTCATGAGTACAAGCAATTTTGTTCATATTGAAGTTAATGATAAAAGAGCTATAACTCGGAGGCAGCGACTGCAGGATAAGGTCCGTAGCCACATCCTGATCCATCGGGTGTCCTAGCCTAGTGAGATACGACAAGTTCCCAAGCAACTTGAGTACATGTGGTCCCACTAGAGCAACTTCAGGCATCTTGCACTGAAAAGCAGCCTTAGATGTCTCAAACCTTTCTGTTCTAGCTTGCGACTCAAACAGTTGTTTTAGATGCGAGATGATCTGAAATGCATTCTGATCCTCATACTGCATCTGTAACTCGGACGACATCATGGCTAACATAAGGCAGCCAACATCCAGGGCATCATCCTGATGCTTGTGAAAAGCATCCCGTTCAGCTGTGCGGGCTGTGGATGACGGTTGAGGAGGAAGCGCTTGCTCTAAGACATACAGCTTCTTCTCTTGCTTGAGGATTATCCTCAAGTGCCGGTACCAGTCCATGAAGTTAACTCCAGTCAACTTCTCCCTCTCAAGGAAGGAACGGAATGACAGTCCGCTATTGTTATTGCTTGTAGAAGCCATCTACAATACAAACAAGAGCAGATCAATATCACATTTCAATCATTTATTCTGGCCTTTTATAAATGACTGTTTCTCACGATTTTATTTGAATCAATAATCCTCAAAATCGATCGAGAAGTCACCCAACTTCCTTAGTGAGATGGGATCCTCATTTCGTACACGGCCTTGCGTCCCACGGAGGTGGGATGTACTGCACAAGGTGACGCATGCTTCCTGAGGTAGGCCCCTGGCCAATTGCAACTTGGCAATTCCCCTTCTTAAGATAGTTCAAGCACTTTGTGTCCAACGGAGGCTGGATACAGCACAAAGCCTTAACATCTTAAGGGTGCCTCTAGAAATTTCATCATGTGAACCACCACATATGAAAAAGTCTAGTCAAGTTTGACCTGACCGTTATACCCAAGGCCAACGATTTCCTTGCGGAAGGTGCGCCTAGAGTTTTAACCAGACTGGGGAAATCATTGTCACCACACGCCTCCTGACGATAAATGGGTGTGTCCCACAGGGGTGGGAAATAGTGCACAACACCATTGAGTAACAGTTTGACGAGGGTTACGCGTCAGAAGGCAAAACGAGACTTGAAATAATTTTGTGAGGATTTTTGTCGTCTCGGCACCACGAATTTTTATCTTATTCTACCAATACAGGCATGCAATCCTATGGTGGAATAAAACAAAGCAGTAAAGGCATGCTGAAGCAGAAAACAGTAAATATGATGTGATCAAAGCCCAAAGCATGGGTAACAAGCCCCTAAACCTAGTCCAAGCCACCTTGCACTACCAAGGGCAATGAGCCATGGGCCCATGCCAACAAGTCCTTAGCTCATCCCTGAGTGCCCTAAGGGCTCTACTCCAAGGCCCCGAGGTGCGCCACCGAGGTCTTCAGCTCCATGGGTCAGCTTGCGAACCCCAAAGGCACCATCCAGGAAAATCCTAGACCCCCTTTAGGTTCGGCCAGCCCGAGTCTTCTCCGTGAGCTAGCTCGCAAATCCTAGGCTCCTCCTAGGATTCGGCCAACTCATATCTCTTCCTGGAGGATAGCTCGCAAGCCCTAGGCTCCTCCTAGGGTTCGGCCAAACATCCATGTGCCATCTCTATACTAGGTATCTCACCTCAATGCTTGATACGAATCATCCTTTGCAAGGTGCGCCACCTAGAGGTACGCCCCCTTTGCTTGGATGTGCCATCAAGCATCATTGGCGCTCGACCTTCCTCCATCAGCCCATGAACTTAAGAAGCGTCCAATGGACCTTCAAGCCCTTGGCTAATGATAGAAGACCAGCCCTTTGCAAGCTTGGAGCGCCAATAATCTTCCTCAACCCTTGAACCTCAATATGCGCCACTAGGAGACCTAGAAGGCATCAAGGTTCGGTCAAAGAGTTAGATCAGCCCCCTTAGGTGGCTTGCTTGACTAGGTTGCACCATCTCCTTATCCAACCATCATCCCTTAAGTGAACCAACTAGGTAACCCTAGAAGTTACTTCAAGGTTAGGTCAAGCAAGGGAATGCACCACCTTGGGAGGTGAGGTGTGCCAACCCTAACCCTAGCAGCCACCCCCTTAGATGCGCCCCTAGGTTTAACCCTAGAAGCCACCCTAGGGTTCAGCTAGGTGAGAGTTGCGCCACCTTGAGAGATGCGCAAGGGAGAGAGAGAGGAAAATGCTATAGAATGTCATCAAAGCTTTCTATTTGATTTACAATGTAGAATTGAAAACACAAGATTGAAAGTCAGCACGCAGGCCTCATATTGATACATCACAGGCATGGGAATAGGGCTTGTCTTTGATCATATCAAATGCACAAGGAAAAACACTTAAGACATGCTCTTCTATATGCAATGAAAAACTACAGAACCAGATTTTAGTTTTTCTTTAGGAAACATATTCGTTAAATCTCCGCGATCTTATCGAAAATTTAGATCTTTCATTTTCTCTCAGGAGTCTACAAGTGGCCATATATACCCTGATTATCGACGCCACTTGCAATCCCTAACTTGTACGGATTAGGGCAATCACCCAGTGCATGCCCCGAAATCTAGATACAAGTCTCACATCGTGGATCTATCCTATGATTATGAGGAGAAATAAATTCTCACACATAGGATCTATCCCCATGTGTAGAAACCGAAAATCATGAATTTCATAAGAGCAAGAAATAACAAACCTACTATTTTTCTACACATAAAACATGGCAAAAAGATTTTTTTAAAAAAATTCTATGACATGTGCATGCTAAAAAAAACCCATACACCGTTGTATCTCGTAAGTTCGCTCTGATACCACTGTTGGGAATCCTCGGCCTATAAGAAAAATGAAAACAGCGGAAGCGAGCCCGAAACGAGATTCCTAATTCAACAAGGACCGACTTACGAAGAATACAAGGGATGTGATAGGGGCAGTACCTTATCAAGCAACTTTTAGAAGCGGCCGATGATGAAGACGCGCAAGGGCCCGTCCTCTGCAATCGCACACACACGGACTCCTCGAATCCTCTCCAATCTACGCGCTGGGTGCTAGCCCCGGAAGATGAGATCCATGCCTTTAGCCTTCTCGACTTGCGCCACTGCCAACGAGAAGAAGGGATGTTGGCGATAAGGAGTGAGTAGCGCTGCCACTTGTCCCAACCTTTGATGTCGAAAAACTTTTATTGTCGTCACCTCCTAGACCCTCACGCCAAGGAGCAGAGGGGAGGCGACAACTAGAGACAAGAGAAGAGTCTGGTACAAAAGAATCTCCCAGGTGGGCTTCTCTATTTATAATAGCAGAGCCAGACGCACATTGGAGATACTTCCCATGTGGGATAATGAGCATAGGCGCCTACTCAAAATTACTCGTCATGGGTTCGAATCCCCGCATATGCAATTAATTGTAAATGCGCCCAAGCATAGGCGCCTACTCACAATTAAGCATCATGGGATCGAATCCCCGCAGAAGCAATTAATTGTAAATTGCGCCTAGGCTTATTAATTAGCCAAGAGAAAAATTCCCTTGCCAATTAATAATTTTATTTTATTCATGTGACTAATGTGCCAAGCCCAAACTTGCACCCAGACCCTTGTTTGACTCATTTTGACAACATAGTCAACATAGGTCAAACGTGGTCCACTAGAGTCAACTAGTGGTCAAACGTGAACTAAAATAAAATATCATCCTCTCTATAAAAGTCTCAATGCATCAGTTCCCCAAAAGATCCGAATCACACAATGATTCGATCAGAGGCTAAACGATCAGTATGAGAACTCGAGTGTCAAGGTGTGCGACCCTGTAGGTTCTTCAGACATTGGCAGTGATGATTAAATCATCATAAGCAATGAGTGGCACCTAGCAGTACATCATTGCTACCCAAGTCATCAGAATGGTGTCATCATCGAAATCCCCTAAAACTACGACAAAGTACAAGTGCAGCCTTGTCCTTTTGTCAACTGATGTCCAGATTGGGCAAGTGTGTCACACTTGTTAATCCCAATAATATGGCATGACTAAATCAGGTTCTCACCTGGGTATGGTCATACACTTTATGTCATCCATATAGTGCACCATGGACAATCAAGCTTCCCCGTAAGGAAGGGGCAAATCCTCTATTAGCACATTGAATCCCTCATGTAGTTTATGACATACCCAATGACAACCGTTATGACTTCCCTTTTACGGCGAAGCGTTAGGTTGCATCAAAGTACATCAATCACTATATAGAGATACCAATGCCCTCAAGTCTAGGACAAGCGCAACTCTATCACTGTGATATTCATCTCGTGACACTGAGATGAATCCTCACGGCGGGTCGATCCAGTATATCCTGTTTGATATACCCATATGCCTGTGTTAGCAACCCGTGCTCAACCAGCGCATATACTAGTCTCAAGCGAATCATAGCTGTCGCATATCCACCATGATTCTCGACCAGGGATAAACACAGAGACTAGATAAAATCTATCTCTTAGGGACATTGTATATGCAAATGTACATATATATGTACAAACTTGCATGACAATGACAATGCCAGGATAACTCATCTATCAACTAGATGTGATACACATATCCCAATGGACCATCCTGAGGTCCTAGGGCATAAACACTAATAGGTTGGACTATGATGAAACCTTCTCGCCTATTGCCATGATCAAATCCATTCGGATCCTGCTTGCTATAGCTGCATATCATGACTATGAGATATGGCAGATGCATGTTAAGACAACATTCCTTAACGGGAGGCTGACAGAGGATGTGTATATGACACAACCTGATGGTTTCATCCATCTTGCAGATGCCAATAAAGTCTGCAAGCTAAAGAAATTCATTTATGGATTAAAGCAAGCATCTCAAAGTTGGAATCTTCGGTTTGATGAAGCTATAAGAGATTATGGCTTTATCAAAAGTGAAGATGACGCCTGTGTATACAAAAAATTCAGTGGGAACTTGGTGACTTTTCTGGTCTTGTATGTCGATGACATACTGCTCATCGAAAATGACATCCCTAGTCTTCAGTCTGTGAATACATGGTTGGGGAAGTGTTTCTAGATGAAGGACTTAGGGGAGGCCGCCTATATCCTAGGCGTGAGGATCTACCGGGATAGGTCCAAGAGGCTCCTGGCCCTTAGTCAGAATACCTACGTTGATAAGTGAAGGTTCCCCTAAGGGGGGCGAAACCCTAATATGCGCATGTAGAATATTTTGCATAGCGGAAGCTAGGGTTTCTTAAGGAATCGCATGCATGAATATATGATCAACTTCATGAACTTGTATAGATCAAACGAAAAACATACCAATGCCATTTCTTGGATGGCGACTTGGAAGCAAGAGGGCGATGTGGCTCTCCTCCAAAGCGTGCGCACACAAGATGTATGATCGCCTACTCCTTGTCGATCTTTGTGCTAGCAAAGTTCTCCAAGTCTCCTAACCGTGTGAAGGAGATGAGATGCTTTTCTTGGCTTTCGAACTCCCTCTCTTTGCGTGAAAGAAGATCACCGAAAGAGGAGCGTCGTCAAGAGGAAGAGGCGAGTGAGCCAAGAGTAATGCCCTCGAACGTGAGGCGTTATGCCCAAACGTGGAAGCGTTACTCTATTTTGGAAAACCAACTTCCAAAAATAGCAAACCCCTTAACGCTCATGCGTTTACACAATTAAACCGATCGCCACTTTATCTCCCATTGAACCATGCGCTCACATGATGAGCCAGTTCAATTAGATTTGGTTCAAAGACCAAATTAAGCCAAGCATTGGTCTAGATCAAATTAAACCATAAGGTTCAAGATCTAACCATTCATCTCTTGATGCTCTTGATCCCACCGATCTAGCATCAATTCTCTCGATCGAAGCTTACCGATCTCAAGCCCTAATCAATCAAACATGATCAGACCAGATCTCACTTACAATCAGAGTTTAAACTCCTTTAAACTGAACCAGAACAATTCAGTCCACATGATCTGACTTAAGTAAGCCATATCATCAAATTGTGCGACCCTAAGGGTTTCCTTTAAATGTCGGTAACGATAACTCACGTTATCACGATCAGTGAGGGGTATCTAGCAACACATCACTGTCTCCCGATATAAAGGAAAGAGTCTTCCAAGACTACACCCAAACCATAGCACAAGTGTGAACCCATCTCACTAGGCATATGTGTTTCCTTTGCCACTGGACGTTCTTATTGGACAAGCGTGTCAAGCCTGTAATTCCAATATGATGAGAATGATTAGATCAGATGAACATAGTCATCTGGGTATGGCCATATACTTTCTCAATCATCTCATCCAGGGGGCCCCTATAGAACATCACACTCCAAACAAGGAGACGGCAATCATATATCTATCACTAGTGCCCTAACATGACTCATGCTCATTATCCAAGATAGTCTATAACCATTATGTTTCAAATGATATTGAACTACCTCAAAACAATACCAATCATCATTTAGAAACACAAGTGATCTCAAGTCAGAGGAAATATGCCACTTGTTTGCTTATAAGGATTATTCACATTGTGACAAGCAATTGAATATCCCAAGTAGGGTCTGTCCAGTACATCCAATGTACCCATGAGTCTACATCTTATTCCATGCTCGAAGCATCCTATAAGATTAGAACACATATTAGTCTTAATCATATCAAGGCTGTCTCATGTTCACCAAGATATCTCGACTAAAGACAAAACTGCATGTCAGCCAAGCTGAACAGCATTGAGACATTATTCAGAAGTATACATATTGCAGCAGATGATGTAACAACCTGAATAACAACCATTGCCTTTATAAACATAGAGTTTATATACATGATACTGAAACAATCCCAAGGCCTCAAACATTAGCCTTAAGGGCATACCCCAATAATCTCCCACTTGCACTTAATCTAATGGCTGAGAAATCTCAAACCCATATTATTACAGTGCTTCTCATGCTTCTGCTGCGCCAGAGACTTAGTAAGCGGGTCAGCTAGATTGTCATCTGTATGAACCTTGCAGATTTTGATCTCGCCACGATCAATGATCTCCCGGATCAAGTGAAACCTTCTCTGTATGTGCTTGGACTTCTGGTGTGACCGTGGTTCCTTTACTTGAGCTATAGCTCCAGTGTTATCATAGAAGATAACCAATGGATCTGCACTCGAAGGAACAACACCAAGTTCCTGAACGAACTTACGAATCCAGACTGCCTCCTTGGATGCTTCCGAGGCTCAACATACTCGGCTTCTGTTGTGGAATCAGCAACAATTGACTGTTTGAAACTTTTCCACACCACTGCTCCTCCATTCAAGCTAAAAACATAGCCTGATTGCGATCGGAAATCATCCTGGTCAGATTGGAATGAAGCGTCAGTATATCCTTCAATACTGAGTTCTTCCTGACCTCCATATATCAAGAACATATCTTTGGTCCTCCGAAGATATTTTAAAATGTTCTTGACTGCAATCCAGTGTGCCTTACCTGGATTACTTTGGAATCGACTGGTCACGCTTAACCCGTAAGCAACGTCTGGGCGAGTACACAACATCGCATACATAATGGACCCAATAGCCGAAGCATAAGGCGTATTGTCCATTTCATCTTTCTCAGTCTGTGTTTGTGGACACTGACTCTTTGAAAGATTCAGACCATGTCTGACTGGAAGATATCCTCTTTTAGAATTTTCTAAATGGAATCTCTCCAGGACTTTATCGATGTAAGTACTCTAGCACAGCCCGAGAAGCCTCTTAGATCTATCTCTGTAGATCTTCACACCTAATACATAGGCTGCTTCTCCTAAATCTTTCATCTGGAAACATTTTCTTAACCATGCTTTGACAGCATGCAGTTCAGGAATATCGTTTCCAATGATCAAGATATCATCGACGTAGAGGACTAGGAAAGTAATCACGCTCCCACTAAACCTCTTATATACACACGGGTCATCTTCATTCTTGATGAAACCAAACTTACAGATTGATTCATCAAAACGAATATTCCAGCTTCGCGATGCTTGTTTAAGTCCATAAATGGACTTCTTTAATTTGCATATTTTATGACGATCCGATGGATTAGTGAAACCTTCAGGTTGTGTCATATACACATCCTCTTCTAATTTTCCATTAAGAAAAGCGGTCTTCACATCCATCTGCCAGATCTCATAATCATAATATGCCGCTATCGCAAGAATAATCCGAATAGACTTGAACATGGCTACAGGAGAGAAAGTTTCATCATAATCTATCCTGTAGATTTGTTTGAAACCTTTCGCAACTAGCCTGCCTTTATAGGTAACCACGTTACCATCCATGTCTATCTTCTTCTTGAAGATCCATTTACAGCCTATAGGGATTACTCCCGGAGGCGGATCAACCAAATCCCAGACTTGGTTATCTGACATGGAGTCCATCTCGGCTCGCATAGCTTCAAGCCATCTCGCTGATTCCGGTCCACTGACCGCATCCGCATAAGTGAGGGGTTCATCATCAATGATGTAGACTCCGTCATAGCGCTCAGGCTGACGACGGATCCTTCCCGATCTTCGCGGTTCCCGTGATATCTGAGCCTCAGGTTGTTCAGTAACCTGATCTACTGGCTCAGGCTCATCCAACTGTGCTTGACTACTTTGTCCTGCATCTGGATTCTCATCCAGCTTTATTTCTCTCCCACTGGCCTCTTGCAGAAGAAATTCCTTCTCAAGAAAAATAGCCGTCCGAGCAACAAATACTTTGTTCTCTTTGGGATCGTAGAAATAATAACCCTTAGTTTCTTTAGGGTAACCGACAAAGATACATTTATCAGATCTACTCTCCAGTTTCCCAGAGGCGAGCTTTTTGACATAAGCCTCGCAACCCCAGATCTTGATAAATGTCAAGCTCGGCTGTTTCCCATACCATAACTCATATGGAGTCTTTGAAACGGCCTTGGATGGCACTCGGTTTAGTACCTTTGCAGTTGTTTCCAGTGCAAATCCCCAAAAGGAGTAAGGTAGAGTAGCCCGACTCATCATAGAACGAACCATATCCAGTAATGTTCTATTTCTCCTCTCGGACACACCATTCCATTGCGGTGTTCCTGGCGGAGTGAGCTGTGAGATAATCCCACACTCCTTCAGATAGTCAGTAAACTCATGACTCAAGTATTCTCCACCTCGATCTGAACGAAGTGCCTTGATAGTTCGGCCTAACTGATTCTGTACTTCATTTTTGAACTCTTTGAACTTGTCAAAAGATTCACTCTTATGTCTCATTAGATAGACATAACCATACCTACTGAAGTCATCAGTAAAGGTAATGAAGTATGAATAGCTTGTTGGGGTATGCCCTTAAGGCTAATGTTTGAGGCCTTGGGATTATATCAGTATCATGTATAAACTCTATGTTTATAAAGGCAATGGTTGTTATTCAGGTTGTTATATTATCTGCTGCAATACATATACTTCTGAATAATGTCTCAATGCTGTTCAGCTTGGCTGACATGCACTTTTGTCCTTAGTCGAGATATCTTGGTGAACATGAGACAGCCTTGATATGATTGAGACTAATATGTGTTCTAATCTTATAGGATGCTTCGAGCATGGAATAAGATGTAGACTCATGGGTACATTGGATGTACTGGACAGACCCTACTAGGATATTCAATTGCTTGCCACAATGTGAATAATCCTTGTATGCAAACAAGTGGCATACTTCCTCTGACTTGAGATCACTTGTGTTTCTAAATGATGATTGGCATTGTTTTGAGGTAGTTCAATATCATTTGAAACATAATAGTTATAGACTATCTTGGATGATGAGCATGAGTCATGTTAGGGTGCTAGTGATAGATAAAGGATTGTCGTCTCCTAGTTTGGAGTGTGATGTTCTATAGGGGCCCCCTCGATGAGATGATTGAGAAAGTGCATGGCCATACCCAGGTGACTATGTTCATCTGATCTAATCATTCTCATCATATTGGAGCTATAGGCTTGACTCGCTTGTCCAATAAGAACATCCAGTGGCAAAGGAAACTTGTATGCCTACTGAAGTGGATTCACACTTGTGCTGTGGTTTGGGTGTAGTCTTGGAAGACTCTTTCCTTTATATCGGGAGACAGTGATGTGTTGCTAGATACCCCTCACTGATCGTGATAACGTAAGTTGTCGTTACCGACATTTAAAGGAAACCCTTAGGGTCGCACAATTTGATGATATGGCTTACTTAAGTCAGATCGTGTGGACTGAATTGTTTGGGTTCAGTTTAAAGGGATTTAAACTCTGATTGTAAGTGAGATCTGGTCTGATCATGTTTGATTGATTAGGGCTTGAGATCGGTAAGCTTTGATCGAGAGAATGGATGCTAGATCAGTGAGATCAGGAGCATCAAGAGATGAACGGTTAGATCTGGAGCCTTAGGGTTTATTGTGATCTAGACCAAATTGCTTGGGTTAATTGGTCTTTGAACCAGACCAAATTGAACCGGCTCATCAAGTGAGCGCATGGTTCAAGAGGAGAGGAATTTGCGATTGGGGTAAACCCATGGTCGCATCACAAGTTGAGATTTTTCTATTTTTAGAAAACATGTCTCTAAACGTGGGCACGCCTCACGTTCTCTCTTTCACGCCTCTTTTCGCCTCTTTGGCTTGGTCTCTACACACATTCTCGAGAGGAGAAGTTGAGACGACAAGGGAGAGGTTTCGCCAAGCAAAGTTGTCTTCTCTTCCCTTCCATACGACAAGGACCCTTGGAGAACCTTGCTAGCACAAGGATCAACAAGGAGTAGGCGACATCACCTTGTGTGCACACCATTTGGAGGAGAAGCATTCGACTCTCTTCTTCCTAGACGCCATCCAAGAAATGGCATTGGTAAGAATCGATCCTCATGTATATGAAAATTTAAAGTTGATCATACTGCATGCATCGATCTAGAAACCTATTCCGCTGCTTTAAATCCTCTACATGCGCCTATTAGGGTTTCGCCCCCCATGTTAGGGGACTTTCATAGCCACCTCTGGCATGTTTACTAAATGGCCCACACACATCGCTGTGAATGAGGTCTAGTAAACCTGAAGCCCTTTGACCTTTATTAGAAAAAGGAGACTTCGTCATTTTACCCAATAAACAAGCTTTGCATGTATCAAGCTCCTCATAGGAGAATGATCCCAGCAGTCCATGATCATGCAACCGCTTAATGCGCTTCTTGTTAATATGGCCTAAATGACTATGCCATAGCAAGGTGCTGTCATCAGCATACTTGGCTTTCTTAATATCAATCTGTTGTATTGAACATTCCATCTCCAACATGAATAACCCATTGTTAATTGACCCAGTAGCATAAACAATATTATCAAAAGAAATGTAACACTTTGAAATCTTGCATTCAAAGGAAAACCCTTTCCTGACAAGAGCAGGAATAGAGATAATATTCTTAGTTATGCTCGGTACAAAATAACAATTGTCCAGTTCTAATACAAGACCAGATGGTAAAGAGATGTGATAAACTCCTACAGCAACAGCAGCAACCCGTGCCCCGTTTCCAACTCGTAGGTCCACCTCATGCTGTCCCACCTGTCTTCTTCTCTTGAGTTCCTGTACATTTGAACAAATGTGAACTCCACATGCAGTGTCCAACACCCATGAAATAGAAGAAGAAGATACCATGACTTCAGTCACGTAAATACCTGAGCTAGAAGCGAAAGGCTTACTTCCCTTCTTATCTCCTTGGAGCGCTTTACAGTCCTTTTTCCAGTGACCTAGCTGGCCACAATGGAAACATCTGTATTCCTTCGACCGCTTTACTTTTTGCGTCAGAGCCTTGTTGTAGCTCTTGACAGGGGCTTTGCCCTTCTTCCCCTTCTTCTTGTTCTTAGAAGGAACCATGAGGACAGAGGATGAAGGCGTTCCCTTCTCACGAGACTGAGTCTGCTCAGTAGTCAAGAGCATGTTCAGCAACTCTGCCGGCGTACAGTCGATCTTGTTCATATTAAAATTAATAATGAATGGATCGAAAGAGGCCGGGAGAGACTGCAGAATAATGTCTACAACAAGCTCCTGATTGATGGTGTGTCCCAGTTTCTCTAGAGCCTCCTTGTACCCAATCATCTTGAGCACATGAGCTCCAACTGGACTCCCTTCAGTCAGTTTGCTCTGAAAGAAAAGTTTAGTCAAATTGTAGCGTTCAGTCCTTGCCTGTGCAGCATACAACAACTTGAGATTTGCTATTATTTCAATAGCAGATAAATCTTCATGTTGACGCTACAGCTGTGGCGTCATAGACGCTAGCATCAGGCAAGCGACATCAATGCTATCATTGACGTGCTTTTCATAAGCTTCTCGAACCGCCCTTGCGGCGTTCGCAGCGGGTTGAGGCGGTATAGCCATCTCGAGGACATACAGTTTCCTCTCAGCCTTAAGAATAATCTTAAGGTGTCCGTACCAGTCTGAGAAGTTTGGCCCAACAAACTTCTCCCTTTCCAGTAGGGATCGCACATTGAAGGCTGTGGTGTTCGTTGCTGCAGTAATCTACAACAATGCAAGAACAGCAAGGTCAGTATCAATGTTAGAATCAATTCAGGACTTAAGAATGATTCTTTTCTCACTATTTTATCTGACTGAAAAATCCAATAAAACAGTCCGAAAGAGTAAAATTCTTTTAGTGAGATGGGATCCAGATTTCATACTTGGTCTCCGCGTCCCGCTCAGGCGAGATAAGATGCACAGAGAGTACAAGCACTAATTTCTGGTAGGCAATCCCTGCCAATCGCCAACCCATGCGATTCCCCTTCATCTGGGCAATCCAGTAGACTGTGCCAACTGAGTTGGTACAACACAGTCTCTGATCCCACAGATGGCTGCCTCCATATGGCTACCATATGCTCAATATGTAGCCTACATGGTCAAGCTGACCCGACCTACTCCCTGGACCACCACGTGCTATGCTGAGCAACGAGAAGCGATAAATCCCTTCTCTGTAACATGCAGGTGTAATCACACACCATCTGAAGATAGATGGGCGTGCCCACTGAGTGGGTACAACACGGCCCCAACGATAGTCAGAACAGTGAGGTTTCGCGTCAGAAGGCTATCGTGCTTGATATTTGGCGTTGGATTTTAACGGTCCTTTTTATCTTCTTACTATCATTCAAATCCTATGGTGATAGCAGAAGAATAAATCATGCAGTTACAACATTACTGAAACAGTAAATTAAAAGCATAATGATCTTATGTGGTAAAAGCCCATTAAGCCTAAGTAAGACCTTAATTAACTTAAGTCTTCACTTGAGCTCTTCTTGGGTCTTTTGCATTTCCTCTGGCCCAACCCGGGCCCAAGCGCCCACTGCAGCTCAGATGCGCCCACCAGGTAAAATGCGCCTGTCCTAGAGTCGAACCCAAGACCTCCCACTGGTGAAGCCACTTGCTGCATGCGCCTCTGCCAAGTGTGCTCTGTGCTCATGTCTGATTAAAATACAATTTAATCTATCTAGACATGATTGACACGCAGGTCAATTACACTTTATAAATTAATTGAAATGTGATGCGCAGATCACAATAATAATTTACAATAATACATCCAGGCACGCAGGCCCCAGCACAGCACACATTAATTGGGCAGCCCACATAAGATGAAATAAACATTCATTCATGTGATACAAACAACATGTGATCCAGATAAGAAAATAAAATTTTCAAAAATCCCCATGGGCTCAATTTTATTTCCTTAGGTGCCCTACTACCTTACAACGGTCCATTAATAGGGATCCACTCATCAGACCAAGTCAGACCCACTGCCCTAGCATGCACCAAGTCATAACCGACTTGAGTCGACCCAGTGGCCAAACATGCATGCGTTAAGGGCTGAACGACACTCATGAGTTCTGGCAAGCGGGCGTGACCCCGGGCCTAACTCATGTGCGTTCACTGGTTGTCTCAATCAGACATCGCTACACGCCCAGTATGCAGTCGACCTATAGCCACCTAATGCTTGCGCATAGGTGCCATCTGGTCGACCCATCTAGGCTGTCAGATGGTCTGATCAGACTGTTGGGTCTATACTGGACGATGACTTCAACCCTAATAACCCGTCTATGTCTTTCAAGTAGGTGCTTAGATCTAAATGTAGTCGCGCAAGATAAGTTGTTTTGACAAAAACATCATGTAATATGCGCCAACACTCATCATGCGCAAACATAAGGTAAGGCTACAAACATGTAGGTTTCAGCATGATCATAGATCTACTCATAAACACAAGCATGGATCACAAAAAGCAATCATGTAATTCATAGCAACAGGCTCTGATACCAATTGAAGGTTCCCCTAAGGGGGGCGAAACCCTAATATGCGCATGTAGAATATTTTGCATAGCGGAAGCTAGGGTTTCTTAAGGAATCGCATGCATAAATATATGATCAACTTCATGAACTTGTATAGATCAAACGAAAAACATACCAATGCCATTTCTTGGATGGCGACTTGGAAGCAAGAGGGCGATGTGGCTCTCCTCCAAAGCGTGCGCACACAAGATGTATGATCGCCTACTCCTTGTCGATCTTTGTGCTAGCAAAGTTCTCCAAGTCTCCTAACCGTGTGAAGGAGATGAGATGCTTTTCTTGGCTTTCGAACTCCCTCTCTTTGCGTGAAAGAAGATCACCGAAAGAGGAGCGTCGTCAAGAGTAAGAGGCGAGTGAGCCAAGAGTAATGCCCTCGAACGTGAGGCGTTATGCCCAAACGTGGAAGCGTTACTCTATTTTGGAAAACCAACTTCCAAAAATAGCAAACCCCTTAACGCTCATGCGTTTACACAATTAAACCGATCGCCACTTTATCTCCCATTGAACCATGCGCTCACATGATGAGCCGGTTCAATTAGATTTGGTTCAAAGACCAAATTAAGCCAAGCATTGGTCTAGATCAAATTAAACCATAAGGTTCAAGATCTAACCATTCATCTCTTTATGCTCTTGATCCCACCGATCTAGCATCAATTCTCTCGATCGAAGCTTACCGATCTCAAGCCCTAATCAATCAAACATGATTAGACCAGATCTCACTTACAATCAGAGTTTAAACTCCTTTAAACTGAACCAGAACAATTCAGTCCACACGATCTGACTTAAGTAAGCCATATCATCAAATTGTGCGACCCTAAGGGTTTCCTTTAAATGTCGGTAACGATAACTCACGTTATCACGATCAGTGAGGGGTATCTAGCAACACATCACTGTCTCCTGATATAAAGGAAAGAGTCTTCCAAGACTACACCCAAACCATAGCACAAGTGTGAACCCATCTCACTAGGCATATGTGTTTCCTTTGCCACTGGACGTTCTTATTGGACAAGCGTGTCAAGCTTGTAATTCCAATATGATGAGAATGATTAGATCAGATGAACATAGTCATCTGGGTATGGCCATATACTTTCTCAATCATCTCATCCAGGGGGCCCCTATAGAACATCACACTCCAAATAAGGAGACGGCAATCCTATATCTATCACTAGTGCCCTAACATGACTCATGCTCATTATCCAAGATAGTCTATAACCATTATGTTTCAAATGATATTGAACTACCTCAAAACAATGCCAATCATCATTTAGAAACACAAGTGATCTCAAGTCAGAGGAAATATGCCACTTGTTTGCTTATAAGGATTATTCACATTGTGACAAGCAATTGAATATCCCAAGTAGGGTCTGTCCAGTACATCCAATGTACCCATGAGTCTACATCTTATTCAATGCTCGAAGCATCCTATAAGATTAGAACACATATTAGTCTTAATCATATCAAGGCTGTCTCATGTTCACCAAGATATCTCGACTAAGGACAAAACTGCATGTCAGCCAAGCTGAACAGCATTGAGACATTATTCAGAAGTATACATATTGCAGCAGATGATGTAACAACCTGAATAACAACCATTGCCTTTATAAACATAGAGTTTATATACATGATACTGAAATAATCCCAAGGCCTCAAACATTAGCCTTAAGGGCATACCCCAACAATAAGGTCCTAGAGAGGTTCAACTTGGAGCAATCTAAGAAGGGGTACCTTCTAGTGAGACATGGCCTTACTCTCTTAAAGAGCCAGTGTCCCACCACAATGCAATGTTGTGTACTAGACCAGATGTGGCTTATGCTGTGAGCATAACCAGCTGATACCAATCTAATCCAGGTCTGCAGTATTGGGTGGCTGTAAAGAACATCCTTAAGTATCTGAGAATAACTAAGGATTTGTTCTTGGACTATGGGGGACAGGAAGAGTTCAGTGTTCAGGGCTACACTAATGCGTCGTTCTAGTCTAACCCTAACGACTTTAGATCGCAGGCCGGCTATGTGATCAAGATGAATGGAGGCGCTGTATGCTGGAAGAGCTTCATGCAATCTACCATAGCTGATTCTACAACCAAGGCTGAGTATGTGGCCGCTTTTGAGGCAGCCAAAGAAGCCGTTTGGATGAGGAAGTTCATTTGTGAACTTCAAGTGGTTCCAAGTATAGTGGATCCCATTGAGCTCTATTGTGACAACAATGGGGCAATTGCACAAGCCAAGGAACCAAGGTCTCATCAAAGGTCCAAACACATACTCAGAAGATTTCACCTAATCAGAGAGATCATTGACCAAGGTGGTGTCAAGATTAGCAGAGTTGACATAGAGAACAATCTAGTAGACCCACTGACCAAGGCTTTGACACAGCAGAAGCATGATGGTCACGCCAAGGATATGGGGTTAAGGTTCATCAACCTCTAGGTCTAAGTGCAAGTGGGAGATTGTTGGTGTGTATGCACTGAGACCTAGTATCGGTCCATCTTTTGTACTACTTGACATAGATATATATGTCATTCTGGCATTGTCATTATCAATGTTTGTCTACATCTGCGATTATGTACTTACATGATAATGTCCTTGGAGACAGATTGGATCTGTGCTCAAATGGATGTCCCCAGTCGGTGTACATGAGTGGATATGGGATAGCTCTAGTACTTGTGAGACTGGTATATGAGTTGGTTAGGCATGAGGTGCTGACGTAGACATATGGGTATATCAGTGGTGGATATACTGGACCGACCCGCTGTGAGGCTATGACTTGGTGTCATGAGTTATCCTCACAAGTGACAGAAGATATATTGATCCCTTGACTTGAGGTCATTGACCATTCTATATAGTTAGGGACTTGCTTTGATACAACCTAATACCTCACCGTAGTTGGGAGTTAATAATGGTTGTCATTGAGCATGTCACAACCCATATGAGAAGGTCAATGGATAGATAGAGGATTTGCCCCTTCCTGAGGGAAGCTTGATATCCATGGAGCTTCTCTATGGTTCTATGACTGAAAGTGTATGGCCATACCCAGGTGACAACCTGATTTAGTCATGACCATGTGATTGGGTGAAAACAAGTGATGACACAGTTGTCCAATCAGATATCAGTTTGGCAAAGGGACTATAGTGTATCTGTACCTAGTTTCGATGATGGGGATGTCGATGTCGATATCCAATGCGATGACTTGGGTAGCAGTGATGCACTGCTAGGTGCCACTCATTGCTTGTGATGACCAAAGGTCAACACTGCCAACGTCAGAGGAACCTACAGGGTCGCACACCATAATACTCGAGTTCTCGTATTGATCGGGAAGCCTTATGATCGAGTTATTAGATAACTCATATCTTTTTGGGAGATTTCATTTGCGCCAATGGGCCTGATGAGAAGGAAGAGAGTTATTGGAGTCAAACTTTATTTTTGGCTGGTTGACCTGAAATTGACCAAGATTGGTCACATTTGGATTAGGGTTGCATTGGATTGGATCCAATTGCTTAATCAACCCATGCAATGAAGTTTGGGCTAGCTCATTACCCAATTAGGTGCAATAACTAGTTATCATGAAGAGGGAATTGGCTAAAATGGTATAATGGGGAGAAGTCTCCTCCTATTGGCGCCTAAGGGCATAATGGGGAGGAGTGGGTGCATGTTGCCCCCTTTGGAAGGAATTGGCGCCTCCCCCTTTATGCTTGGATGGAAACCTTGCATCTATGGCAAGGCTTGATGCATCTAAGGCATGATAGAATTCTTTGGTAAGTCTTGGGCGATTGCAAGGGGTTTATGGAAATCTCTTGGAAAGTTTCTAAAACCTAAACCCTTATTCCTCCAAACCCTAACCCTACCTGCATCCTTCATGGTATTTGCACCTGCACCCTTAATGTTGCCACCCCTCTCTTGCCTCTCTATATATTACATGTAATATGTGAGAGTAAAGACAGAGAATTAATAGAATTGGCGTGAGCAAGTATTAAGAGGGAAAGGGCAACATCAAGTGGCGCAAGTCTTCTTCCTTCTTCTAGCTGCAAACTTTCTTCGTCATCTCCTTTTGGCACAAGTGAGGGAAGATCTTGGCGGCAACCTCTCTCTCCCTTCTCCATCATTGGCGCATCATCCTTCGAGGTGGTGCAAGCATAGGAGGATGAGCACAAAGGCTTGGATCTTCTTCCCGAGGCTAGCACCGGGCGTGGAAGAAGAGAGCTCGAGGCATCCGTGTGTGCGAGACTGCATAGGGCGCATGCTTGGGCACTTGCCTCGACATCGGCCTCATCTTGCTCCTAAGGTATTCACTATCTCATCGTGTCGACTGCCTCGCAAGATGATCTGCACTGGGTTTTTGGTACCAGCCTGTTTCAGGGATATTGTTCCGCTGTGCATGTAATGTATTCTCTATAAAAATTATAAAATATCCCTGGGGTTTCCCAATAGAATGGGCAGATAACCGTTCAAAGACCAGTTTGCTTTAAAAAGTTAATTACATAATGTTCTCTAGTATCAAGAAGTGAAAGTTATTTTTGATGGTAAATTGGAATAATTAAAAGTAAGTTTACAATTGTTTAGAGATCTATTTTGAAGATATATTTCAAGGTATTTCTTTAAATCTCTCATTCTTGTGAATCATTACAATATTATAGATGACTATCATGTTAAGGAAGAATAAACCGAAGTCATTTATATTTTTTTACACACCTTGATTCATGATTGCTTGAGGACAAGCAAAGGTTTGAGCTTTATGTATTTTGATGACTCAAAATTTTTATAATAAATATTATATTAATTGTTTATTACTTTTGAGTCATATTTATGAGCTTTTGCTTGTCTTTTAAATTTTATTGGTTGATTATTTCAGAATCTACACCTCTTCTTATTTTTTATCATTTTCAAGTAAAAGGCCTATTTTTAATGAATTTGAAGAAATCAGAAGCTAAAAACAGAAGCACAAAATTTCTAGCTAAAGGGTCAATTTTGGAAATTTTCTGATTTCACACCCCTGTAAAAAATGAACTAAAATTTTCATGGGGGTGTGAAAATATTAAAAGAGAGAAACAGTCGCCGCCGCCGCCGTGCCCGAGTCTTCCACTGCCTCCCGTTTCTGATTTTTCTTATGAAAAATTAGAAGATTCAGAGCCCTAATCAAAATAACGAAAAGAACATAATTGTTCTATAAAATTAGAGGAAGATTATGAACCTAGTATCACGAATTTTAGTCAAGAACCAAGAGAGAAATCAAGTAAGGCACTGCCGTCTTAGGGTTTCTCGCCGAGAAGCAATGAAGCCATCTCCGACAACCAAAATTTCAGGGAAGGTGCACCTCGTGGAGGAGAAGATACACCAAAAGGAGACCGATCGAGGGAGAAATCAAGGAAAACATGATCATGGCTACTGTGCTTGACAAGTTCAGAAACTGTTCATCATCAAAATCACCGGGCTGTGAAATTTGTACTAAATTTTTCACACCACCGTGAAATCAATGAAACCTTTATTTTCCCTTTGTTGAATTCTAATTTTTGTTTAGATGAATTATTATTGCGTTTCTTTCTCCATGATAGTGTAAAAACCTATTTGGGACTGAGGGAGTAATCCCCCTTAAATTATGTAATGACTAGATAACTATTATTTTGTTAGTTATTCTTTGAAGTGATGATTAAATTTGTGATAATTGACTTTAAAATTTATAGTTTTGAAATATTAGCACGTCCTAGAGTTCATAATATGGACCAAGATGTGATTTACGAACTCGGAACCCTTAAATTGTGGCTTTTTGGAACTTAAGCTATGAGAATAGATTTGTTCTAAAATCCTAATTTTTGATGCTTATCTACATGTTATATTTTGACCTAGGCATTTTATTATTTTAGACATGATAATATGGACCAAGAGGTGATTTTAATTGTTGGAAACCCTTAAGTAAAACCTATAAAATTAAGATATGAGAGTATTTAATTTTACTTGAGATTTTGACTTTAGAAATTAAATTTATGAAAGTAGATTTAATAATTTAGTCTGGTTTACTTTTATTAAACATTGAGTAGTGAGTCATAAGTGTGAAGACTTGTTCAATGTAAATTGGACATCTGAGAGGAGGTAATTTCTTTACAAGTAAATTTATCTTTATCAAGATTTGAATAACTGACAAATACTTATTTATGCCTAGTCATAGGAATTAAGAAGGATGAAACCTTAGTCCCAGCTTTCTCACTCTGAAATTCTACAACAGTTTTCGATTGATTGCTTTTGTCCGATTCTCATCACATATCGTTTGCTTAGCTAGTGAGAATTCGATTGTTTGGTATTTAACACGTAGGCCTTTGTAGGTTCGATATCTTTTATTACTTCGACATATCCATGCACTTGGGGATATATCAAGTTTTTTTTTAATTTTACTTGAGATTTTGACTTTAGAAATTAAATTTATGAAAGTAAATTTAATAATTTAGTCTAGTTTACTCTTATTAAACATTGAGCAGTAAGTCATGAGAGTGATGACTTGTTCAGTGTTAATTGGACGTCCAAGAGGAGGCAATTTCTTTACAAGTAAATTTATCTTTATCAAGATTTGAATAATTGACAAATACTTATTTATGCCTAGTCATAGGAATTAAGAAGGATGAAACCTTAGTCCCAACTTTCTCACTCTGAAATTCCACAGCAGTTTTCGATTGATTGCTTTTGTCCAATTTCCATCACATATCGTTCGCTTAGCTAGTGAGAATTCGATTGTTTGGTATTTAACACGTAGGTCTCTGTGGGTTCGATATCTTTTATTACTTCGACGTATCCGTGCATTTGCGAACACATCAGTTACCCATAACACAGGCACACATGAATCAATTCAACCCTAATTCCCATATTTTCTGAACCCTAGGTTGCCCACAACCTATATACATGGTTCATATTCCATTCTTGACTATCTGTGTAAAGTGGTTGATATTGGACTGAATCCAAGTCACAACTTCCTCCCACTAGCTTTTTTCAAAGAAAGACATTTTTACGAAAAATAGCACTATAAGCAACAATCACTTGTTCTCCTGTGTGTCTATGAAAATTGTATTCCATTTACACCTATGACATCTAGATGGAATTAAGTCCAGTATGGAAGAAGCTTTTAGCATATCCTCAAAAGAGATACATATGACTTTCAATTCTCCCACTAGAATCACCTACCAAGCTATTCTTTAGGAGGTATGAGCTATGAGCTGACCTCATACTCATAATGATAGTTATCTATGGCTCAAGTATTCTTCATCCTTCCTGGACTGAAGATTACTCATGAATTTCTATAAGCTGGTTCTATATATTTTTCAGTAAATTATGAATTCCTTTCTTTTGACCTTTTAGTCCACTTCTCTTTACTTGGAGAAGGACATTTATTTTCTGTCAAGAAATAAGTGTCTGCCTATCTTTGACATCTTGAAAGAGGTTAAGATAGCCAATCCCCTAAAAGGAGTTTAATTCCAAGAGATCATTTACATAAAGTCATTGGATGCATCTCTTGTTTATGATAAAAGATAGATAGGTTAAAAGATTGGTATTCAATGTGAACCACTTATTAAATTCACTTTAGTTATTTTGTTACTTCATTTATTTTGCACAATATAATGACAAGAGATTTGCAAATGAAAAGAATAATAAATTCCTTTTATTCCAAAATTTTCTATTCCCAAGGAATAGATATAATGTCAACTACATTTATTGCAAAGAATAAATCAATCCTATCTATGACAAATAAAAGAATAGCTCGGCAGCATCAGTGCTCCAGCAAAGTCTTCTTATTATCATCCATGTCCTTTTTCTGTGGAGCACTAATGACTCTAAATTTCTTAGTAATTTTCATACTTATTAACTGTTCTTTTGGGGTCATAATCATGCTCTTTTGCTTATTTTTATGCCTTATTTGTCAAGTACTTTGGAATCTACACCTTTCTTGGTTTTTCATTAATTTTAGGTAAAAATGCATTATTCTGATGGGTTTTTAAGCAATCTCAATACGTACAAGGATTCTAATCATCAAGAGGAGTTTTCACATCAAATTTCAAGTCAAACCGAGTTTTCTAACGAAATTACGGCAGTGCCGTAATGAATTTGACGGTCGTAATCTGCAAATATGGTACTACCGTAAAGATTTTCACGGTCGCTTCCCGCATAAACTTTTTGGAAAATTACGATACAACCGTAATAATTTTACGGTGCCATAATTCAGGCACAAATTCATACAGTAACTTTTGAAGAGAATATGATACTGCCATGAGATTTTTTATAGTACCGTAATTTCAAGACAATTTCATACCGAGACTTCAGAAGACATTACAGCACCGCCGTAATGAATTTCACAGTACCGTAATTACAGCCCAGTTGCCCGATTCTTCCGCTGGAAACTTAAAAAGACGATTTCTCGAGCTTTAGGGCACCAATTGAAAATCCGTAAAAAGGGGAACGATCAGGAAGAAGAGGAGAAGGAGGCAAAAATGAAAGGACCAGTTTTTATTCAGGGTTCACGAAGAATTTTAGGAAATCGCTGCCCCCCTAGGGTTCATCACTGTTCAGCGTACAGACCACCTCCGACTGTGAAATTTAAGAGGAAGCTTCGCCCTAAGAACGAGAAGATACCACAGAAGTTTCAGAGTAAAAGGTGAAGTAGGGGGTAGCGTGGAGTAAAACTACTTATGCAAAACTCAATTATTTATTTTTTGAATTTTTTAGAAAATATCAAATCTCACAAACAGTCAGAAATATAGTGCTACAGAAATTAATCAGTTAAGAAAAGTAGCTATGCCATGCAGGATAATCCATTTGAAAAATATATAAATCAACTTAACCAACTTGTAGTCCATAAATTGTTCTTTTGAAGCATGTCAAATTAGATAGTGGACTCCTACTCGAGCATATAAATTTAGTGCAACCAATATAGCTAGTTAGATCGGTAAATTAAAATTGCACAGAAATGTTTCAGATGGCAAATTTTGCAATGCCTGCTAGATTGAACAGTTGAACCTGGGCTTGCATCAACTAGTCCAAATGAAAGTACAAGATGTGTGCTTCATTATCTGATCCAAGTTCACGATACTTGTTGCACCAATTGCTTAAAGTACATGCATAAAATATGGTAATCAGATTAGTTAAGAAAACAAATGCAGGATTTAATTAGATATCAAAAGTTGCTAGGTATCTGTTGGGGTATGCCCTTAGCCTAATGTTTGAGGCCTTGGGATTGTATCAGTATCATGTAATAAACTTTTATGTTTATAAAGGCATAGTTATTATTCAGGTTGTTACATTGTCTGCTGCAATATATGTTCTTCTGAATAATGTCTCAAAGCTGTTCAGCTGGGCTGACATGCTGTTGTGTCCTTAGTCGATATATCTTGGTGAACATGAGACAGCCTTGATATGGTTAAGACTAATATGTGTTCTAATCTTATAGGATGCTTCGAGCATGGAATAAGATGTAGACTCATGGGTACATTGGATGTACTGGACAGACCCTACTAGGATATTCAATTGCTTGTCACAATGTGAATATTCCTTGAGTATGACAAGTGGCACATTTCCTCTAACTTGAGATCACTTGTGTTTTCTAAATGATGATTGTCATTGTTTTGAGTTAGTTCAATATCATTTGAAACATAATGATTATAGACTATCTTGGATGGTGAGCTTGAGTCATGTTAGGGCACTAGTGATAGACATAGGATTGCCGTCTCCTTGTTTAAGGAGTGTGATGTTCTAAAGGGGCCCCCTGGATGAGATGATTGAGAAAGTGTATGGCCATACCCAGGTGACTATGTTCATCTGATCTAATCATGCTCATCATATTGGAGCTACAAGCTTGACACGCTTGTCCAATAAGAACATCCAGTGGCAAAGGAAATATGTATGCTTTGTGAGTTGATTCACACTTGTGCTGTGGTTTGGGTGTAGTCTTGGAAGACTCTTTCCTTTATATCGGGAGACAGTGATGTGTTGCTAGATACCCCTCACTGATCGTGATAATGTAAATTATCGTTACCGACATTTAAAGGAAACCCTCAGGGTCGCACAATTTGATGATATGGCTTACTTAAGTCAGATCGTGAGGACTGAATTGTTTGGGTTCAGTTTAAAGGGATTTAATCTCTGATTGTAAGTGAGATCAAGTCTGATCATGTCTGATTGACTAGGGCTACAGATCGGTAAGCTTCGATTGAGAGAATGGATGCCAGATCGGTGAGATCAGAAGCATCTAGAGATCAACGGTCGGATCCAGAGCTTTAGGGTTCAATGTGATCTGGACTGATGGCTTGGGTCGAATGGTCTTTGAACCAGACCAAGTTGAACCGGCTCATGTAATGAGCGCATGGTTCAAGGCTTGGCGACATGTTCACTTGGCGTGAACGTTGGGGCGAGTGGTGGTTACTATTTTTAGTAACCATGATCTCCACTTGGATGAGGATCATGTTCGAAGAGACCATATTCCTCTATTCTCGCCATCTGAAGTTTTCCTCTAGACGTTTTTGCGTGAGGCGACAACGTGAAGAAGAGAGGAAGTTTCGACCAAGCAAGGAGTTGCTCTCTCCCTTCCTTTTCGATCAAGGACACCTTGGAACTTTGCTAGCACAAAGAGCACCAAGGGTAGGCGCATTGATCATCTTGTGTGTGAAACTTAGGAGAAGGCTCGCTTGCGTCTTTCCTTCCAAAGCTTCATCAAACCGATGGCAATGGTATGAGTTTTTCTTCATCCATTCAAATATTCGAAAGCTAGTTATATGACATATATAGATCTTTTGAAACCCTTATATCCCATGCGAAATTTTGTTGCGCCACCATATGGGTTTCTACCCCTTTAGAAGGGGTTCCCTTCAGTATCCTTGTTGGTGTATATGCCCTAGGACCTAGTTTTGGTCAACTTATGTACTACTTGACACTGATATTTATATATCATTCTGGCATTGTCGTTATCATTGTTTGACTACACCTGCGATTGTGTACTTACATGATAATGTCCCTGGAGACAGATTGGATTTGTGCTCGAATTATAATCCCCAGTCGATGTACCTTAGTGGATATGAGACAGCTATGGTACTTGTGAGACTGGTATGTGGGCTGGTTAGGCACGTGGTGCTAACGCAGACACATGGGTATATCATTGGGGATATACTGGATAGACCCGCTATGAGGCTATGACTTGGTGTCATGAGTTATCCTCATAAGTGACAGGAGATGCATTGATCCCTTGACTTGAGGTCATTGATCATTCTATATGGTTAGGGACTTGCTTTGATACAACCTAACACCTTGCCGTAGCTGGGAGGTCATAACGGTTGTTATTGAGCATGTCACGACCCATATGAGAAGATCAATGGACAGACATAGGATTTGCCCCTTCCCTAAGGAAGTATGATATCCATGGAGCTCCTTTATGGTTCTATGACTGAGAGTGTATGGTCATACCCAGGTGAGAACCTGTTTTAGTCATAGCCATGTGATTGGATGAAAACAAGTGGTGACACACTTGTCCAATCGGATATCAGTACGGCAAAGAGACTGTAATGCATCTGTACCTAGTTGCGATGATGGGGATGTCGATGTCGATATCCATTCCAACGACCTGGGTAGCAGCGATGCACTGCTAGGTGCCACTCACTGCTTGTGATGACCTTTGTGTTGGGGTATGCCCTTAAGGCTAATGTTTGAGGCCTTGGGATTGTATCAGTATCATGTAATAAACTCTTATGTTTATAAAGGCATGGTTGTTATTCAGTTTGTTACATTATCTGGTGCAATAAGTGTACTTCTGAATAATGTCTCAAAGCTGTTCAGCTGGGCTGACATGCTGTAAAGTCCTTAGTCGAGATATCTTGGTGAACATGAGACAGCCTTGATATGATTGAGACTAATATGTGCTCTAATCTTATAGGATGCTTCGAGCATGGAATAAGATGTAGACTCATGGGTACATTGGATGTACTGGACAGACCCTACTAGGATATTCAATTGCTTGTCACAATGTGAATAATCCTTGAATGCAACAAGTGGCACATGTCCTCTGACTTGAGATCACTTGTGTTTCTAAATGATGATTGTCATTGTTTTGAGGTAGTTCAATATCATTTGAAACATAATGGTTATAGACTATCTTGGATGGTGAGCTTGAGTCATATTAGGGCACTAGTGATAGATAAAGGATTGCCATCTCCTTAATTGGAGTGTGATGTTCTAAAGGGGCCCCCTGGATGAGGTGATTGAGAAAGTGTATGGCCATACCCAGGTGACTGTGTTCATCTGTTCTAATCATGCTCATCATATTGGAACTACAAGCTTGACACGCTTGTCCAATAAGAACATCCAGTGGCAAAGGAAATATGCATGCCTTGTGAGTTGGATTCACACTTGTGCTGTGGTTTGGGTGTAGTCTTGGAAGACTCTTTCCTTTATATCGGGAGACAGTGATGTGTTGCTAGATACCCCTCACTGATCGTGATAACGTAAGTTGTCGTTACCGACATTTAAAGGAAACCCTTAGGGTCGCACAATTTGATGATATGGCTTACTTAAGTCAGATCGTGTGGACTGAATTGTTTGAGTTCAGTTTAAAGGGATTTAATCTCTGATTGTGAGTGAGATCTGGTCTAATCATGTTTGATTGATTAGGGCTTGAGATCGGTAAGCTTCGATCGAGAGAATGGATGCTAGATCAGTGAGATTAGGAGCATCAAGAGATCAACGGTCAGATCAAGAGCCTTAGGGTTTAATGTGATCTGGACTAATTGCTTGGGTTAATTGGTCTATGAACCAGACCTAGTTGAACCGGCTCATGATATGAGCGCTTGGTTCAAAGAGGGGAGAGGAAAATGCGATTGGTTCATGAGCGCATGAACACATGATCGCATGAAAGAGTAAGGTTGGCTATTTTTAGCAACCACGCCTCCATGTTTTGGGTAGAGCGCATCTCTTGTCGACACACTCCTATTCCCGTCGCCTCCTCTCGTGGAAGTTCCTGTTCACACTTTGGAGAGTCGAGGACTGAGCAAGCAAGACGTTCTTCTTCCCTTCTCACACGAACAAAGACACCAAGGAACTTTGCTAGCACAAGGTGTACCGAAGGGAGTAAGCGCATAGATCTTCTTGTGTGCGAACCGTTTGGAGGAAAGCGACTTCACTTTCTTCTTCCTAGACGCCATCCAACAAATGGCATTGGTATGGTTCTATCTCTTATATACAATCGATTTAAGTTGATTATATTACATGCATTGAAAAGATCCCAAGAAACCCCCTTTCCGCTGCTAGATATATAACATGCGCCTATCTAGGGTTTCGCCCCCCTTGTCTAAGGGAACCTTCAATTGGTATCAGAGCGAGGTTGATGCATGTTTTTATGATTGCTTAAAGCCTTTTGTGATCCATATATGCGAAAGTATGAGTATGCTTAGATCTATAACATGCGCATATTAGATGTTTCATGCGAATAATATTTCATGTTACATTTTTATGTTGGCGCATGTTCTTGGCGCTTGTTTCATTGTGTTTTCAAAACAAAACTTGCGCGACTCTCATTAGATCTAAGAGGCGCCTGCTTTAAACCCTTAGACGGGTTATTAGGGTTGAAGTCATCCCCTAGGTTAGATCCAAACAGTCTGATCAGACTATCTGACAGCCTTGATGGGTCGACCAGATAGCATCTGTGCGCAAGCACGAGATGGCTATAGGTCGACTGCAGACAAGCGTGTAGCGATGTCTGATTGAGACGACTAGTGAACACACATGAGTTAGGCCCGGGGTCACACCCGGTTGCCAGAACTCATGAGGGTTGTTCAGCCCTGGCGCATGCATGGTTGACCATTAGGTCGACTCAAGTCAGTTACGTCTGGGAGATTGTTGGGGTATGCCCTTAAGGCTAATGTTTGAGGCCTTGGGATTGTATAAGTATCATGTAATACATTCTTGTGTTTATAAAGGCAATGGTTATTATTCAGGTTGTTACATCATCTGCTGCAATGTGTGTTCTTCTGAATAATGTCTCAATGCTGTTCAGCTAGGCTGACATGCTAAATGTCCTTAGTCGATATATCTTGGTGAACATGAGACAGCCTTGATATGATTGAGACTAATATGTGTTCTAATCTTATAGGATGCTTCGAGCATGGAATAAGATGTAGACTCATGGGTACATTGGATGTACTGGACAGACCCTACTAGGACATTCAATTGCTTGTCACAATGTGAATGATCCTTGATTGCAACAAGTGGCACATGTCCTCTGACTTGAGATCACTTGTGTTTCTAAATGATGATTGTCATTGTTTTGAGGTAGTTCAATATCATTTGAAACATAATGGTTATAGACTATCTTGGATAATGATCATGAGTCAGGTTAGGGCACTAGTGATAGATAGAGGATTGCCGTCTCCTTGTTGAAGGAGTGTGGTGTTCTATAGGGGCCCCCTAGATGAGATGATTGAGAAAGTGTATGGCCATACCCAGGTGACTATGTGCATCTGATCTAATCATGCTCATCATATTGGAGCTACAGGCTTGACACGCTTGTCCAATAAGAACATCCAGTGGCAAAGGAAACATGCATGCCTTGTGAAGTGGATTCACACTTGTGCTGTGGTTTGGGTGTAGTCTTGGAAGACTCTTTCCTTTATATCGGGAGACAGTGATGTGTTGCTAGATACCCCTCACTGATCGTGATAACGTAAGTTATCGTTACCGACATTTAAAGGAAACCCTCAGGGTCGCACAATTTGGTGATATGGCTTACTTGAGTCAGATCGTGTGGACTGAATTGTTTGGGTTCAGTTTAAAGGGATTTAATCTCTGATTGTAAGTGAGATCTGGTCTGATCATGTTTGATTGATTAGGGCTTGAGATCGGTAAGCTTCGATCGAGAGAGATGATGCTAGATCGGTAAGATCAGGAGCATCAGGAGATGAACGGTTAGATCTGGAACCTATTGGTTCAATGAGGTCTAGACCATGGCTTGGGCTGATTTGATTTGGTTTTTTGGACCAAAGTCAATTGGATCGATTGAGCATGAACTGGTTCACATGTGTGTGAACGCTTGGTTCAATGCTTAAGCGTTTTGGTCGGTTTTCAAAGCATTTCTTCATGTCATTCCATTTTTGGAAAGTCATCAAGGCGACTTTGTAAAAACGCCTCAACGCTTCTCTTGGATGATGACCGCTTGCAATCTCGTGGAGAGGAGAGTGTGTTGACGACAAGAGGAGGCATTCGGCCGAGACAAGCCATCTCTATCCTCTCCTTCACGCGACAAGGTCCCATTGAAGCACTTTGCTAGCACAAAGGATTCAAAGGAGCAAGCCATCTTCACTTGTTGTGTGCGTCACCTTTGGAGAAGGAGCACTTGCGTCTTTGCTTCCAAGGCACCAACCAAACCGATGGCATTGGTATGATCTACTCTTGATCTATTCAATCTATGATAGTTGATCATATGGCATGCAAGAGATCATCAAACCCTTGCTTCCGCTTGCAAAATTTTATTTGCGCCATGCTTAGGGTTTTCGCCCCCCTCTCGAAAGGGGTTTCTTCACTTGGTGCATGCAGGGGCAATGGATCTGACTAGGTTTGATGAGTGGATCCCTTGTAATGGACCGTCGTAAGGCAGCAGGGCAAAAAAGGAAATTAAAATTGATGCCAATGGGTTTTTCAAAAATTTATTTTCTTATTGGATCACATGCTGATTAGATGCCATATGTATGTTTATTTAATCTTATGTGGGCTGCCCGTTTAATGTGTGTTGTGCTGGGGCCTGCGTGCCTGGAATTTTATTGTAAATTAATTCTTATTTTTGTGATCTGCGAATCACAGTTTAATTAATTTATAAAATGTAATTGACCTGCGAGTCAATCTTGTCTAGATAGATTAATTTGTAAATTAGTCAGACAAGAGCACAGAGCACACTTGGCAGAGGCGCATGCAGCAGTGGCTAGACCAGGTGGGAGGTCCAGGGTTCGACTCTGGGACCAGGCGCATTTACCTGGTGGGCGCACCTGAGCTGCAGTGGGCGCTTGGGCCCTGGTTTGGGCCAAATGAGCAGCAAAAGACCCATCAAGAAAAGCAAGTGAAGACTTAAGTTTATTTAAGGTCTAACTTAGGCTCAATGGGCTTTTACCACATAAGATCAGCATGCTTTCTATTTATTGCTTTTATAATTAGAATTGCATGAGTTTATCTTCTGCTATCACCATAGAAATTGCATGATAGTCAAGAAGATAAAAGACCGTTAAAATCCAACGCCAAAATATCAAGCTCGTAAGCCTTCTGACGCGAAACCTCACTGTTCTGATTATCGTTGGAGCCGTGTTGTACCCACTCAGTGGGCACGTCCATCTATCTTCAGACGGTGCGGGATTACACCTGCGTGTTACAGAGAAGGGATTTATCGCTTCTCGTTGCTCAGCATAGCACGTGGTGGTCCAGGGAGTAGGTCGGGTCAGCTTGACCATGTAGGCTACATATGTGGCGCATATGGTAGCACATGGAGGCAGCCATCTGTGGGGTCAGAGATTGTGTTGTACCAACTCAGTTGGCACAGTCTGCTGGATTGCCTAGATGAAGGGGAATCGCACGGGTTGGCGATTGGTAGGAATTGCCTACCAGAGATTAGTGCTTGTACTCTCTGTGCATCTTATCTCGCCTGAGCGGGACGCGGAGACCAAGTATGAAATCTGGATCCCATCTCACTAAAAGAGTTCTACTCTTTCGGGCTGTTTTGCTGGATATTTCAGCCAGATAAAATAGTGAGAAAAAGAATCATTCTTAAGTCCTGATTGATTCTTAACATTGATACTGACCTTGCTGTTCTTGCATTGTTGTAGATACCTGCAGCAACGAACACCATGAGCTTCAATGTGCGATCCCTACTGGAAAGGGAGAAGTTTGCTGGGCCGAACTTCTCAGACTGGTACGGACACCTTAAGATTATTCTTAAGGCAGAGAGGAAACTGTATGTCCTCGAGACGGCTATACCGCCTCAGCCCGCTCCGAACGCCGCAAGGGCGGTTCGGGAAGCTTATGAAAAGCACGTCAATGATAGCATTGATGTCGCTGGCCTGATGCTAGCGTCTATGACGCCACCGCTGCAGCGTCAGCATGAGGATATGTCGGCTATAGAGATTATAGCGAACCTCAAGATGCTGTATGCTGCACAGGCGAGGACAGAACGCTATAATCTGACAAAGCTATTCTTTCAGAGCAAACTGGCTGAAGGGAGCCCAGTGGGAGCTCACGTGCTCAAGATGATTGGGCACAAGGAGGCTCTAGAGAAACTGGGGCATACCATCAATCAGGAGCTTGCTGTAGACATTATTCTGCAGTCTCTCCCGCCCTCTTTCGATGCGTTCATCATTAACTTTAATATGAACAAAATCGACTGTACTCCGGCAGAGCTGCTGAATATGCTCTTGACTACTGAGGAGACTCTGAAGGGAAAGCCTTCGACCTCTGTCTTAATGGTTCCTTCTAGGAACAAGAAGAAGGGGAAGAAGGGCAAGGCCCCTGTCAAGAGTTACAGCAAGGCTCTGAAGCAAAAATTTAAGCGGTCAAAGGAATACAGATGTTTCCACTGTGGCCAGCTGGGTCACTGGAAAAAGGACTGTAAAGCACTCCAAGGAGATAAGAGGGGAAGCTTTGCTTCTGGCTCAGGTATTTATGTGACGGAAGTCATGATATCCTCTTCTTCTATTTCATGGGTGTTGGACACTGCATGTGGAGTTCACATTTGTTCAAATGTACAGGAACTCAAGAGAAGAAGGCAGGTGGGACAGCATGAGGTGGACCTACGAGTTGGAAACGGGGCACGGGTTGCTGCTGTTGCTGTAGGAGACTATTTCATCTCTTTGCCATCTGGGCTTGTATTAGAACTGAACAATTGTTACTTTGTTCCCAGCATTACTAAAAATATTATCTCCATTCCTGCTCTTGTCAGGAACGGATTTTCCTTTGAATGCAATATTTCAAAGTGTGTTCTTTCTTTAGATAATATTGTTTATGCTACTGGTTCAATTAACAATGGGTTATTCATGTTGGACATGGAATGTTCTATACACAATATTGATAATAAGAAAGCCAAGTATGCTGATGACAGCACCTTGCTATGGCATAGTCGTTTAGGCCATATTAACAAGAAGCGCATTAAGCGGTTGCATGATCATGGACTGCTGGGATCATTCTCCTATGAGGAGATTGATACATGCAAGGCTTGTTTAATGGGTAAAATGACGAAGTCACCTTTTCCTAACAAAGGTCAAAGGGCTTCAGGTTTACTTGACCTTATACACAGTGATGTGTGTGGGCCATTTAGTAAACATGCCAGAGGTGGCTATCAGTACTTCATAACCTTTACTGATGATTTCAGTAGGTATGGGTATGTCTATCTTATGAGACACAAAAGTGAATCTTTTGACAAGTTCAAAGAGTTCAAGAATGAAGTACAGAATCAGCTTGGCCGAAATATCAAGGCACTTCGTTCTGATCGAGGTGGAGAATACTTGAGTCATGCGTTTACTGACTATCTGAAGGAGTGTGGGATTATCTCACAGCTCACTCCGCCAGGAACACCGCAATGGAATGGTGTGTCCGAGAGGAGAAATAGAACGTTACTTCATATGGTTCGTTCTATGATGAGTCAGGCTACTCTTCCATATTCCTTTTGGGGATTTGCACTGGAAACAGCTGCAAAGGTACTAAACCGAGTGCCATCCAAGGCAGTTTCTAAGACGCCATATGAGTTATGGTATGGGAAACAGCCGAGCTTGACATTTATCAGGATCTGGGGCTACGAGGCTTATGTCAAAAAGCTCGCCTCTGGGAAACTAGAGAGCAGATCTGAGAAATGTATCTTTGTCGGTGACCCTAAGGAAACTAAGGGTTATTATTTCTACGATCCCAAAGAGAATAAGGTATTTGTTGCTCGGACGGCCATATTTCTTGAGAAGGAGTTTCTTCTGCAAGAGGCCAGTGGGAGAGAAATAAAGCTGGATGAGAATCCAGAGGAAGGACAAAGTAGTCAAGCACAGTTGGATGAGCCTGAGCCGGTGGATCAGGTTACTGAACAACCTGAGGCTCAGATATCACGGGAACCGCGAAGATCGGGAAGGATCCGTCGACAGCCTGAGCGCTATGACGGAGTCTACATCATTGACAATGATGAACCCCTCACTTATGCGGATGCGGTCAGTGGACCGGAGTCAGCGAGATGGCTTGAAGCTATGCGAGCCGAGATGGACTCCATGTCAGATAACCAAGTCTGGGATTTGGTTGATCCGCCTCCGGGAGTTATCCCTATAGGCTGTAAATGGATCTTCAAGAAAAAGATTGACATGGATGGTAACGTGGTTACCTATAAAGGCAGGCTAGTTGCGAAAGGTTTCAAACAAATCTACGGGATAGATTATGATGAAACTTTCTCACCTGTAGCCATGTTTAAGTCTATTCGGATTCTTTTCGCGATAGCAGCATATTACGATTATGAGATCTGGCAAATGGATGTGAAGACAGCTTTCCTTAATGGAAATCTGGAAGAGGATGTGTATATGACACAACCTGAAGGTTTCACTAATCCATCAGATCGTCATAAGATATGCAAATTAAAGAAGTCTATTTATGGACTTAAACAAGCATCGAGAAGCTGGAATATTCGTTTTGATGAATCAGTCAGTGAATTTGGTTTCATCAAGAACGAGGATGACCCGTGTGTATATAAGAGGTTTAGTGGGAGCGTGATTACTTTCCTAGTCCTCTACGTCGATGACATCTTGATCATTGGAAATGACATTCCTGAAATGCATGCAGTTAAGGCATGGTTGAGGAAATGTTTCCAGATGAAAGATTTAGGAGAAGCAGCCTATGTATTAGGTGTGAAGATCTACAGGGATAGATCTAAGAGGCTTCTCGGGCTGTGCCAGAGTACTTACATCGATAAAGTCCTGGAAAGATTTCATTTAGAGAATTCTAAAAGAGGATATCTTCCAGTCAGACATGGTCTGAATCTTTCGAAGAGTCAGTGTCCACAAACACAGACTGAGAAAGATGAAATGGACAATACGCCTTATGCTTCTGCTATTGGATCCATTATGTATGCGATGTTGTGTACTCGCCCAGACGTCGCTTACGGGTTAAGCGTGACCAGTCGGTTCCAAAGTAATCCAGGTATGGCGCACTGGATTGCAGTCAAGAACATTTTAAAATATCTGCGGAGGACCAAAGATATGTTCTTGATATATGGTGGTCAGGAAGAACTCAGTATTGAAGGATATACTGACGCTTCATTCCAGTCTGACCAGGATGATTTCCGATCGCAATCAGGCTATGTTTTTAGCTTGAATGGAGGAGCGGTGGTGTGGAAGAGTTTCAAACAGTCAACTGTTGCTGATTCCACAACAGAAGCCGAGTATGTTGCAGCCTCGGAAGCATCCAAGGAGGCAGTGTGGATTCGTAAGTTCGTGAGAGAACTTGGTGTTGTTCCTTCGAGTGCAGATCCTTTGGTTATCTTTTGTGATAACACTGGAGCAATTGCACAAGCAAAGGAACCACGGTCGCACCAGAAGTCCAAGCACATACAGAGACGGTTTCATTTGATCAGGGAGATCATTGATCGTGGCGAGATCAAAGTCTGCAAGGTTCATACAGATGACAATCTGGCAGACCCGGTTACTAAGCCTCTGGCGCAGCAGAAGAATGAGAAGCACTGTAATAATATGGGTTTGAGATTTCTCAACCATTAGATTAAGTGCAAGTGGGAGATTATTGGGGTATGCCCTTAAGGCTAATGTTTGAGGCCTTGGGATTGTATCAGTATCATGTAATAAACTCTTATGTTTATAAAGGCATGGTTGTTATTCAGTTTGTTACATTATCTGGTGCAATAAGTGTACTTCTGAATAATGTCTCAAAGCTGTTCAGCTGGGCTGACATGCTGTAAAGTCCTTAGTCGAGATATCTTGGTGAACATGAGACAGCCTTGATATGATTGAGACTAATATGTGCTCTAATCTTATAGGATGCTTCGAGTATGGAATAAGATGTAGACTCATGGGTACATTGGATGTACTGGACAGACCCTACTAGGATATTCAATTGCTTGTCACAATGTGAATAATCCTTGAATGCAACAAGTGGCACATGTCCTCTAACTTGAGATCACTTGTGTTTCTAAATGATGATTGTCATTGTTTTGAGGTAGTTCAATATCATTTGAAACATAATGGTTATAGACTATCTTGGATGGTGAGCTTGAGTCATGTTAGGGCACTAGTGATAGATAAAGGATTGCCGTCTCCTTAATTGGAGTGTGATGTTCTAAAGGGGCCCCCTGGATGAGGTGATTGAGAAAGTGTATGGCCATACCCAGGTGACTGTGTTCATCTGTTCTAATCATGCTCATCATATTGGAACTACAAGCTTGACACGCTTGTCCAATAAGAACATCCAGTGGCAAAGGAAATATGCATGCCTTGTGATTTGGATTCACACTTGTGCTGTGGTTTGGGTGTAGTCTTGGAAGACTCTTTCCTTTATATCGGGAGACAGTGATGTGTTGCTAGATACCCCTCACTGATCGTGATAACGTAAGTTGTCGTTACCGACATTTAAAGGAAACCCTTAGGGTCGCACAATTTGATGATATGGCTTACTTAAGTCAGATCGTGTGGACTGAATTGTTTGAGTTCAGTTTAAAGGGATTTAATCTCTGATTGTGAGTGAGATCTGGTCTAATCATGTTTGATTGATTAGGGCTTGAGATCGGTAAGCTTCGATCGAGAGAATGGATGCTAGATCAGTGAGATTAGGAGCATCAAGAGATCAACGGTCAGATCAAGAGCCTTAGGGTTTAATGTGATCTGGACTAATTGCTTGGGTTAATTGGTCTATGAACCAGACCTAGTTGAACCGGCTCATGATATGAGCGCTTGGTTCAAAGAGGGGAGAGGAAAATGCGATTGGTTCATGAGCGCATGAACACATGATCGCATGAAAGAGTAAGGTTGGCTATTTTTAGCAACCACGCCTCCATGTTTTGGGTAGAGCGCATCTCTTGTCGACACACTCCTATTCCCGTCGCCTCCTCTCGTGGAAGTTCCTGTTCACGCTTTGGAGAGTCGAGGACTGAGCAAGCAAGACGTTCTTCTTCCCTTCTCACACGAACAAAGACACCAAGGAACTTTGCTAGAACAAGGTGTACCGAAGGGAGTAAGCGCATAGATCTTCTTGTGTGCGAACCGTTTGGAGGAAAGCGACTTCACTTTCTTCTTCCTAGACGCCATCCAACAAATGGCATTGGTATGGTTCTATCTCTTATATACAATCGATTTAAGTTGATTATATTACATGCATTGAAAAGATCCCAAGAAACCCCCTTTCCGCTGCTAGATATATAACATGCGCCTATCTAGGGTTTCGCCCCCCTTGTCTAAGGGAACCTTCACTTTGGTCAGCACTGCCAGCGTCAGAGGAACCTACAGGGTCGCACACCTTGATACTTGAGTTCTCGTATTGATCGGGAAGCCTTATGATCGAGTTATTGGATAACTCGGATCTAATTGGGAGATTTCATCAGCGCCAATAGGCCTGATGAGATGGAAGAATGTTATTGGAGCCAAACTTCATTTTTGGTAGGTTGACCCGTATTTGACCATGGTTGGTCACATTTGGATTAGGGTTGCATTGGATTGGATCCAAGTGCTTAATCAACCTATGCAATGATGTTTGGGCTAGCTCATTATCCAATGAGGCCCAATAACAAGTTCTCATGAAGAGATGAGAGGCTAAAAGGGTATAATGGGGAGAAACATGAACCATTAGGCGCCTAGGGGCATAATGGGGTCATGTTGGCGCCTTTGCTTCATTATGGAAGTAAAAGGCGCCTCCCCCTCTCTTCCTAGGATGGAATGCATGCCTCTATGGCATTGCTTGAGGCGCAAGGCAAGGGCTTGGCGCACAAGGAAAGGCGTGGGAACAAAAGGTAAGGTTGAATGAGAATTATGGAAATGTCTTGGAGACTTTCCTTATCTCAAACCTCCTCATCCTAGCCCTACACTTGTCATGATCCTAGCCATTACCCTAACCACCTCTTGCCCTATAAATATGACCCTAGTCGCCCCCTCTTGTGTGTAATTAATCCTTGAAGGCGTGAACACAAGGAGAGGGGCGAGTGCTTGGAGCAAGGGCGCATCTTCCATAACCGCAACCCTCTTCCTCCTTTCCTCTTGGCGCAAGGAGATCTAGGGCTTGGCGGCTTGGGCGGTTTTCCCTCTTCACTTGGCGCATCTTTTCTCTGAGTGGCGCAAGAGAAGTAAAACATCTCCCTAAGGCTTGGATCTTCTTCCCGAGGCTAGCACCGAGCGTGGAAGAAGAGAACTCAAGAGATCCGTGTGTGCGAGACTGCAGAGGGCGCACACTTGGACGCCTACATCGGCATCGCTCCATATTGCTCTTAAGGTATTTCCTAACTCATCGTGTCGACTCCCTTGCTTGCGATCTTCACTGGGTTTTTGGGACTGGCCTGTTTCGGGGACATTCTTCCGCTGCGAAAAATGTATGTCCATAACTCTGAAAATTATAAAATGTCCTCGGGGTTTCCCAACAGTGGTATCAGAGGGACTTGCAAGACTCGAACGATGTTTTATGCTTTTCTTCCATACTCACATGCCATATCTCTATTTTTGTAAATAGCATGATGCATGGCAATCGATTTTTCTGAAAGTAAAAAAATTAGGGTTTCTTGTTTCTATCATCCTCTCAATCTCTTTTGGAATTTTTGGACTATTTTTCTTGTTTGATTTAAAGATCAAAGGCGCACATAATTTTGTCAAGTAGGACGGGCATTGTGTCTTCGGACTGGCCAAGTCTCTTGATCTGACAAAATTGCCAGCCGAAAGGATCTCTGAAATCATCATGAAAAATAAATCGCAATAAACCAAAAGACTTGTGAGAAGAAGATGAGAAAAAGAAACTGGTTTTATGAAAAAGTAAAATTTCAGATTTTATGTTTTTCATGAGCATGTAGAATTGCATGAGTAAATACCTTGATTGTGCATAATGTTGTGATCATGAGTCAAGCCCCTCTTGCATGCCTGTGATGTATCCTTGTGCGGCCTGCGTGCCATCTTTTTATTATTAAGAGGAAGATTAAGGGCTAGGCGCATCCTTCTTGGACCTTGATGCTCGCATCTTGCTTGACGGCGCAAGCATGCAAGGTGATGCATGCAAGCTGGTGCTTGGTTGCTTGGTGGCGCAAGAAATCTTGGCCCCTTGCATGGTGGCGCACCTTCCTTGGAGGAAGACCATGGCATTGGCCGAACCTATGGGGAACTTTTAAAGTGTACCTCTAGGGTTTGAGAGCTAAACCATGAGAGAAGGACCTTGGAGCCAACCTTGAAGTTCAAGCTAGAGGTCGGCTAGGTTAGGTCTAGTTTTTGGGGCTTGAGTTCTAGGACAAGAGTTGAACCTATTTCATGGCATGGATTGGTTCAATGTCTTGTATAGGATATGATCACATCATCCTTTACTGCTTTTATTATTATCTGTAGAAGCATGCCTGAAATGTTTTACCGTTATGTTATCACTATAGGATTGCATGCCTGTAATGATAGACATAAGATAAAACTGAGATGATGAGACCTTAAACAAAAACCCTCAATTAAAATATCAAGTCTGGTAGCCTTCTAACGTGTAGCCCTCACTAAGCTATCGATCAGTGGAGTTGTGAATTGTTTCCCACCCTCGTGGGACACACCCACTTATCTTTAGAAAGTGCGTGGTGGCAATGGTTTCCCCTGTCCAGTTTTAACCTGGGCGTGCCTTCGCAAGGAAACTCGTTGGCCCTGGGCATAACGGTTGGGAATGGACTTGACTAGAAGTTCACATGTGTTGGGCACATGGTGAAAGTCTAGAGGCATCGTTGAGAGGTAAAGGTTTCATGTTGTATCCAGCCCTCGCTGGACATGAAATGCCCAGACTGTCTCAACAAGGGGAGTTGCTTGGAGCAACCGGCCGGCGCGCCCACCTTAGGAAACATGGGTTACTTTGTGCATCTCATCCCACCCTCGTGGGACGCAAAGCCTCATGTGAAATAAGGATCCCATCTCACTAGGAAGTTTTAAACTTCCCGATTGACTTTGTGGGTTGTCAATTCGAATATAAAATAGTGGGAGCCATGGTCATTTAAAACAAGTCCAGTTTAAATGACTCGAAGTAGTACTAATCTGCTGTTTCTTGGTTGTTGTAGAACAATGGTTGTGAACAATGGCAGATGGTCACTGCGATCTAACCTGGAAAGGGATAAGTTGGTTGGATCCAACTTAAAGGATTGGTATATGAATTTGAGAATTGTGCTCAAGCTCGAGAGGAAGCTATATGTCCTTGAGAAGCCAATTCCTGAACCACTTCCATGCTTGGCCTCGGCAGCTGAGAAGGATGCTTATGATAAGCATCAAGCTGATACTTCGGAGGTTGCACAATTGATGCTAACCAACATGTCGCCCGAGCTTAGAGGGCAATATGAATCTAAGAGTGCCTCTGAAATTATTTCTAATCTAAGGCAGCTCTTTGATGCATTGGTTGAACTCAACCCTCCCAAAGTAAACATTCAGTGCGTTGAGCCCAAAGGCTTAACTAATACATTGAAAACAAAGATGGAAAGAGTCAGGAATAATAAGTGCTACTCATGTGGAGGACCACCTCACATGATAAAGGACATAGTACGACTTCAGAATGAGAAGAAGAGAGGCAAGGCTTCGTCTTCATGCTCAGGTATTTATGTTACAGAAGTCAACCTTTCTACTTCTATGTCATGGGTATTGGATACCGCATGTGGAGCTCATATTTGTACAAATATGCAGGGGCTCAAGAAAAGTAGATCGGTGCGGCTTGGAGAGATTGACCTATGCGTTGGAAACGGGGCACAGGTTGCTGCTGTTGCTGTAGGCATTTTGACTCTCTCCTTGCCTTCTGGACTTCAATTAGAACTAGACAATTGCTTTTGTGTGCCTTCGCTAACAAAGAACATTGTATCCATTCCTTGCTTGGCGAGGAAAGGATTTAAATTTGAAATAAATAAGAACTCCTGTTCTTTTTCATTTGCAAATATGTTCTATGGGAAGGGTACTTTGTGCAATGGTCTATATATCTTGGATATGGAAAGTTATATTTGTAACATAAGCAATAAGAGGACCAAACTAAGTGGTTCAGTTGGTGCTTTCCTATGGCACTGTCGATTAGCCCATATAAATAAGAATCGCATCCAACAACTCCATGCAAATGGATTGTTAGATTCAAGTTCCTTGGAGGAATTTGATACTTGTGAACCTTGTTTATTAGGGAAGATGACAAAGGCGCCCTTCACCAAGATTGGTGAGAGGGCAGAAGGTTTATTGGATCTCATACATACTGATGTCTGTGGGCCCTTCAATAAACAAGCCAGAGGAGGGTACAACTACTTCATTACCTTCACTGATGACTTCAGTAGGTATGGTTATGTCTACTTAATGAGACATAAATCTGAATCCTTTGAGAAATTCAAGGAGTTCAAGAATGAAGTAGAGAACCAGCTTGGAAGATCCATTAAAGCTCTTCGATCAGATCGAGGTGGAGAATACCTGAGTGGTGAGTTCTTTGACTATCTAAGAGAGTGTGGGATCATATCCCAACTCACTCCTCCTAGAACACCTCAATGGAATGGTGTGTCTGAAAGGAGAAATCAAACTTTATTGGATATGGTTCGATCCATGATGAGTCATGCAACTCTACCTTCATCATTCTGGGGGCATGCACTAGAAACAGCTTCTCTAATACTGAATAATGTTCCATCTAAGAGTGTCTCCAAAATACCATACGAGGTATGGAGTGGAAGACGCCCTAATCTCACGTTTATCAGGATCTGGGGATGTGAGGCTTATGTCAAACGTCAAGATTCTAGCAAGCTAGAACCTAGATCTGATAAGTGTGTGTTTGTGGGGTATCCTAAGGAAACTAAAGGATACTACTTCTATGTCCCAACCGAGAACAAAGTTTTTGTTGCTCGGGTGCTGTCTTTCTAGAGAAAGAATTTCTTATGAAAGAAGTTAGTGGGAGGAAGTTTGACTTGGATGAGGTCCAAGTGCAAGCACAAGACAAAGAGATGGAATCTGAGCCACCTGCACCGGTTGCTAGGCAACCTGAGGCTCAGACACAGGTCCCGCGTAGGTCTGGGAGAATTCGTCGTGCACCTGAAAGGTATGGGTCGCTACCGACCCAACACGATGGGATCTTCATCATTGAGGATGAACCTAGAACCTATGATGAGGCGGTCAGTGGACCGGACTCTGAGAAATGGCTTGACGCCATGAGATCTGAGATGGATTCCATGTCGGCTAACCAACTCTGGGATTTGGTTGAGCTGCCTAATGGGGTAAAACCCATAGGGTGTAAATGGGTCTTCAAGAAGAAGACAGACATGGATGGCAAAATAGTTACCTATAAGGGTAGACTAGTAGCTAAAGGATTTAAACAAGTCCACGGGGTGGACTATGATGAAACCTTCTCGCCAGTTGCCATGATTAAATCCATTCGGATTCTGCTTGCTATAGCTGCATATCATGACTATGAGATATGGCATATGGATGTGAAAACAGCGTTCCTTAACGGGAAGCTGACTGAGGATGTGTATATGACACAACCTGATGGCTTCATCCATCCTGCAGAGGCTAATAAGGTCTGCAGGCTAAAAAGGTCCATTTATGGATTAAAGCAAGCATCTCGAAGTTGGAATCTTCGATTTGATGAGGCCGTGAGAGATTATGGCTTTATCAAAAGCGAAGATGACGCCTGTGTATACAGAAAATTCAGTGGGAGCTTGGTAATTTTTCTGGTCTTGTATGTTGATGACATACTGCTCATCGGAAACGACATCCCTAGTCTTCAAGCTGTGAAGACATGGTTGGGGAAGTGTTTCGAGATGAAAGACTTAGGGGAGGCCGCCTATATTCTAGGCGTGAGGATCTACCGGGATAGATCCAAGAGGCTCTTGGCCCTTAGTCAAAGTACTTACATTGATAAGGTACTGGAGAGGTTCTACATGGAGCAATCCAAGAAAGGATACCTTCCAGTGAGACATGGCCTTACTCTCTCAAAGAGCCAGTGTCCTGCAACACAGGCTGAGAGGGATGACATGAGTCGAATTCCTTATGCTTCGGCAGTAGGATCGATCATGTATGCAATGTTATGTACTAGACCAGATGTGGCATATGCTATGAGCATTACCAGCCGATACTAATCCAATCCAGGTCTACAGCACTGGGTGGCTGTAAAGAACATCCTAAAGTATCTGAGAAGAACTAAGGATTTGTTCTTGGTCTATGGGGGACAGGAAGAGCTCAGTATGCAGGGCTATACTGACGCATCGTTCCAGTCTAACCCTGACGACTTTAGATCGCAGGCCGGCTATGTGTTCAAGATAAATGGAGGCGCTGTATGTTGGAAAAGCTTCAAGCAATCCACCATAGCAGATTCTACAACCGAAGCTGAGTATGTGGCTGCTTCTGAGGCAGCCAAGGAAGCTGTTTGGATAAGGAAGTTCTTATGTGATCTTCAAGTGGTACCTAGTGCAATGGATCCCATTGAACTCTACTGTAACAACAATGGAGCAATTGCACAAGCCAAGGAACCACGGTCTCATCAAAGATCCAAACACATACTCAGAAGATTTCACCTGATCAGAGAGATCATTGACAGAGGTGATGTCAAGATTAGCAGAGTAGACACAGAGAACAATCTGGCAGACCCATTGACCAAGGCTTTGGCGCAGCAGAAGCATGATGGTCACGCTAGAGATATGGGGTTGAGATTCCTCAACTTCTAGGTCTTAGTGCAAGTGGGAGATTGTTGGTGTATATGCCCTAGGACCTAGTTTTGGTCAACTTATGTACTACTTAACACTGATATTTATATATCATTCTGGCATTGTCGTTATCATTGTTTGACTACACCTGCGATTGTGTACTTACATGATAATGTCCCTGGAGACAGATTGGATCTGTGCTCGAATTATAATCCCCAGTCAATGTACCTTAGTGGATATGGGAAAGCTATGGTACTTGTGAGACTGGTATGTGGGCTGGTTAGGCACGTGGTGCTAATGCAGACACATGGGTATATCATTGGGGATATACTGGATAGACCCGCTATGAGGCTATGACTTGGTGTCATGAGTTATCCTCATAAGTGACAGGAAATGCATTGATCCCTTGACTTGAGGTCATTGATCATTCTATATGGTTAGGGACTTGCTTTGATACAACCTAACACCTTGCCGTAGCTGGGAGGTCATAACTGTTGTTATTGAGCATGTCACGACCCATATGAGAAGATCAATGGACAGACATAGGATTTGCCCCTTCCCTAAGGAAGTATGATATCCATGGAGCTCCTTTATGGTTCTATGACTGAGAGTGTATGGCCATACCCAGGTGAGAACCTGTTTTAGTCATAGCCATGTGATTGGATGAAAACAAGTGGTGACACACTTGTCCAATCGGATATCAGTACGGCAAAGAGACTGTAATGCATCTGTACCTAGTTGCGATGATGGGGATGTCGATGTCGATATCCATTCCAACGACCTGGGTAGCAGCGATGCACTGCTAGGTGCCACTCACTGCTTGTGATGACCTTTGGTCAGCACTGCCAGCGTCAGAGGAACCTACAGGGTCGCACACCTTGATACTTGAGTTCTCGTATTGATCGGGAAGCCTTATGATCGAGTTATTGGATAACTCGGATCTAATTGGGAGATTTCATCAGCGCCAATGGGCCTGATGAGATGGAAGAATGTTATTGGAGCCAAACTTCATTTTTGGCAGGTTGACCCGTATTTGACCATGGTTGGTCACATTTGGATTGGGGTTGCATTGGATTGGATCCAAGTGCTTAATCAACCTATGCAATGATATTTGGGCTAGCTCATTATCCAATGAGGCCCAATAACAAGTTCTCATGAAGAGATGAGAGGCTAAAAGGGTATAATGGGGAGAAACATGAACCATTAGGCGCCTAGGGGCATAATGGGGTCATGTTGGCGCCTTTGCTTCATTATGGAAGTAAAAGGCGCCTCCCCCTCTCTTCCTTGGATGGAATGCATGCCTCTATGGCATTGCTTGAGGCGCAAGGCAAGGGCTTGGCGCACAAGGAAAGGCGTGGGAACAAAAGGTAAGGTTGAATGAGAATTATGGAAATGTCTTGGAGACTTTCTGTTGGGGTATGCCCTTAAGGCTAATGTTTGAGGCCTTGGGATTGTAATAGTATCATTGTATAAACTCTTAAGTTTATAAAGGCAATGGTTGTTATTCAGGTTGTTACCTTGTCTGCTGTAATAAGTGTACTACTGAATAATGTCTCAAAGCTGTTCAGCTAGCCTGACATGCAGTAATGTCCTTAGTCGATATATCTTGGTGAACATGAGACAGCCTTGATATGGTTAAGACTAATATGTGTTCTAATCTTATAGGATGCTTCGAGCATGGAATAAGATGTAGACTCATGGGTACATTGGATGTACTGGACAGACCCTACTAGGATATTCAATTGCTTGTCACAATGTGAATAATCCTTGTATGCTACAAGTGGCACATGTCCTTTGACTTGAGATCACTTGTGTTTCTAAATGATGAATGTCATTGTTTTGAGGTAGTTCAATATCATTTGAAATATAATGGTTATAGATTATCTTGGATAATGATCATGAGTCAGGTTAGGACACTAGTGATAGATAAAGGATTGCCGTCTCCTTGTTTAAGGAGTGTGATGTTCTAAGGCCCCCCTATATGAGATGATTGAGAAAGTGTATGGCCATACCCAGATGACTATGTTCATCTGATTTAATCATGCTCATCGTATTGGAGTTACAGGCTTGACATGCTTGTCCAATAAGAACATCCAGTGGCAAAGGAAACATGTATGCCTCGTGAAATGGATTCACACTTGTGCTGTGATTTGGGTGTAGTCTTGGAAGACTCTTTCCTTTATATCGGGAGACAGTGATGTGTTGCTAGATACCCCTCACTGATCGTGATAACGTAAGTTGTCGTTACCGACATTTAAAGGAAACCCTTAGGGTCGCACAATTTGATGACATGGCTTACTCAAGTTAGATCGTGTGGACTGAATTGTTTGGATTCAGTTTAAAGGAGTTTAGACTCTGATTGTAAGTGAGATCTGGTCTGATCATGTTTGATTGATTAGGGCTTGAGATTGGTAAGCTTCGATCGAGAGTGTGGATGCTAGATCGGAGAGATCAAGAGCATCCAGAGATGAATGGTTGGATCTTGAACCATTTGGTTCAAAGAGATCTAGACCATGGCTTGGGCTGGTTTGATTTGGTTTTCTGAACCGAATTGAGTTGAACCTAATTGGCTTGAACCGGTTCACATGGGTGAACGTATGGTTCAAGGATTGAAGGCATTTTGGGCGGTTTTTCTTCAAGTGGTCGCATGGCTTCATAACCTTCCATATTTGGAAGTGTAACGCCATCACTTGAATGAAAGCCTTAACGCCATTTGCCCAATTACTCTCTTGTCATCTTCATTCGACGAGGAAGAGAAAAAAGGGGAACTCTTGTACAATGAAGCTCTCGGCCAAGCACATCTCTTCATCTACACACGACAAGGAAGTTTTGGAGATCCCTTGCTAGCACAAGGAACATCCGAAAGGGTAGCCATCTCTCATCTAGTGTGCGTTATCTTTGGAGGAGTGCTTACTTGCCCTCTTGCTTCCAAGTCGCCACCCTTTATCATGGCTATGGTAAGAGATCTTCTCTTGATCTTTATAAGCGAACAAAGTTAATCTTATAGATATACAACATGCGATCTATGGAAACCCTAATTCCGCCCATGCAATTGAGATTTGTGCATGCTTAGGGTTTGCGCTCCCCCTTGAAGGGGACCTACAATTGGTATCAGAGCATAGGGTTTTTCAGTATCATCTATATGATTGCTTTGCTGAGGTTGTGATCCATTCATGATGCCATATTGCGCTCACTTCATGCTTTGTTTTCTTGCGCTTACATGATGTTGTGTGCACATAAGTTTGTTTGCGCTTGTATCATTGCTTGGAGAAGTTTGCGCTTATGCCTAGATCTTTGGTTTATCAACATGCAAAGAATGACATGCTAGATATTTGATGTATCTTGTTTATCAAAGTGGCGCATGTTACTTGTTTGCGCTTGTTGTAGTTGTTTTTCAAAGAAAAACCTTACATCTTGCGCGCCTATCACCATAGATCTAAGTGGCGCCTGCTATAATCCCTTAGACGGGTTAGTAGGGTTGAAGGCATCCTCTAGGGAAGATCCAACTAGTCTGATCAGACCATCTGACAGCCTAGATGGGTTGACCTGATAGCACCTGTGCGCAAGCACGAGGTGGCTATAGGTTGACTGCATCAAGGGCGTGTAGCGAGGTCTGGTTGAGACGACTAATGGACACACATGAGTTAGGCCCGGGGTCACACCCGCTTGCCAAAACTCATGAGGGTTGTTCAGCCCTTGTAGCATGCATGGTTGACCATTAGGTCAACTCGAGTCAGTTAGGACTTGGTGCATGCAAGGGCAAAGGATCTGACTAGCTGGATGAGTGGATCCCTATTAATGGACCGTTGTAAGGTAGTAGGGCTCATAAGAAAATTAAAATTGATGCCAATGGGGTTTTCAAAATTTTATTTTCTTTGTAATGGATCACATCTTGATTGAATGATGCCATGATGCTTGTTTATTTATTCTTATGTGGGCTGCCCATGTAAAATGTGTGCTGTGCTGGGGCCTGCGTGCCTGGACTTAAACTTGTAAATTAATTTTTATTGTGATCTGCGAATCACTTTTTAATTAATTTATTGTATATTTGACCTGCGAGTCAACCTTGTCTAGATAGATCAAAATGTATTTGATTAGACAAGAGCACAAAAGCACACATTAAAGAGGCGCATTCAGCTGGTGGGCGCACCTGAGCTGAACTTGGCGCAAGGGCCCTGGGATGGACCTGATGAGATAAAAGACCCATGAAAAGAAAGTGAAGACTTAAGTAAAATTAAGGTCTTACTTAGGCTATGGGCTTTTACCACATAAGATCAGCATGCTTTCTATTTATTGCTTTTATAATTAGAATTGCATGAGTTTATCTTCTGCTATCACCATAGGACTTACATGATAGGTATGAAGATAAAAGACCGTTAAAATCCAAACGCTAACATATCAAGCTCGTAAGCCTTCTGACGCGAAACCTCACTGTTCTGACTATCGTTGGAGCCGTGTTGTACCCACTCAGTGGGCACGTCCATCTATCTTCAGACGGTGCGGGATTACACCTGCGTGTTACAGAGTAGGGATTTATCCCTTCTCGTTGCTCAGCATAGCACGTGGTGGTCCAGGGAGTAGGTCGGGTCAGCTTGACCACGTAGGCTACATATGTGGCGCATATGGTAGCACATGGAGGCAGCCATCTGTGGGGTCAGAGACTGTATTGTACCAACTCAGTTGGCATAGTCTGCTGGATTGCCCAGATGAAGGGGAATCGCACGGGTTGGCGATTGGCTGGGACAGCCTACCAGAGATTAGTGCTTGTACTCTCTGTGCATCTTATCTCGCCTGAGCGGGACGCGGAGACCAAGTATGAAATCTGGATCCCATCTCACTAAAAGAGTTCTACTCTTTCGGGCTGTTTTGCTGGATTTTTCAGCCAGATAAAATAGTGAGAAAAAGAATCTTTCTTAAGTCCTGGATTGATTCTAAACATTGATACTAACCTTGCTGTTCTTGCATTGTTGTAGATTCCTGCAGCAACGAACACCATGAGCTTCAATGTGCGATCCCTACTGGAAAGGGAGAAGTTTGCTGGGCCAAACTTCTCAGACTGGTTCGGACACCTTAAGATCATTCTTAAGGCTGAGAGGAAACTGTATGTCCTCGAGACGGCTGTGCCGCCTCAACCCGCTGCGAACGCCGCAAGGGCGGTTCGCGAAGCCTATGAAAAGCATGTCAATGATAGCATTGATGTCGCTTGCCTGATGCTAGCGTCTATGACGCCACCGCTGTAGCGTCAGCATGAGGATATGTCGGCTATAGAGATTATAGCGAACCTCAAGATGCTGTATGCTGCACAGGCGAGGACAGAACGCTATAATCTGACCAAGCTTTTCTTTCAGAGCAAACTGGCTGAAGGGAGCCCAGTGGGAGCTCACGTGCTCAAGATGATTGGGCACAAGGAGGCTCTAGAGAAACTGGGGCATACCATCAACCAGGAGCTTGCTGTAGACATAATTCTGCAGTCTCTCCCGCCCTCTTTCGATGCGTTCATTATTAATTTTAATATGAACAAGATCGATTGTACTCCGGCAGAGCTGCTCAATATGCTCTTGACTACTGAGGAAACTCTGAAGGGAAAGCCTTCAACCTCTGTCTTGATGGTTCCTTCGAGGAACAAGAAGAAGGGGAAGAAGGGCAAGGCCCCTGTCAAGAACTACAGTAAGGCTCTGAAACAAAAGGTGAAGCGGGCGAAGGACAACAGGTATTTCCACTGTGGCCAGCTAGGTCACTGGAAAAAGGACTGTAAAGCGCTCCAAGGAGATAAGAGGGGAAGCATCACTTCTGGCTCAGGTATATTTGTGACTGAGGTCATGATATCATCTTCTTCTATTTCATGGGTGTTGGACACTGCATGTGGAGTTCACATTTGTTTAAATGTACAGGAACTCAAGAGAAGAAGGCAGGTGGGACAGCATGAGGTGGACCTACGCGTTGGAAACGGGGCACGGGTTGCTGCTGTTGCTGTAGGAGACTATTTCATCTCATTACCATCTGGCATTGTATTAGAACTAAACAGTTGTTACTTTGTTCCCAGTATTACTAAAAATATTGTCTCTATTCCGGCTCTTGTCAGGAAAGGATTTGCCTTTGAATGCAATATTTCAAAGTGTGTTTTATCTTTAGATAATATTGTTTATGCAACTGGTTCAATTAACAATGGGTTATACATGTTGGACATGGAAAGTTCTATACAAAGTGTTGATATTAAGAAAGCCAAGTATGCTGAAGACAGCACCTTGTTATGGCATAGTCGTTTAGGCCATGTTAACAAGAAGCGCATTAAGCGGTTGCATGATCATGGACTGCTGGGATCATTCTCCTATAAGGAGATTGATACATGCAAAGCTTGTTTAATGGGTAAAATGACGAAGTCTCCTTTTCCTAACAAAGGTCAAAGGGCTTCAGGTTTACTTGACCTTATACACAGTGATGTGTGTGGGCCATTTAGTAAACATGCCAGAGGTGGCTATCAGTACTTCATTACCTTTACTGATGATTTCAGTAGGTATGGTTATGTCTATCTTATGAGACATAAGAGTGAATCTTTTGACAAGTTCAAAGAGTTCAAAAATGAAGTACAGAATCAGCTAGGCCGAAATATCAAGGCACTTCGTTCTGATCGAGGTGGAGAATACCTAAGTCGAGAGTTTACTGACTATCTAAAGGAGTGTGGGATTATCTCACAGCTCACTCCGCCAGGAACACCACAATGGAATGGTGTGTCCGAGAGGAGAAATAGAACGTTACTTGATATGGTTCGTTCTATGATGAGTCAGGCTACTCTTCCATATTCCTTTTGGGGATTTGCACTGGAAACAGCTGCAAAGGTACTAAACCGAGTGCCATCCAAGGCCGTTTCAAAGACGCCATATGAACTATGGTATGGGAAACAGCCGAGCTTGACATTTATCAGGATCTGGGGTTGCGAGGCTTATGTCAAAAAGCTCGCCTCTGGGAAACTGGAGAGCAGATCTGAGAAATGTATCTTTGTCGGTTACCTTAAGGAAACTAAGGGTTATTATTTCTTCGATCCCAAAGAGAACAAAGTATTTGTTGCTCGGACGGCCATATTTCTTGAGAAGGAGTTTCTTCTGCAAGAGGCCAGTGGGAGAGAAATAAAGCTGGATGAGAATCCAGAGGAAGGACAAAGTAGTCAAGCACAGTTGGATGTGCATGAGCCAGTGGATCAGGTTATTGAACAACATGAGGCTCAGATATCACGGGAACCGCGAAGATCGGGTAGGATCCGTAGACAGCCTGAGCGCTATGACAGAGTCTACATCATTGATAATGATGAACCCCTTACTTATGCGGATGCGGTCAGTGGACCGGAGTCAGCTAGATGGCTTGAAGCTATGCGAGCCGAGATAGACTCCATGTCAGATAACCAAGTCTGGGATTTGGTTGATCCGCCTCCGGGAGTAATCCCTATAGGCTGTAAATGGATCTTCAAGAAGAAAGTTGACATGGATGGTAACGTGGTTACCTATAAAGGCAGGCTAGTTGCGAAAGGTTTCAAACAAATCTACGGGATAGATTATGATGAAACTTTCTCTCCTGTAGCTATGTTTAAGTCTATTCGGATTCTTTTCGCGATAGCTGCATATTACGATTATGAGATCTGGCAGATGGATGTGAAAACAGCTTTCCTTAATGGAAATCTGAATGAGGATGTGTATATGACACAACCTGAAGGTTTCACTAATCCATCAGATCGTCATAAAATATGCAAGTTAAAGAAGTCCATTTATGGACTGAAACAAGCATCAAGAAGCTGGAATATTCGTTTTGATGAATCAATCTCTGAGTTTGGTTTCATCAAAAACGAAGATGACCCGTGTGTGTATAAGAGGTTTAGTGGGAGCGTGATTACATTCCTAATCCTCTACGTCGATGATATCTTAATCATTGGAAACGATATTCCTGAAATGCATGCTGTTAAAGCATGGCTAAGGAAATGTTTCCAGATGAAAGATCTAGGAGAAGCAGCCTATGTATTAGGTGTGAAGATCTACAGGGATAGATCTAAGAGGCTTCTCGGGCTGTGCCAGAGTACTTACATCGATAAAGTTCTGGAGAGATTCCATTTAGAGAATTCTAAAAGAGGATATCTTCCAGTCAGACATGGTCTAAATCTTTCGAAGAGTCAGTGTCCACAAACACAGACTGAGAAAGATGAAATGGACAATACGCCTTATGCTTCGGCTATTGGGTCCATTATGTATGCGATGTTATGTACTCGCCCAGACGTTGCTTACGGGTTAAGCGTGACCAGTCATTTCCAAAGTAATCCAGGTCAGGCACACTGGATTGCAGTCAAGAACATTTTAAAATATTTGCGGAGGACCAAAGATATGTTCTTGATATATGGTGGTCAGGAAGAACTCAGTATAGAAGGATATACTGACGCTTCGTTCCAGTCGGACCAGGATGATTTCCGATCGCAATCAGGCTATGTTTTTAGCTTGAATGGTGGAGCAGTGGTGTGGAAGAGTTTCAAACAGTCAACTGTTGCTGATTCCACAACAGAAGCCGAGTATGTTGCAGCCTCGGAAGCATCCAAGGAGGCAGTGTGGATTCGTAAGTTCGTGAGAGAACTTGGTGTTTTTCCTTCGAGTGTCGATCCTTTGGTTATCTTCTGTGATAACACTGGAGCCATCGCACAAGCAAAGGAACCACGGTCGCACCAGAAGTCCAAGCACATACAGAGACGGTTTCACTTGATCCGGGATATCATAGATCGTGGCGAGATCAAAATATGCAAGGTTCATACAGATGACAATCTGGCAGACCCGCTTACCAAGCCTCTGGCGCAGCAGAAGCATGAGAAGCACTGTAATAATATGGGTTTGAGGTTTCTCAACCATTAGATTAAGTGCAAGTGGGAGATTGTTGGGGTATGCCCTTAAGGCTAATGTTTGAGGCCTTGGGATTGTAATAGTATCATTGTATAAACTCTTAAGTTTATAAAGGCAATGGTTGTTATTCAGGTTGTTACCTTGTCTGCTGTAATAAGTGTACTACTGAATAATGTCTCAAAGCTGTTCAGCTAGCCTGACATGCAGTAATGTCCTTAGTCGATATATCTTGGTGAACATGAGACAGCCTTGATATGGTTAAGACTAATATGTGTTCTAATCTTATAGGATGCTTCGAGCATGGAATAAGATGTAGACTCATGGGTACATTGGATGTACTAGACAGACCCTACTAGGATATTCAATTGCTTGTCACAATGTGAATAATCCTTGTATGCTACAAGTGGCACATGTCCTTTGACTTGAGATCACTTGTGTTTCTAAATGATGAATGTCATTGTTTTGAGGTAGTTCAATATCATTTGAAATATAATGGTTATAGATTATCTTGGATAATGATCATGAGTCAGGTTAGGACACTAGTGATAGATAAAGGATTGCCGTCTCCTTGTTTAAGGAGTGTGATGTTCTAAGGCCCCCCTATATGAGATGATTGAGAAAGTGTATGGCCATACCCAGATGACTATGTTCATCTGATTTAATCATGCTCATCGTATTGGAGTTACAGGCTTGACATGCTTGTCCAATAAGAACATCCAGTGGCAAAGGAAACATGTATGCCTCGTGAAATGGATTCACACTTGTGCTGTGATTTGGGTGTAGTCTTGGAAGACTCTTTTCTTTATATCGGGAGACAGTGATGTGTTGCTAGATACCCCTCACTGATCGTGATAACGTAAGTTGTCGTTACCGACATTTAAAGGAAACCCTTAGGGTCGCACAATTTGATGACATGGCTTACTCAAGTCAGATCGTGTGGACTGAATTGTTTGGATTCAGTTTAAAGGAGTTTAGACTCTGATTGTAAGTGAGATCTGGTCTAATCATGTTTGATTGATTAGGGCTTGAGATCGGTAAGCTTCGATCGAGAGTGTGGATGCTAGATCGGAGAGATCAAGAGCATCCAGAGATGAACGGTTGGATCTTGAACCATTTGGTTCAAAGAGATCTAGACCATGGCTTGGGCTGGTTTGATTTGGTTTTTTGAACCGAATTGAGTTGAACCTAATTGGCTTGAACCGGTTCACATGGGTGAACGTATGGTTCAAGGATTGAAGGCATTTTGGGCGGTTTTTCTTCAAGTGGTCGCATGGCTTCATAACCTTCCATATTTGGAAGTGTAACGCCATCACTTGAATGAAAGCCTTAACGCCATTTGCCCAATTACTCTCTTGTCATCTTCATTCGACGAGGAAGAGAAAAAAGGGGAACTCTTGTACAACGAAGCTCTCGGCCAAGCACATCTCTTCATCTACACACGACAAGGAAGTTTTGGAGATCCCTTGCTAGCACAAGGAACATCCGAAAGGGTAGCCATCTCTCATCTAGTGTGCGTTATCTTTGGAGGAGTGCTTACTTGCCCTCTTGCTTCCAAGTCGCCACCCTTTATCATGGCTATGGTAAGAGATCTTCTCTTGATCTTTATAAGCGAACAAAGTTAATCTTATAGATATACAACATGCGATCTATGGAAACCCTAATTCCGCCCATGCAATTGAGATTTGTGCATGCTTAGGGTTTGCGCTCCCCCTTGAAGGGGACCTACACTTTCCTTATCTCAAACCTCCTCATCCTAGCCCTACACTTGTCATGATCCTAGCCATTACCCTAACCGCATCTTGCCCTATAAATATGACCCTAGTCGCCCCCTCTTGTGTGTAATTAATCCTTGAAGGCGTGAACACAAGGAGAGGGGCGAGTGCTTGGAGCAAGGGCGCATCTTCCATAACCGCAACCCTCTTCCTCCTTTCCTCTTGGCGCAAGGAGATCTAGGGCTTGGCGGCTTGGGCGGTTTTCCCTCTTCACTTGGCGCATCTTTTCTCTGAGTGGCGCAAGAGAAATAAAACATCTCCCTAAGGCTTGGATCTTCTTCCCGAGGCTCGCACCGGGCGTGGAAGAAGAGAACTCAAGAGATCCGTGTGTACGAGACTGCAGAGGGCGCACACTTGGACGCCTACATCGGCATCGCTCCATATTGCTCTTAAGGTATTTCCTAACTCATCGTGTCGACTCCCTTGCTTGCGATCTTCACTGGGTTTTTGGGACTGGCCTGTTTCGGGGACATTCTTCCGCTGCGAAAAATGTATGTCCATAACTCTGAAAATTGTAAAATGTCCCCGGGGTTTCCCAACAATCCTTAGTTGATATGTTGAGCCTGGGTTCGGATTGACTGGTCCAATTGATAGAGCAGGATGTGTTCTTTCTAATCGTGCCAAAGTTCTGGAATTTTGTTACATTGATTACTTAAGATACCTGTGAAAAGAAGCTTAGTCAGATTAGAAATACTAGAAAACAGACAACTTGAAGCACGAGAAACAAGGAAATCTGGAAAAAATAGGGGAAGTCGAGTGGATGGGTAGGGTTCTTCGGCGTTCGTCCGGTGGTGCACGGACGTTGAAACTGCTACAACTAGGAGTCACTGTGATGTTGGCAATGGCGTGGCCGAAGTCTGGGAGTGAATGGAGGCTGGTCAAAGGAGAACGACGATGAAGGCAGAACTAGGGCAGAAAAGCAGGGCGTAACAGGGGATGTTGTCGGAGGTTTCGATTCCAGCCATCCGAGCGGCGGATGGATGGATGATGGCGGCTGAACGTTCTTCAGATGAAGGAGGAGAGGTGGTCGATGTTTGCTGGAGATCAGACGGCTGGATTGTCCGCGGCGAGGTCACAAAATCTCAGAAATTCTGGGTTGCTGTTGTAAGCGAAACAGAGAGAGTTTGAGGAGGAAGAGGAGATTATAGAAGAAAGGAAGAGGGAGGGGCTCGGCCCTAGAAGGAGAGGAAGAAGGTGCTCGACACCTAGAGAAGAGGAGAGGAAGAAGACATCCGATAGATGAAGAAAACCTGATGTAGGAGCCAAAGACCCAGATGATTTTCACACTCTAGGATTACCACCAGAAGATGGAAGTAAGGGACCTCACCACTAATTCTTCGGAGAAGAATTCTTTTTGCCCTGGGAAAGCTGATGCAGGAGCATCTTCAAGAACGTAATTGCATTTTGATTTCATCTTGGAAACTTGTTTCTATTGTTGTTTATCTTTAATTGCTCAGCTTGATAAACTATTGACTTGTGGTCCAAGCTAGTCTTGATGTTTGTAAGACTAGTTGTTGGACAATTTTGTAACTTAAACTCTTGTGTTGTTATTATTGTAGGTAGGACCTAGCCTAGGATTTATTTTCAAGCCTTTGTTTTTTATTTTTAGTTGATGTAATAGGGTGTTGTAGCCTTGGTTCTTATCACATGTAAGGCACCTACATGGCACCTATGTTTCCCAACACCCATGCTAAAGCCGCAAGCAAGCTTCAACAACAATCAAAGACATCAACATCAGTCAACACCTTCATGCCAGTCAACCTCTTCAACATCAGTCAACACGTCAACAACATCTTCAACATCAAGTCAACACCTTCATGCCAATCAACATCTTCAAACTTACACACCAATTAACATTGCTGCCAGCTCACGTCTACAACACAAGTCCGCATGCAAACCAATCTCCCCAGCATGCGCAAGAAGCATCTTCTAGCTCAGACCAATGCCATCCACAACCACCCATCAGATCAAGCAAAACCAGGAGTTGCCAACTAGCGAAGAAGGCCAAGAGTCACTAGCAAATTGTAACGTTGGGAAACAGGGTTTAAAGCCCGTGTAGTTTTCACACTCGCACTAAGTTGAAATTTCTGAGAAAAACCTGCGTTAGCGTGTGCTTGCCGAGGAGTGCTGGAAGGCCCTTGTTGCTTGTGTTGAGGGTGAGCCAGAAGGCCCCTTGTGTCCTTGAGGGTGAGCCTTTAGCCCCTCTCCCTATCCACCTGAAGGTGAGCCGGACAGCCCTTCAATCCATCATCTCACTGACTGATCTTCCATCCATCCCCTTACGCAATCTTGGTGAACTTGGATCCCACAATCAATGCTGAACTGCTGAAGCTAATGACCGACGTGCACATCTTCACCTACATCTTGGAATCAGTCTCAGAGGTCCTCGGCTGAAGATTACAAAGGGGTTTGGTCCCCTTCCTTCAAGGTGACCCAAGGTGTTCACATTCCATCACTCTCTCATAATCTGAACTGCATGTTTGAATTTCCAAAACCATCTGTGCATCATCTAATTTTAGTCAACTGAAATCACACTAGAGCCACATACTTAAGGGGTTCCTTGGGCTTAGGATTTTCATCCTTCATCAGTGGTATCAAAGTGAACCTTAGGTGCTCTCTTTCATTTGCTGCTTCTACTGATTTATGCTGAGAAATTTCTTGCTGTCGTGTTCTATGTTTCCTGGAGAGTTCTGAAATTTTGCATTCAACCTGTTCACTGAATTTTCCCTTGGTCTGAATTCTGCAACTTCTGCCCCTGGATTTTGATCTGTCTTTGACTACTGTGCATGTGTTTTGGTTTCTGAAAATCTGCAGCGTACGCTTTGTCTTTGTGCTGAAATTTGCTGCTTTCTTTCTGTTTTCTGGAAGTTTTTTAATGGCAAACCGAGTACTGTAGCTTACCAGATTTGCTGAAATTCTACTAAATATTGGTGCTTTGTTCCGCAAGATCTGGGATCCTAATCTGATAGGATATTCCAAGTTCAAACCGCATCCAAATACTGATATTACTTGTTTCTGTGAACTGTTTGTTGAAAATTTTGTGCACTGTCCATTTTGCTGAAACCTGCTAATACTTGATCGATTACTGTTGCTGCATTAACGCATGTTATTAAACTAAAACTGGATTTTTTGATTTTGTATATTGCTCTCTGATGTTTGAATCTTATACTTGCTGAACCTGCTATCGAGTCTGCACTTAAACTGTTTGCTGGAATTCCTGATATCTGTCTATACTGCTGCTACCACTTGTTCTTACTACATCTTATAATTTATGTCTGCTGCAATTTGCTATCTCTATGTGCTGTACTCTGGGTTTACTCTCTTTAACCTCGGTATTAACTTGATGTGCACCCCTCGGCTTCCTTTAATGCTAACAACATTGCTGCTGCATATTCATACTCACCTAGTCACTATTTCTATAGACGGAATTCATAAGGCTGAAATTGATCTTATACCTGAACACCTCTCCTATTACCTGATAATAGTAGTTCTGGAATTAATACTTGGCATGTACTGAAACTATTTGATGAAAATACCGTACTACTGCTGCCATTTAGTATAAAGTTGTAGCTAAATATCTGTGCACTTGTAAAGTTTGTATCCTGCTGAAAATCCACATTACTGTAGCTTACCGCCCCAAATACTGATATTACCTCTTTCCGTGAACTGTTGGCTGATATCTTTTTGCCTCAATTACCCATCACAATTCACGATTGTACATTGCATAAATGATGACACCGAAATATGTAGTATATTTTGCATCATTTTATATACCTTTTCATGCTAAATCGAGGATCTTTTTACTTGTTTTTATGCTGAATCCATCAAATATTGCAAAGTTTACTTCTATTTTGGTTTTTCATGTTTTTCAGGCAAAAAGGCACTATTTTAGGCATTTTCAAGCAAAATCAAATATATGGAAGAGTTCTCATCATCAAGAAGAAGTCACCCTAGAAATTTCACGCAAATCGAGGCAAGGAACCCAAAATACGGCAGTGCCGTAAGGGATTTTACGGTACCGTATATTTCACGGCTACCGTATTATCGAGATCATGACTGTATTTTGGTGATTTTCCAAACAGAAGGTTTTCGTGAAAATACGGCACCGCCGTAAGGATTTACACGGCCGTATTTTGGGGCACTTTCTGAACAGAGACTTTTGCCGAAATTACAGCACTGCCGTAACCCAGTTTACGGGCCGTATTTTGAAGCATCTTCAGAACAGAAAGTCGCTCTGAAATTACGACACTGCCGTAAAGAATTACACGAGCCGTATTTCCCCGACGAATCCGACCAGAGAGTTCAGCCGATTTTACGGCACTGTCGTAAAACAAAATTACGGTGCCGTATTTTCTAGCAATTTCAGAACAGAACGATCGATGGATTTTATGGCAGTGCCGTAAGATATTACACTGCCGTATTTCGGTGTTTGAACGTGATTCCCAGGTCAATCTTCACGCCTGATCTTTGCGGAGATTCTTGGGGGTGATCCAGGGCATTATATTCAAAGCTATAAGAAGCAAAAAAGGAAGCTTTGGAGGAGAGGATTATCCAGACACCAAAAGCCCCAAACTTGGTTAACTGTTGAGGGAGAATTCGGAGTACACGCCACCGCCTAGGGTTTCGCCACTGCGCTCGATCCAGCCGATCTTCGGCCGTGAGTCTTCTACTGAAGCATCACCTGGTAAAGAAGACGACGTGCCAGAAGTTTCAGATCGAAAGGAGACAAAATGGTGGAGAAATCAGAGGAAGAAGGATCGCCACCACTATTCACACCTTCTTTTGCAAAATACGGCTGTGAAATACTTCATAGCCGTGCCTTATTTTCTAAAAACTCTTCCTTTTGTTGATTTTTGATTTTCTGAAATTATGGAATATTGTATTTCCTTCACCATGCTAGCTTAAATTACTCTTGGGACATGGGGGAGTAGTTCACTTGATTTTTAATGATTAGATAACTTCTTTCTCACTATTTCATTGCGTTTAATCTTAGCATGATGATTTTGCTCTTGTGATAATTGTGCTTAGACTATCTATAGATCCATGTTACTAATTATGTTCTTAGAATTTTTGCTATTGACTGAAAGGTAATTGCTTGAGAATTTGGAACCCTAGAATTGCATGTTAGGATCCCTTCCTTAGGTTAGATCTAATTTGATCTATTCTAGTAGATTAATTGCCATGGTTATAACATGAATCTATAGATCGAGTTTATTTGTCAAACGTGGAGATCTTGCACGAAAGTGAAGATCGGAACGTTGGACATCTATGAGTAAAACTAGTGTCGAGGCTTGGATGCAAGAAAGTGATCCTTGAGTTTCCGCTAGAGATTGTCAACCTAGAATTCGGATGCACGAAAGTGATCCTTGAGTTCATAGATTGATAATTTGCTTATCTTCAGCGTTGGGACAAATCTTGCGCGAAAGCGAAGATAAATCCCTGCGTGATTGTTTGCATGAGAGTGAAACAATCTTTTATTAGGTAAATCGTATCTTCATCATGATAAAATTAAACCGACGAAATCCTTATTCATATCTAGTCATAAGAGTTAAGTGAACGAAACCCTAGTCCCAGCTTTCTCTCTGACAGTTTTCTTTTGTGTGTTTGCGATATTTGCTTAACTTTCATTTGATTGCCTAGATAGCGAAAAATCAATTATTTAGTACTTGACAACGTAGGTCCCTGTGGATTTGATACTTTCTTTATTACTTCATGTACCCGTGCACTTGCGGGATCACAACAAGTTTTTGGCGCCGTTACCGAGGATTAGTCCAAGGTACATGCGTGTCATACTTGTAGTGTAACCTTACGGTACAACAAGTTTTTGGCACCGTTGCCAGGGACCTTAGTTTTGTCGATATTAAAGAGGTTGAGATTATTGCTAGACTAGGTTTCATTTATGTTTTATCTTTTTATTCTTTTCTATTTACTTACATCAATTGATCAGTTTGCTCTAGCGTGCGCAGGAAATTCACTTCTAATGGCTGAGCAAAGATCATTAAGGGACTATGCAACCCCTAATCCTCAAGGGATACACTTTAGCATTGCTAAACCTGCAATTGAGGCCACCAACTTTGAGATTAATCCTGCCCTCTTGACTATGATTCGGCAAAATCAATTTGGAGGATCATCAATTGAAGATCCTTATTTACACTTATATATTTTTCTTGAATATTGCAATACCATAAAAATTGATGGAGTTTCTGATGATGCACTAAAACTGATATTATTCCCTTTTTCTCTCAGGGATCAAGCACGATCTTGGTTGCATTCTCGTGGACCCAACACCTTCACAACGTGGGAACAATTATCAAAAGCTTTTCTGATGAAATATTTTCCACCAAGCAAGACTATCCAATTGAGGAAGCGAATCACAAAATTTCAACAAAAGAGCGGAGAATCACTCAGCGATGCATGGGAGAGATTCAATGATCTACAACGGAAGTGTCCTAACCATGGCCTAGAAAATGAGTTTCTAATTCAGACATTTTATTCTAGCTTAGTTTATAATACTCGTCTAATTATTGATGCTGCCGTAGGAGGAGCCTTGATGAGTAGAACATTTGACGATGTTTTCAAGTTGCTTGAAGAGATGTCCTTGAATCATAGTCAATGGACTCCAAATGAAGGAATGTTATATTGTCATCAACTTGGTAAGAATGAGAATGAGGATCAGCAAACCTTGACTGAAAAGGTTAGTGAACCCATGCTAGAGAAACTTTCAGCTAGCCAAATTCAATCATTGCAAATTCAAAACACAAAAAAAATTGAGGATCTTGAAGAAACTGTTAGTCACCTTGCTTCTCAATTAGAATCCTTAGTGGCTCACAATAAAGTTCTAGAAGAACAAATGTCTAGATTAAACTCTGGGGAACATTGCAATGCCATTATCTCTAGAAGTGGGAGACAATTAAGAGAACTTAAGGAGAAAGAATCTATTAATGATCATGATGAGGAATTAGAATTAAAAAAATCTTCTGAACGTGAACAAACCCTACCTAGTTTAACACCTCAAAAGGAAAGTAAACCAAAAGGGGATGTGCCATGTAAAGAAGATGATTCTAAAACTAATCTACCTCCTCCTTATAGACCACCAGTACCTTTTTCCCCAAAGGTTAGTGCAGGAAAAGTTAGATAAGCAATTTGGGAAATTTCTTGATGTTTTGAAAAAACTTTACATTAACATACCATTTACTGAAGCTTTATCTCAAATGCCCATATATGCTAAATTTTTGAAAGAAATCTTGTCTAACAAAAGAAAGATAGAGAACTATGGTACTATGGCTTTAACCGAAGAATGTAGTGCTGTTATTGAAAATAGGTTGCCACCAAAATTGAATGATCCAGGTAGCTTTTCAATCCAATGTTTTATTGGTAGTATGGCTTTCGACCGAGCCTTATATGATCTAGGGGCTAGTGTAAGTCTCATGCCTTTATCTGTGTGCAGGAAATTGGACATGGGAGCTCCTAAGTCGACTGTGATTTCTTTGCAGCTCGCCGATCGATCAATAAAATATCCAGTAGGTATTCTAGAGGATGTTCCTATTCAAGTTGGTAAGTACTTCATACCTGCTGATTTTGTGGTACTTGAAATGGAAGAGGATGCCAAGATTCCTATTATTTTGGGTAGGCCGTTCTTAGCCACTGCTGGAGCCCTATTTGATCTACGGAACGGTAAGCTTGCTTTAAGAATTGGCAATGATAAGATTGAGTTTGATTTGAATAATTCATTGAAAAAACCTGCATATGCTAGTTCTTATTGCACTATTCATGCCATTGATGACACAGTTTATGATGTTAGTTGTTTGTTTGATGATTCTTATGCTGATGTTTCACCTTCTGATTCTTTTTCTGATATCTTGAAAAATTCTTGTGAAAAAATTGATAATTCTGTTTTTGAGAATGATTTTGATGAATTCGATGATGAAAAACATGATATTTTAGATTGTGCTACTTTTGATAATGAAAATGAAAAGATCCCTAAAGTTGAGTTGAAAGATTTACCTGATAATCTTAGATATGAATTTCTTGGTCCTAACTCCACCTACCCTGTGATTGTGGATGCTAAATTAGATGCCAGTGAAACTGATCTACTCTTGAAGGAGTTAAGAATTCATAGGAAGGTAATTAGGTATTCCATTGATGACTTAAAAGGGATTAATCCTTCTTTTTGTATGCACAGGATTCACATGGAGGATGAGCACAAACCGCATGTTGATTTTTAGAGAAGGCTCAACCTGTCCATGAAGGAAGTGGTGAAGAAGGAAGTACTAAAATTGCTAGATGCAGGTATTATCTACCCTATCTTAGATAGTAAGTGGGTGAGTCCTGTACACTGTGTTCCAAAGAAGGGAGGTGTCACTGTAATGAAAAATAAGGATAATGAATTGATACCTGTTAGAAATGTCACTAGTTGGCGTATGTGTATTGATTATAGAAAATTAAATGTTGCCACTAGGAAAGATCATTTTCCCTTACCTTTCATTGATCAAATGGTGGAAAGACTTGCCAAACACTCTCACTTTTGTTTTCTTGATGGGTATTCCAGATTTTTTTCAGATTCCTATTCATCCTGACGATCAGGATAAAACCACTTTTACATGTCCATATGGTACTTTTGCTTATAGAAGAATGCCCTTGGGTTTATGCAATGCACCTGCGACTTTTCAAAGGTGTATGATGGCAATTTTTTCTGAATTTATTGAAGACTTCATGGATGTTTTTATAGATGATTTCTCTGTCTATGGTTTCACTTTTGATGACTGCTTAGCTAATCTCTCTAGAGTCTTACAGAGATGCGAAGAGACTAACCTTGTCTTGAATTGGGAAAAGTGTCACTTTATGGTTAGACAGGGGATAGTTTTAGGCCATCTTGTTTCAGAGAGAGGGATTGAAGTGGACAAGGCCAAGATAGAAGTGATTGAGAAGCTAGCACCACCCACCACTGTCAAGGAGATTAGGAGTTTTTTGGGACATGCAGGGTTTTACAGGAGATTCATCAGGGACTTCTCTAAACTTGCTAAACCTTTAACTGATTTACTTTGTAAAGATGTCAAATTCTGCTTTGATGAGAAATGTTTGTTTGCTTTTCAGGAGTTAAAGAAAGCCTTGGTTTCAGCACCCATCATTCAACCCCCAGATTGGAACTTACCCTTTACTCATGTGTGATGCTAGTGGTTATGCAGTGGGAGCAGTCTTGGGATAGAGAAAAGATAAGAAACCTCATGTTATTCACTATGCCAACAAGACTTTGGATGAAACACAAAAAAATTACACCACCACTGAGAATGAACTATTGGCCATAGTAATTGCTTTTGATAAATTTAGGTCATACTTGATTAACTCCAAAGTGGTAGTGTACACTGACCATGCAGCTGTGAAATACTTAATGCAGAAAAAAGACAGCAACCCACGATTACTCAGATGGATTTTACTCCTGCAAGAATTTGATTTAGAGATTAAAGACTAAAAGGGATCAGAAAACCTTATCACAGATCATCTCTCAAGAATAATAGTAGACACTAGAAAGAATGATGAGATCAATGATTCCTTCCCTGAAGAACAACTCTTGACGATTGAACAACTCAGAGCCCCCTAGTATGCTGACATAGTGAATTATCTTGTAGCCAATATTTTTCCTCCTGATTTGAGCTACCAAAAAAGGAAGAGATTTTTGGCTGAGGTGAAACACTATTTTTGGGATGAGCCTTATGTATTTAGAAGATATGCAGATGGTATTTTCAGGAGATGTGTACCCGAAAAGGAAGTTGCAAACATACTGTTCGAATGCCATGGATCTTCTTATGGTGGGCATGCCAGTGCAGAGAAGACTGCCTTCAAAGTGTTGCAATCAGGATTTTATTGGCCCACAATATTTAAAGATGCTAGAAAGCTTGTTTTATCCTGTGATAGGTGTCAGAGGACAGGCAACATTAACAGAAGACATGAGATGCCGCTGTCTAATATTCTTGAGGTTGAGATATTTGATGTTTGGGGAATTGACTTCATGGGACCTTTTCCATCTTCTGGAGGTAACAAATATATTCTTGTAGCAGTATATTATGTTTCAAAATGGGTTGAAGCTATTGCATCCCCAACTAATGATTCCAGAGTTGTTGTCAAATTATTCAAAAAAATTATCTTTCCAAGGTTTGGGACCCCACGAGTTGTGATTAGTGATGGAGGCTCGCATTTCATAGAACACAAGTTTTCTGCCTTACTAAAAAAATATGGGGTGAATCATAAAGTGGCGACACCTTATCATCCTCAAACAAGTGGACAAGTTGAAATATCAAATAGAGAAATAAAAGGGATTTTGGAGAAGACAGTTTCACGCACAGGAAAGATTGGGAATTCAAACTTGATGATGCATTGTGGGCATACAGGACAGCTTTCAAAACACCAATTGGGATGTCTCCTTATCAATTAGTTTATGGCAAATTTTGTCATCTCCCTGTAGAACTCGAACATAAGGCATTCTGGGCAATCAAAGCATTAAACTTTGATTTAAAGAATGCGGGAGAAAAAAGAAGATTACAGTTGAATGAGTTGGAGGAGATCATAATTTTAGCTTATGAAAATGCAAAAATTTATAAGGAAAGAACCAAAAGATGGCATGATCGGCATATTTTTAGAAGGGATTTCCAACCAGGTGACTTTGTTCTTTTATTCAATTCTAGATTGAGACTTTTTCCTGAAAAACCTAAGTCTCGATGGTCTGGGCCTTTTCAGGTAAAGCAAGCCTATCCTTACGGAGCCGTGGATATATGGAGTGAAGAAACAGGAGAATTCAAGGTTAATGGTCAGAGACTTAAACACTATTATCAAGAAGAGCGAGTTGAAGAAAGGGAGAGTTTTTATTTGGATGAACCACTATCAAATCTGAGTGTTAAAGGGTCAAGCTAAAGAAATTAGCGCTTCTTGGGAGGCAACCCAAGCTTTCTAACTTTAGTTCACTTCCTTTAATTTACTTTTATCTTAGTTTAACCTTAGCATAAATTTTTATCTTTAAGAAGAAGCATGGAGAGGAAGAAGACTCGACTCATAGGGGTGACAAATTTTGTAAGTATCCCCTTCCATTCACCTTTTGGATTTCATCATTGACTCTTATTTTTGTGTCTACCACCACTACTTCATCTACATAAAAATACTGTGATTAATGTGATATGTGGTCATGTTTTGAGATGTGATTGATGATTTTTGATGATGAATGAACTCAAATCCGTGATTAGAGATATAACCCCATCATGTTAGATTTATTTCTTCAATACATATTCGTCTATTGAAACATGAAATTAGTTGATGCATGAAATTTTAGATGGATGTATTGTTTGAAGAATAAAATCTAAAAGTGAAACTTTTCTTTTGAATAAAATGAGTACATAGGTATGATTTATGAATTGAGATCAATTGATCAGCCTAGTAGATGTTTAGTCTATTCATGTTATTTGTTGGGAAATAAGAATCCAAGATCCACAAAATAAAGGTGAGGACTCCCCTACTTGGCACTGTGGGAAAGCACAGTGGTACCGAAAGTCATGGGTTGAAGTAATAAATAGAAAAAGTATGTATCTATGTGGGTACATGCCCTGAGAAAAATCATTTCACATAAACTCCGCTGTCCTTAGTAAATTCTTTCCAAATTAGAGGATATGAGTTCCATTGCAATGATTATGTGATCCGTGCACTCTAATCAAGTTAGAGAATGTGAATGATGCCAATATATATATATATATATATATATATATATATATATATATATATATAAATCATGTGTGGAAAAAGATATTGGAAACCTTATTCCTGTAAACAAAAGCATGATAGATTTGAACTGAAAATTGGGTGGAATCATGAGATTGAAAATTCTAATTATTGTACATGTTGCAAAGTTTTATTTGATTAAATTGTGGATCTCGAGGATTGAATTCTGAGGATGATATGTTTACTTGAAATTTTGTAAATCAATTGATAGAATTTTTCATTGACAAGTTGTATTTTAGAAATTTATTGAGCATGAGAAGGTTATTCTTTCAATCAAATTTTGATTTCAAATTCTGATTTTTGCTTGAGGACAAGCAAGGTTTGAGGCTTATGTGTTTGATGACACCGAAATATGTAGTATATTTTGCATCATTTTATATACCTTTTCATGCTAAATCGAGGATCTTTTTACTTGTTTTTATGCTAAATCCATCAAATATTGTAAAGTCTACTTCTATTTTGGTTTTTCATGTTTTTCAGGCAAAAAGGCACTATTTTAGGCGTTTTCAAGCAAAATCAAATATATGGAAGAGTTCTCATCATCAAGAAGAAGTCACCCAAGAAATTTCACACAAATCGAGACAAGGAACCCAAAATACGGCAGTGTCGTAAGGGATTTTACGGTACCATATATTTCACGGCTACCGTATTATCGAGATCACGGCCGTATTTTGGTGATTTTCCAAAAAGAAGGTTTTCGCGAAAATACGGCACTGCCGTAAGGATTTACATGGCCGTATTTTGGGGCACTTTCTGAATAGAGACTTTTGCCGAAATTACGACACTGCCGTAACCCAGTTTACGGGCCGTATTTTGAAGCATCTTCAGAACAGAAAGTTGCCCTGAAATTACGACACTGCCGTAAAGAATTACACGGGCCGTATTTCCCCGATGAATCCGACCAGAGAGTTCAACCTATTTTACGGCACTACCGTAAATAAAATTACGGTGCCGTATTTTCCAGCAATTTCAGAATAGAACGATCGATGGATTTTACGGCAATGTCGTAAGATATTACACTACCGTATTTCAGTGTTTGAACGCGATTCCCAGGTCAATCTTCATGCCCGATCTTTGCGGAGATTCTTGCGGGCGATCCAGGGATTTATATTCAAAGCCGTAAGAAGCAAAAAGGGAGCTTTGGAGGAGAGGATTAGCCAGACACCAAAAGCCCCAAACTTGGTTAACTGTCGAGGGAGAATTCGGAGTACACGCCACCGCTTAGGGTTTCGCCACCGCGCTCGATCCAGACGATCTCCGGCCGTGAGTCTGCTACTGAAGCATCACCTGGTGAAGAAGACGATGTGCCAGAAGTTTCAGATCGAAAGGACACAAATTGGAGGAGAAATCAGAGGAAGAAGGATCGCCACCACTATTCACGCCTTCTTTTGCAAAATATGGCTGTGAAATACTTCACAGCCGTGCCTTATTTTTTAAAAACTCTTCCTTTTGTTGATTTTCAATTTTATGAAATTATGGAATATTGTATTTCCTTCACCATGCTAGCTTAAATTACTCTTGGGACATGGGGGAGTAGTTCACTTGATTTTTAATGATTAGATAACTTCTTTCTCACTGTTTTGTTGCATTTAATCTTAGCATGATGATTTTGCTCTTGTGATAATTGTGCTTAGACTCTCTATAGATCCATGTTACTAATTATGTTCTTAGAATTTTCACTATTGACTGAAAGGTAATTGCTTGAGAAATTGGAACCCTAGAATTGCATGTTAGGATCCCTTCCTTAGGTTAGATCTAATTTGATCTGTTCTAGTAGATTAATTGCCACGATTATAACATGAATCTATAGATCGAGTTTATTTGTCAAACGTGGAGATCTTGCACGAAAGTGAGGATCGGAACGTTGGAGATCTATAAGTAAAACTAGTGTCGAGGCTTGGATGCATGAAAGTGTTCCTTGAGTTTCCGCTAGAGATTGTCAACCTAGAATTCGGATGCACGAAAGTGATCATTGAGTTCATAGATTGATAATTTGCTTATCTTCAGCGTTGGGACAAATCTTGCGCGAAAGCGAAGATAAATCCCTATGTGATTGTTTGCACGAGAGTGAAACAATCTTTTATTAGGTAAATCGTATCTTCATCATGATAAAATTAAACCGACGAAATCCTTATTCATATCTAGTCATAAGAGTTAAGTGAACGAAACCCTAGTCCCGGCTTTCTCTCTGACGGTTTTCTTTTGTGTGTTTGCGATATTTGCTTAACTTTCATTTGATTGCCTAGATAGCGAAAAATCAATTATTTAGTACTTGACAATGTAGGTCCCTGTGGATTCGATACTTTCTTTATTACTTCGTGTACCCGTGCACTTGCGGGATCACAACAAGTTTTTGGCGCCGTTACCGAGGATTAGTCCAAGGTACACGCGTGTCATACTTGTAGTGTTACCTTACGGTACAACAATAAAGTCTGAACATTACTCTTGCTGAAATTATTGATAAGCAAGCTAGGCTTAGTATTTACTGCGTTAAACACTTGCTTACATGTTTATCTTGCTATTGTCTAACCTAATTTCTGCTGAACAAGTGTGACATTTTATACCTATATTCTCAATTGCTTAAATTTGCATGTAGAGCTGCTCTATATTTTTGAAATTTTCAAGTATGGCTTCTAGTTTCACTCAGGAACAAACAAACATTATCTTTGATAAACTCCAAACCATGGACTAAGATCTAAAAAGGAACAATAGGATTCTAGAAGAGCTTTACATGGATGAACTTCCAACCCATAGAATCA